>BDIU01000231.1:85349-106436 GCA_002118135.1 Trebouxia sp. TZW2008 | reverse complement strand
GGGTTCTGCAAATTGCATAATTAATTCAGGTCGACCCAAAATAATTCTGCCACGTTCCCTGCCATGTTAGAGCAGTGCTGAGGTGAACAAACTGGTTTGACGTATCTGCTAGCGTCAAGGCCAAAGTACGTCAGTCTGCTGTATAGTAGTGGTACTTTCAGTCTGGCAGGCTTCTGTTGATGAGACATGAGCTGTACATACAGTGTGGGCACAGTCAACCACAGCAGCGATGGGACTGCATATATGAGCAGCATGCCCTCCTGACGGCTCAGACTGCGACCCATTTAAAATGCAATTTGATCATGGCTGTGGGTTTGACGCCTGACAAAGATCAAATACTGCCCATAGCTAGCTGATATGCCACCTATAGTATCACGCAATGCAGGCTTGACAGGCTCTGAGCCTGACATTGCCAGCTCATAGCAGCATCTCATCATGCATGCAGTCGACTGAGCAGCAAACAGCACATTCTCCATTTGCTGGCTTAACATGGAGGTGAGCAGACACCTGTCCTGGAGGTCCAGCTGCAAATCAGTGCTAAAAGCTATGGCAAGAAGTCAAACCTGCCTTAAAAGTGTCATGGGATTCAAAATGCACTGTTTCTTGACTCTCCTTCAGATAGTAGTTCCTGCTTCCTAGTTGCAGCAAGCCCTCAACATCATCGACTACACTGCTGCAATTCTGTCCTGATGTCTTGGACTAGAGTATGCGGCTTTCTCTGATCCACTGTCTCAGAGTGATGTTGGCAGCAACATGATTGTGAGGCAAGGGGATGCCAGTGACAGGGGAGGCCTTGCTGTGCTCCAGCCAGGCTTGCAGGGCACTCTTCTCATAGGAGTGCCCATCAGCTGCAATCACCGGCTCCCTCAGTAAGCTCTGCAGCAACAAATGAGGTTGTCAGGCACAAAGGCCAGCGAATTTATGACATGTTGCACAATTACACTGCTCAAGGGTAGACTTTGAAGACCACGCACTAAGTCTTCCCAAAGATGTGCTTGCACAGCATCTAATGCTCAAGCATGGTGTGTTTTCATTTTGGGGTCAATGTGCCTCAATGCAGTGCATGGCTTATCAAGCATTCAAGGTGTACAGCAGTGCATGCACTGATGCCGGACAGCAGATGCATGATCTTTGAGAAAAGTCATCAAACAGGTCCACGTATGCCTGTATATCAGAATAATCAAACATGGAAACTTCTATATTGACTTCACACCTTGGTGAGTGGGCAAACCAGCAGCTTCTCATAAAGATTATGACTGGCATGTGCGGCTGGAAGCTGGCTCTTGACACTCATCACCTCGGTGCTGCTTTTATCTTTGTAACCCTTTTGGGCTTCATGTGGTAGAGATTGGGTGAGCTGCATGCTTGTTGGCCTAGATTCACAAGTGTTCTGAGGGGTCAAGATGTGTAGGGTACCGTCAGAGCTGTTTACATGTGCTGTGCTTGCGTCTGAGATGTTGTGATGGAGGATGGTGATTGAGCTGTCACAGCTCATGCTTTCTTCACTAGGTGAAGGAGATTTGTGCGATGGCAGATCATAGGCAGGCTGCAAAGCTCTCTTCTTGGCCTCAGAACAGATCACATGCGGTGTGGTTTCGCCTGGGCTGTTGTGCTGGAGACTGGGGCTTGGCATGTCACTGCTCATGCTTGCCTCATCAAGTGAAGAAGGTGTGTTTGATGGAAAGTCAGGGTCAGCTTGCACAGCTCCTTTCTTGGCCTTCTGCCTTGCTTTCTTGGCCTTCTTAGCAGCTGCTCTGGCAGCTATCTCTTCTTCCTGCTGAAGCAACTCATCAGCAGCTGCCTGGGCAGCAGCCTGAGCAGCTGCCTGATCTGCTGTAGAGGCGGATGCATCACCAGCTTCTGAATGGGTCTTCTTGTTGCTGCTAGTGCATCGTTTGTGAGCTGCGCTGGAAGCTGTCTTCTGTCCCTTCTGAGGTTTCAGTTCAGCGGCTGATCCTTGCATGAGTGGGTCCTGTAATCAAGAGCAGCAGTGCCTTTATAAGAATCATTAGTAGTCTCATCAGTGCTGCTGTGTTTTTGATACTGGTCACCTATGCTACGCCCAATGCACACCACTTATTTCACTTTCTGGTGAGAGTTGGAGCCCACTGCCAATGTAAAGTCAGCAACCACAATTTTATGCTGCCATGCAAGGTGCAAAGATGCCTGAGCAATATGCAAAAATGAAAACCTCTAGCCCAGCAATGTGACAAATGTAACAATGTAAGGCTTGTACCGTCATCAAATTGGTGAGGCGTTTATAAAAGACACTTTTGTGCAAGGGCCTGAGTACCACACTTTAGGGAAGAAGCATGCCCACAGCCTTGCTGGGATATTGAGCCCAACTGTCGTGCCTGCAGTTGTTGGTGGGCTTGCACCCACTGAACGAGAAGCAACCATCAGCCCCAGCTGCTGCTTGAAATTGACAAGCTCTTGCTTGTCATCACACCATGAGCCCTCTGGTATGGCAGCAAAGACTGGGCCCCATGCCGGATGTTTCTGCATGTGCTCTACTACGATAAGATTGCATTCTGCAGTAAATAGCAGAGTCTTTGTGCTATTTTTGCAGAGAGGCCTATTGCAACTGGACGTTTTGTTGCGCTTATTTGATAACTTCAGGGATTGTTCTACATCAAATTGGTGATGGGCCAGAGGCTGTAAGCCTCACAGATTATTCTACAAGGCTGTCATAATGATGCCAAGATGCGCATGTCAGACTGTGCGTTAGCTATTGAGCACACAGCACAGTGCAGTGCTTGCAAAACAGATGAATCCCAAACACACATGACTGCGGTTTAGGAACTTTGCACAGACTGTCAAATGCACTTGCAGCTTTTCTTGTCATGCAGTCACTGTGTTTCATCTATTGCTTGAGGAAAAGGAGCATGCGCAGCTCACCCATCCACTTTGTGACGTGGTTCATGTAAGAAGCAGTTGGGTCCAGTTTATTCTGATTGACGGCTCCTTCTTGCTGCGCATGCCCTCCATAGACGCCATTCATGAAATCATCAAGTGTGTCAGACTGTTTGAGCATTGAGGCAATGTGGTTACACATGCCAAGCGCCCGGCTGTTGAACAATCCTTTCAAGGCTCTCAGCATGGTCTGAGCAACAGCAGCTGGCAGTGGTCGGTCAGCTGGGGACCACTTGGTATAGCTCCCTGCAGATCACGCAATGTGTTTGACAGGGATTGCAGTTGACAAGAGAGAGGAAGAGTACTTGCACGCTTGGCTAGCCAACAAGTCTGACCCCGTTTGCCTTAACCTGATCAAATGTTGAGAGAAGGCAATCAAGGATACACCTGCAAAGTTGCACATAACCCTTGTGACTGGTCTGACGGTGTCAGTGTCAGGTGTGAAAGAGAAGCACACTGCTGCGACATTGGCTGTCAAGTATGGTCTGAAAACACAAGATAGCACTTGTCAGCAACTGACCCAGGTCTGCAATGAGCACAAATGCTGTCTGCCTTATTGACAATGCTTCTGCCAAGTGAAAATCAAAATCACAGAAGTGACTTTGTTGCATACTTGTGCTAATGCAAAAACATACTGCTGGTGGTGCTAATGGTGGTGACCAGCTGAAAAAAAGCAGCGCAGTGGGCTTGAACTCAATTTGGGGACCTCAGCTGTATAGGTATCAAGCAGGTTCAAAACAAGTCAAACCAGGGCAGGCTTGAATTTTTGACCTGCCAGCAATATAGTTGGCCTTCTTCATGGTCAGAAACAGTCAAGATGTTGGAAGTGGAACAAAATGATGACAATTTGTCGCAAACATGTATGACTGCCATTGAGCAGTATCATAGGCAGGAAGCAGGCGGGGGACTCAGACAAATCTGAAGAATTGCCTACCCAGGTATACTGCATATATCCCAATAGCCTCTGGTACTGCGTATGGCACGCGTTCCTGCTCCACAATCTGTTCAAACCACTGGGGCAGGAGTGGCATGACATGCTCCCAGAGATATGCTTCAACAGCTGGACTGCTGAAGAAGGAATGCACCCGGGTCAGCACAAAGCTGCGCAGGCGAGCTGTGCTTGCAATGTTGATACCCACAATCTCAGATGCAGCAACTGGATCCTGGCCACAATCATCAATCATGGGACCCGTCACCACATCAATCATGCGCATCAGCAGCTCCTGTGGATATCAGGACGGAGCTTGAGTGGCATGGGCGCTGTATCAGCTGCAATCATGTGTTTGACTCAGCCTGTGTCACTACCCATGCGCAGCAGACCTCAAAACATGAAATGCAGCCCTCTGCTCAAGCAAAGCATGTTCAAACCCATCAGATTGCAATGGCTGCTATCATTAAGACATCAGTACCTTACGCCAAGAACACCTTGATGACAACAGCGTATAACAATATCATGTATGTCATTAATCATCATCAGTGTTGTGCTTTTGCTTTTGCTGCTGCTAGTGCTGCTGTTGTCATGATTACAATTGTCATTAGCGTGACAACAGCTGCCATTGCTGAAACAATGCTGTGTGACAGTGCAAGTTCAGGCAAACTTGCACCAGCAGCATCACTGATGCGTAAGTAACATGCTGTTACCTGACAGCTAGAACTCCTGTCTGTAGCTGGCAGGTCCAACATCACAAACAAACCGGGTGCTGTAGCTGAAATGCCAGCCCAGGCAAGAAAGTTTTGCAGCTGCAGGTCTGGAGTGACTGTGCCCAATTTTGAGAGAAGCTTGACCATCAGGTCCATAATTTGCACCTTGAACTGCATGCACATATAGTGTTGAGGCAAAAAATTGTATGATATTGACCTTGGATGGTGTCTACATCTTGTCATAGCAAAGATTGCTTGATTTTGACCTTGAACAAGATGTGGTTGCAACAAGCTTGCAAGGGTGCATTCGATAGGGCTTGTCAACAAAAAAGCGGCGCTCTGCTCTTCCCAACCGCAGTCTTCTTGCACAATGCTCATGCTTTGCATTTGCATTCAGATGCACGACTGCCATCGTACTGCCGTGCATGCTACAGCAGACATAACTTGCAACAAGGCCTGTGACAGGTTCAACATACACAACAGGCCGACAAAGACACCATGAGGGATCAGGGGAGTGACTTTCAGCCACAACACTTGCCTCATCATACATGGGCTGGGCAACTGCCACAAGCAGCTCAGCAATGCGCTGCAGCAGCCTTGAAAGCGCCAGGCACCGCTCTGCAGACCAAGGTGTGATTGCCTGCACACACGACTCAGCAAGTCTTGACCTGACAGTGTGAGTGCAAGCAGAAACCCTAGACACCGTATGCTTGTCTTTGTGACTTTAACGAGCGCTCTGTTGCAGATACTGGATATAATGCGCCAGAGACACAGTGTGCTCATGACAAGTGCCACAAAGGCCTGACAGTTGTCACAGATGTAGATGACATGTCAAGGCAGAGTAGAGAACATCGGCAAGATCTAGGTTGAGATTCGCATGAGGCAAAGTTGCTGACATGCAAGGTAGTAGGCAACAGCTGGCAGCCCTATGAAAGCAGACGGTTGGGTTTACAAACAGCGAAAGTGCATGAAAGCAGAGTCCTAATCTTGTGCAGGACTTAAGCAAGCTGGCTGCCCTGCCTGTATACAAGCTGCGAAATGGCTGAGAAAGCCTCAAGGATACTTCAGAGTGCTCAAAGCAAGGCACAGGCTTACATTGATGGCTGTCTGCAAGAGCAGGTGGATGTGCACCAAAATGTGCTTCTCCGCCATGCGCAACCATGGTGCGTCATCAGCCATCAGAGTGCGTGTCCTATGTATGACCCGTGTATTGTGCACCTCCTGTACAGAAGGAGAGACGTCAGCTTTGCTTGCTGAAATTGAAGCACTGTCCGTTGCATTGCACATGTTCGCTGCTTGGATTGCAGCTCAGCAAATGCAGATGCGCCACTGAGGGGGGAGCAGCATGCTAATCATTTGTGCGTGGTTTGCTAGAAGCGCCGGGCTTAATGCACGTCCTTCTCTTCAACATAAGCAGGTTTTGTGCCCATCATGTGTTGCAAGGAGACACCTACTGAACTGCAGTGATAACTTGAGGTTTCAGCAACAGCAGGTGCCAAGCAAATTCCAAAGTTGCAGACACCACCCAGCAAACAATGGATCAGAAGTTTGAGCCTTGAAGGACTTGATGCTATTGGATTAGCAATTGTGCACTAGTACTGCAAGGGCAAAACCAAGAAGAAATTTGGGTTCTCACCGCGGTGCACAGCATGACCAGGCAGGCGGAAAAGGTGAGCTGCATGTCCAGAAGTCCATCCTGATCAACAGATGCAGGACCCTTGTGGAAATTTTCAAATGGCTTGCGTCGTTGATTCAATACAAGCTGTGTGCTTGACAGGAGATGGCTGCGCGCATCTGCATCTGTGAGAGCTGCAAAGAGCGCATCAATTGCTGTTTTGGCCAGGTAATGCAACACCTTGTCCCGGAACGAGAGACCTGCAAATCAAGTGAGTCTTGAGATATCACACTGTGTGAGAGAGACAGGTGTGGCGAGATTGCCAGCACAGCACAGCATACATGCACTCAGCTCCACAAAGATGTCCCAGTAATAGATGGAATCAACAAATCCTCAACAAGCTGCTTGTTGTGGTACATCGTCCCAGGCAGGAGGCTTCTGTAATCTGCAAGGTCTTCAGCCAGACAGCAAGCAGGTCTATGCGTGCCTGATATGCTGCAATCAGTGAGTCAGAAACAAAGCAAATTCAGGGTGACAATGTACTTACGGCATAGCTCCCATAGCTCACACAAGGTCTCTGCCTTAAGATGCCATGAGTGCTGAGGAGTTGTTGTCTGTTGCCCCAGAGTGCTTGGTTGCTTTGATGTGCCCTGTGCAGCGGCCTTGCTTTCTTCTGAGGTTGGACCCAATGCTGAGGGGTCTCTAGCAAGCCTCCTCAAACACGCGATGGTGAGCTTGGTCAAAGCTGAAACTGCTACTGGATGCGTCTGCTGGCTTGTCAACACCCTTCTCAGATGGTTTCTGTGAGGAGCGATTACAGTCAGGCATCACACATCACGTCTTGACATTCATGGGTGCTACCACAGAAACGGAAATGTTGCTGCACAATTGCACATTGTTGCATGCTTGAGCACAGCTTTGCTTATGCATGGTGCGCAAGATACATTCAGTATGCATATCCATGATGACGTTACTGACGCTCTTCTTGAGTTGCAAGAAACATGGCTGTTTATGTCTGGTGCACACGTCTACAATATGCATTGTGCAATTTTGTACGCGGGGCAGATCAAGAAAACATGCTAGAGCTACACATCACTGACCTCATGAGTGTTGTGACATCCAGCTGAAGGTTTGGCAAATGGCCGCCAATCAGGCAATACTGAGTTTGCATCAGTGCTGTGTTCAGCTGTTGCGCAGCTCTGCAGAGCTCAGCTGCTGCCTGTGGGTCGCAGTGCCTGCGGACCATGGTTTCATCAAGGAGACAGAGGACTCTCGCCTTGACTGCTGTCTCATAGGACTTCTGTAAAAGATGCCAAGCAGCAGCTGTTGGGGTAGGCAGGGCGGTGTTGGGGTCTGCAGGAGAGGGTGTGTGCTCAAGCAGCCTACTGATGGTTTCAGTGAGCTTGATGGCCTTGTTGACAATGTCAAGCCCTGCTGTGCAGACCCATTGCATGTGCACGCCTGCAAATACAGCATAAGAGCTTATGCCAGCAAGCAAGTGCACTGTGTGAAAGTGATATCTTGACTATGTCGTTGAAGTGATGCTGATACTTGACGGCAGTGCTGTGTCTTTGGACAAGCCCCTAGGCAAAACAGTCATGAAACATACTTTGAACAGCACGAACATACAGGGTTGGCAGATGTCAGCGGAGAAATCGCACAATGCAGCACAACGCGATTTGAGCCAGGTGCAAGCTTACTTGCGGCTTTGAGTGGCACAAGAGTCATATCATCTGACGTGTCACAGGGCACATTTGACGTCCAGGCAGCGATGTATGATGCCAGTAGCTTGCACAAACGTGGCACTGCTTGCATCTGCAAGAGAGCCTTCTCCGTTTCTGCTGAAACACTTGAGGAAGAATCTCTAGAAACCATGCTGAACAGTACTGAGAATGCCAGATCTGCTGTTGCACTCTGATCATTGGTGACCTGATCTGCAGCTGTGTCCAGGGCTAGAACCAGAATCAGGATTGCGCCTGCATGCATGAAATGCTATGAGGCGGTCTGACAAGCAATACTGCTCCACTACCCAAGCTCTGTACAAAATTGACCATGATACAGTAACTTCTCTTTGTCAGGATACTCAAAGTAAGGACATGCTTGATGTAAGGACAATGCATTTGATTACCAATCAGTGAATTCTGACTGAAGTGGCACCTCTGAGTAAGGACAATGCTATAAGGAGCGGTTTTCTTGGGAACCAAAGCACTCGTGACAAAGAGCAATCACTGTACGATTGAAGAGCCAATTGCAGCTGCCTGTATGCAACAGGCAGGAACTGAAGACATGGCATGACAGCTGCAGCATAGTCAAAACAGTGCTGTTGCAATTAAGACACAGCATCATGGCCATGCCCATATTGTTGGCAACTGCAAGACAGCTGCGCACCTGATGACAGGATGCCTGCTGCGACAGCTTCCAAGACGCCAAACGGAGCATTCCTGGTGAGATGTTCAAGCACTGAGACCACCCACTGATTGGCTGTGGGAGACAACTGTGCTGACTTGCTCCTGCCCATCTGCCTAGAGATTGCCACAGCCAGTTTTGCGCAAGGCATTGACAATATGTGTGCCTGCCTTTGGTCAATAGCAGGCATGGAGGTGACCAGGTCGCCTATCTTTGCAGTCACTGACAGAATGGCTTCTTTCAGCAATTTTACTGTGGTTTCCCGCCTCAAATCATCAGCTTTGAGTGAAGTGAGGATGTGCAGCAGCCTCAGAAGGAGGAGTGCTGCACGCATGCTGATAATGCAAGGACTTGTTGTCTCTGTGTCTGGCGCAGGCAGCTGCTCCAGGTGCGCCCTGATATTGCATATTGTGGTATTGATCTGTTTTGTTGCCAGCATGACACAATGGTTCTGATTCTGGCTGTGCTTTTGCTGCTCGTGCCACATGGCGTAGAAGCTGTGCATCAGGAGAAGAATGGGCCTGACAGGCTCTGGCACAGCAGCCCATGTAGAAGCCCCTGTGTTACCACCCCTGAGCTCCAGACTGTCTGGGACTTGGTCGCCAGGTAGCACTGCTGCAAACTTAACAATTGCTGCTGAGCTGCCAAGATTGAGCAAATTCCAATTGCACGCCTGGCCTAGATGCTCAGCGGCGTTGATGAAGAAGAAAGGATCTGAGTCTTGCAACTTTGTTGGCAGGCACTGCCACAAACAGAAAGCTACTGTTTGGCCCATGTCGCTGTCAACCTTACTGTACTTTCAGCGGGCTCCTGCATTTGCAGAGCGGCATGGATGTCCTTCAAAAGGCAGTTTCGGGCATAACTGTTACTCCAGGCTGACTGCTCAGTCGTAGATCTACCTCGTGAGAATGCTGATCATTCAGCTGCGAACCACTGCGGAACAGCCGAAAGGCTGTCAGTGACTATCCTGTCTGATCAGAAATGCATATCAGGATATTTGCTGCGGCGTCATCCGCTCAAAAACCTTGCTCTCAAAACGCTTGGCTGTACCCCTGAGATTAACCATCAGAGATCACCCACCGAATCACGTCGCACGAAGACACAGATGACCATGCGTCTAGTATCACCATAATATCCATAACGGCTGCTATCCACCGTGTATCCAAGATGTGAGTGAACCGCCCGAGAGAACTGTCAACTGCGATCTTGGTGGCATGCTTATTCAGCTCACAACTCGTTGTTTGCAACTTCTTCTTTCTTTGATGCCAGTGTTGTGTGGCATCTGTGTTCACCAGGATGCCTGGTCCTGAAGCCAGTCAGCTATAGCAAGTGCTTTCTTGTTTCAGGTGACGTGCATGAAGGTGAAGGATTCCCTGATAGGCCACCACGATGCATGTATTGTACAGCCTTCACCGTTCCTGAAACCCGAACCTGACCCTTTCAATGGCTTGCAGTTTAGAGCTGCACTCAAAGATGATTGATTGCTCAGTGCTGTAACCTCTACTACTGAATGACGCAGCTGGCTATAGATGTCAAGTTGAGCACTGGCCATATTGGCCTCAATCTATGGCTTTGACGCCAAAGCTGGTAAATCTAGAGCACCTGCAGGCTGTCTGGCGCAGGCCTATGCTGCTGAGCGCAAGAGTTTGTGCACAAATTGTGCACACAATGATAATTGCCCAGCGTGCTAATCACCCTTTGGCTGCTGAGGGTTTATTGCTGATGGTACCTTTGCAGGTATCTCCTGTGGGCTTTCTGGTGTTTCATTCACTCGCACATTCTGTGTCAGCTCTGCCTCATAGCTGCCTGGCTCAGGAGAGCCTTCAGGTGGACCCTGTGTCAGCAAACCAAAATCAGCTGTATGCATCAGATTACATGATCAGCCTCGTCAAACCTTAAAACGTAGCGCATGTTTGCTAAGCCTGCATTTGCCCAACAAGACCAAATTGGTTGGAAACAGTTGATTGCTCCTGTACATATCCAGCTGGGCCCCCTGAGCCTGCTGACATGCGCTTTGGAATGCACAAACGCATGCATTTGCACAGATCAAGCTTGAAGCATGTCACTAGTGCAGCAGATTAAGACAATGTGTGTTCAGAAGGACGGGGCAAATGTGAGAGGGGCTGAAGGGCATGTAAGCCGTGTGCTCACATCAGTAGGGCTGAGGCCTGATCGCTCTTCCCTAGGCACCCTGGGGTCAGTCACCCGGGCGGCTTTATCAAGGCTAGGGGTTGTGGAGGATGGGTCCCATGAGTCATTCCCACTTACTTTGCCTTGAGCTGCAGCCACATCAAATGTGACCTTTAGTGTGGCACAAAGTGGCTCAGAACAGACTTGAGCACTGCTTCTGCGTGCCCCTCAGCAGAATCACAAGATTCCCATTAGCAAACATGTGATAATTCAACATTGACTACCACGCTTGCTAGGCAGGCTTCAGAACCTGATGACTAGGAATGTAAAGATGAACAATGATGATGATGTCAGCTGAGTGTACAATAAGGGACACAAAGCTTTTTGCTATTAGGCGTCATCAAGGGAGCTGCTGTCAGAGAGAAGCAGCCCAAATGCCCAATGTTTCACCTGCCCGCTTGTCGTCATGGTGTTCTACAGGAGAGCTTGAGGGGGGCTTTTGCTCTTTGGGCATGCCAGCTGTCTCCCCTGAGTCTACATTGTGCACATTGCCAGCTCTGCCCTGCTCCTGCCGCTGGTTGCCTCCCTGAAACAGCTCTTCTTCACTCCTGCACCATGCCAAGTGAGCTGTAACACTTGACCAGGTATACATCAGGCTTGCATGCTTGTGCAGCATATGCATGTCTACGGCGTTGTTCTTGTAGCTCAAGGCTTGAATGGATACAAGCAGCTGCCTGGTTACAAAGTGAAATCTGACCCACCGAGCACGGGCCTGATGAGCACACACTGGAGCTTTCTGAAGAACGTGACCAGCTTATCTGCCACATGCAGAGCAGTGAAGGAGAGCAAGACATGCATTGCATCTGCAGTGTCTTGCAATCTCAACATGTTTGCGTGGACGGCAAGGTGTGAAGCAATCTCAACATGTTTGCGTGGACGGCAAGTTATGAATCATTAACTGCACATGGTGGTAGGGCTTCAGCCTACAAACAGTGTAAATGCTCCTCGCAACATGTCATGATATGCTTGCAAGCAGACTGCTGCCCAAAGATAGATGCCTGCGGCTGCATGATACACAGGGATGTGCTTACTTTTGAGGGTCAGCTGTGCCGTAGTCAGGCCTGTTGTCAGAAGTGTCTTTTGTGGGGTCAGAACCTAGGTGCCCAACACCCTGATTGCCCTGAAACTCCTCTGTCACTCCCTGCTCCTTAGCTGTGGCAGCCCGCACCTTGTCCTTGTCATACCCAGGCGGTGTTTTCCCTGGCCTGCATGTTGCTGAGTGTATCAGGCAGTCACAAAGGTGACAGCGATATGACTCACATTGTGCAAGGTACAAAGCTCACCTGATGACCTGCAAAGCCTGCACTGCTGTCAATTATGTGTTGAATGTATCAGACAGTCACAAAGGTGATGCGAATAAGACTCACGTGGTGCAAGGTACAAAGCTCAGCTGGCAATGGCAACGATGAACAACCTGCACTGCTGACGATTGGGCAACAAGTTTGCAACCTATTTGCAGACTTTCTTGTGCTGCAGCTGCTTTGCATGCTTTGTGATCGTGAGTGCATATGACGTATGCACAACTGAGCTGTGCCAGCACCACTGTGGCAAGCAAGCATTAGCATAGCAGCTTGCTTGCAGCCAGAAAAGCTGAATTTAAGGTTTGTGAGCATGGGCATGAAGTGTAGAGAGCAGAAGGCGTACTGCCATTTGTTGGGGTCTCCACCAGTTGTGCCAGTGCGGGGCCGCGTCTTGTCAGGGTCTCTGCCAGCATCGCTTTCTCTGCTGGGAATGCCAGGGCGCTCAAGTGTACCATACTCTGTGGGTTTTGGGCCTCCTCCTTGAGGCTTGCCCCCTGTTCTGTCTTCCTCCACCTGGGATGATCCATAGCCAACACTCTTGTCACCTGCAGCATTGAGTTGAAGGCTTGTCAAAAAGTAGCATGATTGCAAATATGTGTGATGGAGTCAGCGGGTGCAGCTGCAACACCACAACTGATTTTGTTGCTGTCCTGAGGGATGTATGTATCTGTCATAGCAATCACGTTTGGCGTGAAAGTAGTTGGAAAACATCAAGGACTGCATGAGAGCTGATCAACACATCTGACACATGCATGCATGCACGCAAGCGTGCACGAACAGAAAATAAAGGTGTCCGTCTGTGCCAATTCTCCAGCAGGACAATGCAAATATAGCTGGGCTGGTATTAAGACTTTGATACATGCATTGCAAAAGACTTGATGCTCCTGGTACGCCAACATCGTTAAATGCCTTGCATCAAACCTTACAGCTTGAGAACATCTACAGGGCAGCATACGCCAGTGATGTGCAAGTAGTAAGGAAGATGGTCGTACCTTCGACTTTAGCCGCAGCGGGAGATGTATGAAAGGAACTCCAATTACTGGAGACAGCTGGTAGCGTCCTTTGCAGGTTGTGACTACAAGCAAGCATATTGACAGTGAGCAATCTGTGGAAGAAAGCAAGCACGCCAGGCACAACTTATGAAGAAAGAGCAACAGAAACCATATGCAACTGGGAATTTGTGGCATCGCAGACCTTGGTGCATTCAAGCTCGACAGCTGCATACGATCCAACAGCTTAGCTGCATGTCGCATGGCCCTGAAGCTCATGGTTTCAAAGCCGTCGAAACAATCAGTTTCACAGCTTAAACGTGATGTTCGAGGAAGTTACCCTAAACAGTGATACTTGTGGAAGTTTGATACGCAGATGTTTATCGCTGCCAGTATTGCAAGGCTTAAGTGGCATTTCTTGGCGAGCATTTGATGCACATGAAGAAGACTGGCCGAGATGCGGTTCAAAAATTTACTAAGGATCACGTGCACACGTGACAAATTATGTTCGAGCCACATTGCCAGGTCATCATGCCAGCGTGGGTTCTGCGAAAAGCGATAGTCACAGTGCGTGTGCGCAGAGCCAGAACTTGTGCATACACATCTGGTCATATCAATCTATCGATAAGCATTGTACCTCAAGATGGCTCCGAGCGCCACACTGAACGTCGGACAAGACGGCGTAGCAATCATCACTCTTGCCAACCCTCCAGTCAACGCGCTGCATCCCAACGGTAGGCTTTTTGTAGCTGCGGTCTCTTTTCCAGAAGACACACATTGATTTCACGGCCATGATCAACTTTGCGACGTCGGCCTGGCAGTCAACCCTGGCTCCTCCAAAGGTCCCCTGAGAGTTGATGGTGTTCTGCAGTACTTGCTTCCCTGTTCAACCATGCCAGAGAGGCACATAACCGCTCTGATGTCAAGGCCATTGTCGTCACTGGTCAGGGCGGCAAATTCTCAGCTGGCTTTGACATCCAGCAGTTTCAAAACCAGTCTGGAGGAGGTGGAATTGACAGCAAGATCAACGCTGCCTTCTGTGAGCTGCTGGAAAGTGGTCCCAAGCCAACTGTGGCTGCTGTGGAGGGCATTGCTCTAGGTGGTGGCTGTGAGACAGCCATGGCTTGCAATGCTCGCCTTTGTACCCCTGGAACACGGTGGGGCCTGCCAGAGCTGTCGCTTGGCATTCTGCCAGGATTTGGAGGCACACAGCGGTTGCCTCGTCTTGTGGGCCTGCAGAAGGTTAGCTAGCAGTGGTCAAACCTGCACGCTGTATACTTGTACAAATGCCGTGTGCACCTGCTTGCTGGCGCTGTGTGCATCCTACTGATGAGCATCTGCTCAGACGGGTGACGAGTGCTGCCTTATGCTGCCAGCTGCTCCTCATCACTCTCTGCGTTGCTCCTTGGATGGTGCAGCCTCATTGTCTGCAGTGAGGTGAATTGCTGTTCATACAGGCTTGCGAGATGATGCTGACCAGTCAGCCAATCAAGGAGGGAGCCGCCAAGAAGCTAGGTTTGGTGGATGATGTTGTACCCAAGGAGAAGCTGCTGCCAGCCGCCAGGCAGCTGGCTCTGGCAATTGCAGCTGGTAAGGCGCCTAGGCCTCAGACACTCTACAGGACAGATAAGCTGGAGTCGTTGGGAGAGGCTTTGGCCATCATTGACTTTGCCAAGACACAGGCTGCCAAGAAAGCAGCCCACCTGACACACCCTCAGCTGTGCTTGGATGCTATCAGATGGGGTGTGGAGTTTGGTGGGCTCAAGGGCATTGACAAGGTGTTTTGTCGGACAAATGACTTGACGCTTCTCTGCTTTCAAGCTGGCATGACTGTTGATGCAACTGTGTGCTGCATTGTACATGCTGTACAAAGCAAGTTTGCATGCATTCTCCTGTGGGCAGTGCTTGATCGCCAAAGGAGGCATTGTTGATCATGCTTCCACGTCATGAGGGCCATTTGCACAGCCTTGTTGGCTGAAGCTACAGGCAACAGCAAGCTTGTGATGAATGTCCCACTTGCTGTTGCCAGCAAACAATCGCAACTTGTGTACCAGCCAGGGTTTGCTGCCAATGTGCTGGTGCTGGTAGAATATAGCTTACAGTGGTGCTTGTGACTTTGCATGCTTGATGCTGACAAAAGCCAAAGCCACTAAAGCACAGCCAAAGAAACACAGCCAACAGCCAACAAATGCAATAAATGGTCACAATATCTGCACATGGTTTGAGCATGCCTGACTTGTTGGCTGCAGGAGCAAGAAGCCTTTGCCAAGGCAGCCTCTTTGGACACCCACAAGGCCTTGGTGCACATCTTCTTTGCACAGCGCTCCACCAAGAAGGTCTCAGGTGTGACAGACGCTGGCCTGAAGCCACGCAAGGTGAACAAGGTGGCTGTCATTGGTGGCGGCTTGATGGGCAGCGGCATTGCCACTGCTGGTCTGCTGGTGGGACAGCAGGTCATCATCAAGGAGGTCAATGACAAGTTCCTCGAGGTGAGGCGACCCTGTTGTTTCTTTTTACTGTTTTGAAAAATTTGTTTCTGCCATGAATCTGAGGCACATGGGCAGCAGCATTGCCACTGCTGGTCTGTCGGTAGGGTAACAGATAGTTCAAGAAGTCAACGACAAGTCCTGTAGGTGATGCGCTGCTGCTTGTAACAGCTGCTGCATCTAATGGACTGCTTGTTGTGAGGAGGATTCTGAGTCTGGTAGGCATTCAATAAGCCTTTGCGACAGTTTGCAATTTGCTCCAAGTCGGGGACACGGCATTGCAGGAAGCACACCGCAGCCTGGATCAGGTCTTCAATAATCAATAATAATAATCATAGTTGCAATGCATTCAGAGGGCACTGTCTAGTATTGCAGCACACTGTTGCCAACCTGTTGTGCTGGACATGTTCACTTGTTGCAAGCACCACTATTTTCTGACACACCTTGTCACACAATGAATGCAGCTGTCAGCAAAGCAGCACAGCATGCAAATTGTTAGGCGAGCTCCTCATGTATGTCAGCACATGTGTCGCTCGTCCAGTGAACTCCATGCCAGCCACAGGCGGGTGTCAGGGCCCATCAGAAAGCGGGATGTATGGCTACATTCATTGCACTTGCGTTGACATTTGCATTGCCTCTGCAGGCTGGCTTGAGCAGGGTGAAGTCCAACCTGATGAGTCAGGTGAAGCGGGGCAAGATGAACCAGCAGCAGGTAGACAAGCTGCTGACCAAGCTCAAGGGCACCCTCAGCTATGATGACTTCAAGGATGTGGACATGGTTGTGGAGGCTGTCATTGAGAGTATCGACCTCAAGCAGAAGATCTTTGCAGGTACAGTACAGCCGACAGAAGTCAAGATGCGCAGCGAGGCTGAGGTGCCTGAGCCCTGGTGTTGCTTGGCAGGCCAGACTGTGCTGACAGCTTTGCTGCATACAGCCATGAACTGCAGTAGCTATGCGATACAGCAAGCACAAGGGGGGGATGCTTCTTTGAGCATGTCCGTGGTGCCTGTGTGGGGAAAATCGTCAGCATCCAAGGCAGCTTGCTATGACTGCGTGCAGTTGCTAGTGTGGTAGAGATGGCGTCAGGATTTCGTTAAAACTGATGTATCTGTTGAGCATGTCTGCAGTGCAAGTCTGCCCAACACTATCAGCAGTCCTGGTCAAGCGCAGGCTTTGAACATGTATCTCCAGAAGCATTTGCAGCATGGCCTGCTGTGCCCCTTTGCCTCGTCCACCTTGCAGTTGTGAGCCATGTTTGGCATGATGCTGCAGATCTGGAGAGGGTTTGCGGGCCTGACTGCATCTTGTCCACCAACACATCCACCATAGACATTGAGCTGATTGGCGCCAAGACCAAGTCACAAGACAGGATCATTGGCGCGCACTTCTTCAGCCCTGCCCACATCATGCCCCTGCTTGAGATTGTGCGCACCAACAAGACATCAAAGCAGGTATGTCAATGTGCAAAATGATTTGACACACAGAATGTGCTCCATACACATACATCAGCAAGTTGTCAGCTTGCATTGGCAAACGCATGTCTCCTATGGACCCTCTTGACAAGCTGCTGCATTTGAACTTATTTTGTGATGGGCATGCAGTACCTTGTGGTACAGCGTTCCTGCTATTGACAAGGTCATGGAATATTACATTGACATGTTCTGCTTGGTTTTGGCATATGCAGAGGCAATGCCCTCTGTGTGGCCATTACGTCTCAATTGTGCTTTCTGCGTCGTGGTGAATAGAGCCTGAGCATCAGAACTCAATGCCCAGACTGACGTTTTTGCATTTTTGCTTCTTTCAGCTGTTGCATCTATCTGAATGGCGCTAACAGACAGCATTGTGGCACCGGCTGTTGCTGCCAAGCACAACATTTGTGAATGCAGATGCACTCAATGTGATTTGCCCAATGTGTTGATGATGCTTTGCTTGCTGAGTGATTGTTGCTAGCCACACTTTTGCCAAGGAGTGAACTGCTTCTGCAGGTGATCTTGGACACCATTGAGTATGGTGCCCAGATCAAGAAGACTCCAGTGGTGGTCGGCAACTGCACAGGCTTTGCAGTGAACCGCGTCTTCTTCCCCTACACTCAGGCCGCCTGCCTGCTGGTGGACCTGGGCCTAGACCCTTACATGATTGACATGGTCATCCTCAAGGGCTTTGGCATGCCCATGGGGCCTTTCAGGTAATCATGAACAAAGTCATAGATGTAATGATTACAGCAGGAACAATAATAACATTAAGCACCAATCAAGCAATAGTAAGATGCGCTACAACAATTATTGCACTTTCTAGCAGATGTGCTAGGTGCGTAAAACACAAATGTTGTCTTGCCAGATGTCTACGCATGATCTGCCCTCACGGCGCAGCATCTGGCAAGACAACATTTGTATTTTACGGACCTAGCACATCTGCTAGAAAGTGCAGAATTTGTTGAAGACATTTGGTGTCATTTTGTGTCATTGTGCCAGCTATGGCTGTTTGCTGAACAAGTCAGACTGATGGGCTGCCTGATCCGGCCTTAACTAACAGCATATCTGATGTGGCATCAGCGCTGGACATAATCCCATCAGAGAGTGACGATCATTGACAAAGGCCAAGCAATGTTGCAACGCCAATGTTTATGCCATGCTCTGACTTTGCCATCGTGTTGAGAATTGCCGCAACCACTCACTTCTATGAAGGCTGCTTCAAAAGCATGCCAAACACATGACGCCGTGCTTGCATCAGTTTGGCAGCCAGAATCATGCCAATTGCATGAGAGGTGACATGGTTAGTGCTGCACGCAGAAAAGAACAACATTTTGTCTTAGGCATGTTCACTCTAGCAAGCAATGAACGCTGTCTGCAGGCTGAGTGACCTTGTCGGTGCTGACATTGGTCTGCATGTGGGCAAGAACTTTATTGAGTCATTCCCTGACAGAGTGTACCCAGCTCAGATCATCTCTCTGCTCAATGAGCACAAGCGCTTGGGAGAGAAGACAGGAAGCGGCTTCTACAAGTTTGACAACAAGTGAGCATGAAGCCCTTGATTTGCCATATCATTGTATCACTATCAGATCCTGGTGTTGCATCAATGCTGCTCAATGCACAGCTGATGCCTCTTGAGCTTTGGCCCGCAGTGTCAACATCATACTTCTCTTTGTACATTGAGTTTGCCCAGATGGTCAGTGCTAAAATGCATGTGGAAAAACGTCAGTGCATGCTTCAGCAGCCCTTCCATCAGCTTTCTAGCGTGATGTCTTTGGCTGCTAAGGCCTGCCATGATGGAGATGCACTACCTGATCTGCATGTGATGTTTGAGGCTTTGCTTATTTGGTGAGTGTCTCCATATGTATATGCAGACGCATACATTGACAAGCATTATCGTCGTCGTGCAATAGACCCCAGCATGTATTCACCCTGCTCTGTCTGCCAATGCAGGCGCAAGGCCTCAGCAGACAAGGGCTTGGCCCCCATAGTTGAGGAGTCAAGGAAACGGGCGAACCTTTTCAAGGGACAGCCGCCCAAGCTGACCCCAGAGGAGATCATCCAGTTCATCTTCTTCCCTGTAGTCAATGAGGGGTGCAGGGTCATAGATGAGGGCATTGTGGACAAGCCCTCAGACCTGGATGTGGCCACTGTCATGTCCATGGGCTTCCCAGCATACAGGTATTCCACAAGAGACTCAATCTGCCGAACAGCCTGTGAAGTGTTCTCGACATTAGCGCCCACTCACAAACAAGTATGAATTGCCTCGTAACCTCTTATACCCTCTGTTATGCTTCACACTGAGCGTGAGGCTACCCAGGCATCCGAGTGCTTAATACAGCTGAGTCTGCATCCCCGTTCAACGCATTTCACTTGCTCAACAGATGCTGCTTGCCCACAAACGAACATCCAGCCACAGGGGTGCACCTCTGCAAGAAAGGCAACACCTGTGACTTGAAATGCCTGCAGATGCATCAGCTTTAGTCACAGCCAATGCAATCAAGATGCAGGTGTTTGTGTCACCGTGTCGAGTTGATGCTGCACCATGTATTGGATGTGAGCCATACTGATTGCATCTGTCTGTACCCAGTTGCTGGGCTCCAAAGCCCGCCTAGCATGTGTAATCTGTATTAACGAATGCAGGGGCGGTTTGATCAAATGGGCAGATTTGCTAGGCGCCAAGGTTGTAGCAGACAAGCTGAATGGATGGGCGAAGCAGTATGAGTCAGCCGGTCTGGCTGGCTTCTTCAAGCCCTGCAAATACTTGCAGGATGCTGCAGACAACAAAACCTCCCTGGAGGCTGGCAGAAAATCGTCTTCCAAGTTGTAGACGTATCACTCTGCATATGGACTTTTGTGTAGGGAAGCTGTCGCGTGTCACCTGGTCTCAGTCGCTGCTTGTGGTGTTGTTGTTGCTGCTTAGGTAGGTTTGTTGCTTGTTTGTATTGACTTTAGGGCTTCAGAGTTAGGAAAAGCTTGAGTCTCTATTTGTGAATATGCAGGAGCAGGCGTGCTCAGAGGATTTTAGGATAGGCTTGACATGGTATGACAGCTTTCTGCTGTTACTGTCATGTAGTGTAGAGGCTGTTGTGCTCACAAATTTGCTGTAACAGAATGACAAAAGCACTGCGTCTCTTGCCTCTTGTCCGTGCCAAGTGGCATAAAATTGCTTGAGTTGTGGTCCATGGGGCCTGGGGAAGTTCAGAACATGTTGCATCAGCTTGAAGGACGACCCTTGTCATAGGTAAGCCCAGGATGTCTCCATGAACAGAGGCTCCTCTTATGATGTCTGATGGCATAGATTTTTCTTTTTCTTTCTTCTCACAGGTGCACTATAGCTATGGTGCCAAAATTGAAGTTTCCTAGGACTGACAGGCTGCGAGCTCTGTGCCGACAGCCTTGCAGAGCTAGTCAATGCAGCTTGATAGTCCTTGAGCTGGTTGCATCTTTTATTCAAACAGTTCTGAGTGCTGCAGCCATGGCAGACAATGCACTGCATGCTGGCATGTGTGTCTGCTCCCTTCAAGCTGCAGCTCAAGCAGCTTGAGGACGCCAAGCAAATGGTGCCTGGGCACGCATGTGCATACTCTCAAGCGGCTGGCTTGCTTGGGAAATTTCGTACACAGCTGCAGGTCTGCGTTTCTTGCTGCGCATAATATCAGTTGCCTGTAATGCACACCAATTGAGCCAGGACAGCACTTGCCATGGCTCTCTATTTGGCAAGGCCAGAAATCCTCATGCATTCAGCTGCCACAAAGAGAGAGGACAAAGTTCACATAACAGAAACCACTTCAGAACTTCGTCAGAGAGAGAGAGAATAATTTTACATGCTTTAGCCAGCCAACAAGGCTGATCACATGTGCTACACTGTGGCAATGACTTTATGTCCATGAAATTCAGGCAGTCTATGACATAGTGAAACACCCCCAAATGATCATGTTGCGCCAAAAAAGCGCGCATGTTATAACCGCAGCTCTCACGCAAACCAGGGTACTTGGCCCGCACCCCAGCCGATGCTCCACATTCAAACACTAAGTGCCTTTCATCGCCTAAGGCCCCAGAACCACACAGTGTGC
>BDIU01000231.1:0-85324 GCA_002118135.1 Trebouxia sp. TZW2008 | reverse complement strand
GCCACTGCGACGACCAGCAGCAATAGGAAGCTGGTGACAACCAAGCCTAAACTGTAGAAAGCGTTGCATGTTCCTGCCAGAAACAGGCAATTGACAATATCGTCTACGAATGCTAAAAGGCTGAAACCACTGAGCATATGTGTAACAAACCACACCTGCACTGGGGGCCTGACGTGGGCAATACAAAGCAACAGCCGCAGGGAGACACAATATGTCCTAAACATTGTAAATGAGTTGATTGGTTTCAGAGCATGGCACCAGCTGGAGCTCCTGCAAGCTTGCCTTGGGAAATCCCACTCGCACCGATGTTACGGTAAGCCGCTGACGGCATGGAAGTTATAATAGAGCTACAGGTAGGTCCACATATGCTCTAATGCGACCTGTTTCCATGTTGATGGCACGTCACTGGTCTTGATCATGGATCTCAGGGCTGCGGCAAAGCACCGTGGAAGCAACGCTTTGCGGAGGTATCCTCCGCAACAACTGTCCTACGGTCCTATTCTGATCAGATGGGACTACCAGTGTCATTCTTACGGCTCTTCCATAACGGATTGCGACTAGATGATCAGCCTTTGCACGAGGTATAGTTTGAGCAGCAAGCTTTGAGTGATCGTCCAGCCAAAGACGCCTCATGCCGCTTTGCAGCTGCAGGATCACCCTTGGGAACCAATACGGCTATCAGCAGTCGTGGCTCGGACAGTAGCTTTCTGTTTGTGGCAGTCCCTGCCAACAATATCGAAAGGATCTGCCACTCTGTTCTGGTCCAATGCTGTTGAACACTTGAGTCAGGCATACAACTGGAGCACAATTGACCTTGACAGCAAAACAGCACTAGCCAACTTTCTAGCAGTGCTGCCCAGCCAACCAGTCCCAGACACTCTAGACCTGAGGGAGTGCAACATGTTTACTGATTGGGCTGGTGTGACAGACTGTGTCAGGCCTGTCTTACTCTTGATGCACAGCTTTTGCATCATGTGGACTATGTGGCAAGGGCCGCAAGAGCATAGCCAGGATCAAACTCCTTGCTTTCTGTTGGCAACAGCACGGATCAATGTCACAATACGCCGAATCAGAGCAAACCTGGAGCAGCAGCCTTCCCTGGATACAAGCACAACAAGTCCTTGCAGCATCAGCATGCATGCAGCACTCCTCCTGCTCAAGCTGCTAAACCTTCTCGCCAACATGAAATTTGATGATGCAACACTGGAAATTACAATAGAATCATTGAAGGGAGCCGTTGGGGGATTGACTGCAAATGTGGTTAACCTCATGCCTTCCATGCCCGCTAACAAAGAACAACAGGCACAAGCATTGGTTGTGGCTTACATGAAATTGGCTGTGGCATCCTCTAGGCAGATGGGCAGAGCAAGTCAGCACATGTGTCTGCCACAGCCAACAAATGGGTGCTCTCAATGCTTGTAATTCTGTTAAATCCTGCTGCACCTTCTGGTGTCTACAAAGCTGTTGCAGAAGAATTGTTGTCATCAGGTGCGCATCTGCCTTGCCTATGACAAGGGCGTAGCTGGGCCTGCTGAGCCTGTTTAGCACACATTTAGAATGAATGAAGGGTGTAGACATAATGCTGCATCTTCCATGCACAGGCATTGTTACAAGTAGTTGGCAGCCATCATGACTTGTGCTTGACCCCTGCCTGTGGCATGCAAGCAGCTAGGAGCAAATCATTTGCTTGACATTCTCATCAGCTGCATTCTGCATATAGCTTGAGCAATGGAGCAGCATTGCTTGTCAGTCTGCTTGAAAGCCCGTCACTTGCAGGCGCAGTGGCGAGTGCTTGTCAGCATGCTTGAAAGCATGTCATGCATGCAGGCGCAGTGGTCATTGCTTGTCAGCCTGCTTCAGAGCCCGTCATTGCTTGTCAGTATGCATGAAAGCCCGTCATGCATGCAGGTGCAGTGGTCATTCTGGTTCCAGCTCTGGACACAGCTGCAGCCCTTGCAGACAGTCATCAGGAAAGAGTAGCAGATCTCTCATTCACAATTTTGTGGCATTTGCTGAACTCCTCCCCCAAAATTTCTTCCTCGATGGTTTCAGAAGAGACAGAACTGGCTCTCTTACAGATGCAAGCAGTACCGCGCTTTTGCAAGCTACTGCAGTCATACGTCACTACCTGGACCTCTCACGTACCACTGAACGCCACAGATGGTACGCTTTCGTGCACTGCCTCAAGTTGCACTGCAATGTATCTCAGTATCCTTCACCTTACTGTGCTGAAGCTTGCCATGGTACAAACTTGGACTTGTTTAAGAATGTCCACCAGCTGTGCTGTCTGTTTGCCATGCAAGCTTGTCCCAACACCCAGCATTGTCACTCATGACATGCATGTTTGTATGGCCTCATGATGCAACATCTGATTCGATGCTCTGTGGCAGTCGCTCTTCCTCTGCGGCTGCAGGTGCCAACATGGAGTGGATTACCACAGAAGGGTTCATGCTGTTGGAGAAAGCTGCCTCGCTCATGAACAATGTGAGCAGGCTGCTCAAGCATACACCCCCACCTGTAGACCCCAACACAGCCCTGCCGACCCCCTCAGCTGCTACCTGGCAGCTCATGCAAAAGTCCTACAAAACATTGGTGAAGGCAAAAGTGTTCCTGTTGCTTGATATGCCAATGATCCACCGGCACTGTAGTTCACAAGCAGCAGCTGACTTTCACGATGTGCTGCAAGAGCTCAACACATCTTTGATGCACACTCCCTACAACCTGATTGGCAGCCATCTGCCGAATCTGGAGCTTGATGTCACAACATTGATGAGGTGAGTCATCTTTCCATGACGTCACTGAGGTCATGCGTCGCTTGGGTCATGATCTGTTGTGAATGGACCTCCAATTGGTAGAAGCATTTGCCCATCAGATGTCGGCCACTGTTTCCTTTGCACATTGGTTGGAGTCAGCAGCAGCACAACATATGTGCACTCCTTTCAACAACAGTTGCAATGATCATGCATGTGGTAGAACGCGCACTTACAAGCATGCCGCGACGGTGCGCATGTCGGCAGGGGTGTGCCAATTGCCTAAGTCGCATTCATGCAGGCAAGAGTATAGAATGTTCAGCATGCCTGCACACCATATGACTGGCTGTGCATATTCTAGGGATCTAGGAATGTGCTGCAAATCCAGCAAATGCGTCCAGCAGAAGATTCACCTTTGACCAAGCTCATGTTTGCGTTCTTGAGGAGGCTTGCTAGAGACCCCTCAGCGCTAGGTCCAACCCCAGAAGAAATCAAGAGTTCTGCACAGGATTCAACAGAGCAATCAGGCACTTCAGAACAACAGAGCACAAACTCTCAAGGTCCTGTGCCTCAGCAGTCGTGGCATCTCAAGGCAGAGACCATGTGTGCACTGTGGGAGCTTTGCCGTAAGCACAAGCACACCAACTCCTGCTGTTAACCTGACTGCTGACTGCAGCAAACTTGGTCATGCAAGTTTAGGCCTGCTTGCTGTTCAGCTCATGGTGCTACAGTTCCTTGTATCAAATCGTCCTTACTCAGAGGTGCCACTGCAGTCAGAGTGCAGTGATTAGTTACCAATTACGCTGTCCTTATGTCGAGAATGTCCTTACACCAAGTGTCCTTACAGAGAGAAGTTACTGTCGAGGACATAGCTGCCTTGTGAAGGTGTACATTTTTCCCAGGCAACTGCTTTGGACCGGTTCACGTATGCCTTGCACAGCTCTTGCAAGATGAAAAGCGATGAGATGCTCTTATGCATGAGCTGCATCATCGTATCAGGTTGAGCAGAGCAAATGCATGCTGTGCTAGCCTGGTGCCCTTGCCATGCTCTGCTCAAGATGTGACACACAGAGTGTGATGACACAGCAAGAGAGTCTAGACTGGCTTGGAACACAGGTTCCTCGTCAGTTTCAAAACACAGACTGGCCTGACTTGCAGGTTCCTCATTCACAGACAAGGCAATGCACCTTGGCCATGTGGGGCCAAAGCGGCAGTTGACGCGCTCTTTGCAGCTCTCACAGATGCAGATGCATGCAGCCATCTCCTGTCAAGCACACAGCTCTTACAAGACCAGGGGGCCAGGCCCTTTGATGCATTCCTGAAGGGTCCTGCATCTGCTGATCAGGATGACCGGCTGACCATGCAGCTCACCTTTTCTGCCTGTTTGGCGATGCTGTACAGCACGGTGACAAGCTACTCTGCTTCTTGACCTTTCCAGTGCAAAACTACTGCATGATTGGCAATCCGCTAGTATTGTGTTTTCTGAGTCTGTGCACAGTCTGCTTCATGCTCTGCGCAGTTTGTAGGGTCTCTGCAGCTGTTGTTGCTGAGATCAGAAGTACCACTGCTGTCCAGCAGTATTCAACATGCAAAGCACTCTGAGCGCATTCTTCACATGTGTCGACAGGGAGAATGAGCTTCAGGCAAAGCATGTCAAAACATCTCATGCACAAGTTGTTTGCATGCTCAATTTGATTACATGCATGCATTTGCTGAGCTGCCAAGACATGCGCAGCATGGAGATTGCTCAATCATTGAATGATCAATTGATTGAAAATGCAAGTCCAGCTGCTGAGCTGGGAAGCCTTGTGCAGCATGGAAATTGCTCAAGAGCTATCAAAGCTAAAAGGTGTCCTGCAACACAGGAAATGGAGCATTCAAAGGTCATACGGAAAACACGCAGCTTGTGCGCTGATGATGAACCTTGGTCTGACATGATTACAGAGGATGACACACTTGCCCAAGTCAACCTGCTCATGCATCAGGCGATTCATGTGAGACTATATTTTGTTGTGAACATGAACAATTCACAGCATCAGCTAGGCTGTCACAGCAAGAGCGCAGGTTGTATGCCAGCAGACAGCTGGCCTGCTTGAAGTTATGTGCGTGAATTCTGTTGTTTGCTTTGTGCTGGCTCGATCATCTGCTTCTGCTGCGGCTCTCGGCTTCTGCATACGTGTCTGCAACTTTGCCTGATGTGCATCTCAAACTTTGATGCTGATCACCATCTGTCATCAACCAGTTTGCTGCATGTCTTGCGTGTGTGCCCAACATCTGCAATGGGGCACACATTGAAAGCACACTCACAGACATGCAGTGTGTCTTGACGCTGCTGGCTCTTATGATGATGCCACATGATGGCTCTCGTGGTGGTGATGATGATGATGATGGTGATGATGATGATGATGATGCTGATGATGATGATGATGATGATGATGATGATGATGATGATCTCATGATGATGATGATGATGTCATGATGATGATCAGAATTTTTGATGTGTGCATGCAGGCGATCAGCCCTTGGTCTGCAGAGCGCTGCCTGGCATTGTCAAGAGTGCTGCAGTGCGTCGCTGAGTTGCACGGGGCACTCCCTCAATGCGTGTATCGCAAGGTAAGTGTCTTGGCTTGTGTTTGCACTGTAGCCCCTCATATTGCCTGGCCTGTTGAGCACGCATCACCTGTTGCCGTTTTTTGCAAAAATTGTCTCTGCTTTGACATGCGCAACATCACAGTGGCAAGCATGCAGCATCTTACTCAAATTGCGTAAGTGACATTTGAGAAAAACAAAAGCAAATGCAAAATGAGCGGAAGAAATGGATGTGCCTCGAGCAAATTGCTGCCTCTCTGCATTGACAGGGCCTTTTGACTGCGCCCTTTCAAGCTGTTTGTCAGAGTACAGTGCACATGGCTATGCAAAGTCAAAGGCACGCAGCTGTTGCCAGAACACAGGACATGCATAGATCCAAGTCCAGACCATGCAGCTTTGGCCACAACACTTTGTGCGCAGGTCATGGTGTCCTGACAAGCAGGAGCTTGCATTCTTCAAGCAGGAGCTGTCCTTTATGGTCGCATGCTCTTCAATGGGTGTAAGCACAGCAGAAAGCCCATGTGTTCCAGCAAGGCTGTGGGAATGCTTCTTTCCTAAGGTGTGTTTCTCAGCCCCCTACACACAAGTGCTACTTGTAAGTGGCTCATCAAGTTGTTGATCATGCAAGCCTTACGTCATTGCACAATGCTCAGTCAGAGGTGCTCATGTGTGGGCAGCACTCAGGCATCATTGCAGCCTTGCTTGGCAGCATGAACAGGCTGATGATGTCACAATGGCCAAGAGTCCCAGGCTTTGACCAGAAAATGACTTTGAGGAAGGAAAGGATGCAGTCTCATCAGGCAATGCGCATGACCAGCACAAAACCACGCAGCGCCAATGATGACTGATCATGATTCCTATACAAGCAATCATGGCTGATGTGGGCTGCAAGACCCAATCATGCAAAGATCAGCTGCTAAAGTGCCACTACATAAGGGACAGAAGGCAGCTTCCAGCGCAGCTCACAAACGTCGTACTGACAGCAACCAGAAGACCCAGTCAGAAGCTGGTGAGGCATCTGCCTCTGCAGCAAATCAGGCAGCTGCTCAGGCTGCTGCCCAGGCAGCTGCTGATGACTTGTTACAAGAGGAAGAAGAGGCAGCTGCCAGAGTAGCTGCCAAGAAGGCCAAGAAAGCAAGGCAGAAGGCCAAGAAAGGAGCAGTGCAGGCAGCCCCTGATGTGCCATCACATAAACCCCCTTCACTTGCTGAGGAAGCATGAGCAGTGATACATCAACCATCAGCCTTCAGCACAATAGCTCCGGCGCAACCACAGTGCGTGTGGGCAACTCTGAGGCCAAGCAAGGAGCTTTGCAGCCTGCCTACGAGCTGCCATCTTGCAAACCCCATTCACTTGCCGAGGGGAGCATGAGCAGTGACATGTCAACCACCAGCCTCCAGTACAATAGCCCAAGCACAACCACACCGCATATGATCAACTCTGAGGCCAAGAAGGGAGCTTTGCAGCCTGCCCATGAGTTGCCATCACACAACACCCCTTCACCTGATAAGGGAAGCAATATCAGCAACGATCCCCTGAGCCCTCAGCACAACAGCGAAAGCGCAATCACACCTCGTGAGACCAGCTCCAAGGCTACCCTACATATTCTGACTCCTGAGAAGAAGTCTGAACCCAGGCCAGAAAGCATGCAAGTCACGCAACCTTCAGCACGTGAAGCCAAGGCCAATCACGCTGATGAAAGCAGTGATGAGGTGGTGAATGTCCACAGCCAGCTTTCTGCTGCAGAGACCCTTCAGTTCGATTTCCAAAAGCTGCTGCTTTGTCCAATCACCAAGGTATGGAGCTGACATCACAACGTTCACAGCTAAATTATGTAGAGACATGATTCCATCTGACTTTTGAACAGGATCATGACTGTGCTGTCTTACATACTTGCAAGCTGTTGAAGTAATTCACAACGCTCGATGAGCAACAGACTGCATTTGATGACACCCATGTCAAGTCATTAAGTGACATGCAGCTGCACTGTGCATGCAACATCTGTGCAAAGAACTCAAGAAAGTATTCAGGACACAAAGTGTCTACAAGACGTAGTGCTTATCCTGTTGAGGTGCAGTTTCAGGAAACAAGATGCACATGTTGCTGGCCTGCAAGCCTTGCACCTTGCTCACTGCTGCAGGCCTTACTGAGGGAGCCAGTGATTGCAGCTGATGGGCACTCCTATGAACGGACTGCCCTGCAAGCCTGGCTGCCTCCCCTGTCACTGCCCTTCAACTACCTCACAAGAGAATTCTTCCAAACATTGCCCTGAAGCAAGTGCATCAGAGAAAGCGGCCTGGCATAAGCCCATCCATACACTGGAGCTGATCGTGATTGCGTAGTTGTTGATCACACTGCATTGTATGGCTGTTGATATTCCTATGTAGCTTGTCCTCGAGAATCTCGACACAGATTTGGCCAATTGCTCAGACAAGACTATACCAGCGCAGTGTTGCAGCAAATATGTTTGAAACTCCATATGCGATCAGCATGAATCATTTGTGACTTGTGACCATCACGCCAGCTCGATGCTACAGCATGCAAACAGTCTTATGTATAAGCTGAGAGCTGGTCAGATGATTTGGGTCGAGATGATTCTGAAACGTCTTTGTCTGCAAGACGAAGTGCCACAGTCCTCATGCATGCGCAACATGTAACATGGCATGTTCGACACAAACGCAAACATGCTCCAGCTCAATTGTGTGCATCTTGCAGCCGCCCTTATCGAAAACACGTGCCACGCTGTCAATGTCATGCTGAATGCACCTCAAGCGTTTCACATGCAACGCAACTTCTGATTGCCTGGTCGGCAGTGCATTTGTGCACAGGTCCCACATTCTTCAGCAAAATCCTGATTTACATCAGTAAGTCAGGAAGCACCCAGACAACAACGCTGCTGAGAAACAACTGCACAATCAAACACCTGCGCATATGCGCCTGCCCAACCGCCTCAAAATCTGCCAACCCTTACCAGCTGGCAAGGATCAAGCTAAGCTCGGCAACACATCAAGCTGCAACCATTCAACTACTGATCAGCATAGACAACATCTCAAGCTTGACACACAAAGCCCGGCCCTGAAGGCTGAACCCATGGCTAAACTTGGGACAACATTTAGCCCTCAGGGGTGAACTTGGTGGCGAAGTTGAAGGCGTTGATGGCGGCGGGGTCGCTCAGGTGGTCCTGCAGGTTCTCCAGGGGTCCCTTGCCGGTCACAATGGCTTGGACAAAGAATCCAAACATGGAGAACATAGCCTGCAGCAGGAGACAGCCATTGATACAACTGAAAAGGGGAATCCAAACATGGGAGACATAGCCTGCAGCAGGAGACAGCCATTGATGCATTTGAAAAGGGGAGAGGCCAGAAGACACCATATCATCCAGGATTCACAAGACACGCCTGTCTTGATGCATATGATGTCCAAGCGGTTGCACACATTGCAAACAGCCATTCTGGTGGCTCTTTGCAGTCACACCCAGCGCTAACATGCTTGCAGCGGAGTAGAGTGCCTGAGCACACATGAATCACACAAAGTCAATGCATAGCACATGACAAGCACAAAACTTACCAGACGGCCGTTCTTGATCTCCTTGACACGCAGCTCAGCGAACGAGTCTGGGTCGTCAGCCAAGTTCAGGGGGTCAAAGGGACCGCCGGGGTACAGGCTGTCAAGACCCTCCACTCCTGGGGCCTCACCGTTGGCACGGTATGACTCAGCAGCTCCCATAAGGATGACCTAAACAGGCATTAGAATGACTGATGATTGAAACAGACAGTCAATACATGACTTGGCAGCCTTCATAAGGATAGCCTAAACAGAGAGGACGTGTATGTTAAAGACTTCCATGCCTACACATCCTAGATGACCTGATGAGACAACAATAATGTTAGCTGATGTGATGCTCATAACTCTCAGCTGCAGGAAAGTCACATCTCAATTTGGCTCTGATGCATGCAAGGTGCAGGTCATACAGCAAGACAGAACTGAAGGTCATAGTGTCTTTGGACGCGGCAGAAATACTGTCAGCATTGTGCAGCAGTCACTGTACAAACAGATGAGGCATATGCTGAATTGCTAATGGCCACATCAGCAGGGGCAGAGGAGGGGCAGGGCAGTGGGGGGGGGGGGGGGGGACCGGAACGNNAGGGGGGGGGGGGGGGGGGGGGGGGGGGGGGGGGGGGGGTGGTACCTGAACGGCCAGGGTGGCAATGATGGACTGGGCGTGGACCAAGCTGGAGTTACCCAGGTAGTTCAGGCCTGCAACACGCATGGAGCTGCAATAAACTGTACAAACAGAAGGTTTTGACTGGGCTGCAACATAGATCAAGTCAATCCCTGCATCCCTTCAGTTTATTCCTGAGCTGCCAAACATGAGAGGCAACAACATTGAGGGCAGCCCAATGTGCGTGCGAAAATAACAGACAATCACAATGCTGTGATGTGCATGCATGTTCCAGAAAACACACAAACAGCTGCTTGGCATAGAATGCTGCATATAAGCATCAAGTGATCAATGTGAGATCAGGCATTGAAAAAAACGCGTCTGCCAACAATGTTCTGGTACGCGCATCACTGAAGGCAGAGCTTGAACTTTGCTCTAAAGTATGCAGCACTGAGACTACACAGCTGACTGTTGTTGTCAATGGTCACATGGTTGTGGTTTACACAGCACTGGAAGACGATAGCACTACACATCCGTCCTTGTCAAACCTAAAGCATGCAGCAGAACTACAAACCGTCCTTATCCACAGAGGCACATTTTTGCCAATCAAATTGCGAGGGAACAAGCATATATGAAGCAGAATTTGGAGTCTATGGAGTCAGAAGCACACACCGTCCTTGTCAAAGATCTGGGCACCAGCCTTGAACCAGACGGGCTCCTGGAAGGAGACACCGTTCTGGGCCAGCAGCTCGGGGGTGATGCAGCCCAGGGCTCCCAACATGGCCCACCTGGCATGGATCACCTCAATCTCCCTGTACCTGTACCATCCAAAACCATGATATTAATGACTGTTTGGAGTAGCAAGTCTGAGGGATACAATGTCCCTATAGCAATGCCACAAGACCGCAATGTGTGCCAGCAGAGGTAACATCACGCCTGCATGATGCAACTGGTGCAATAGTTCAGAAGTGCAGGTGTGTGATCCAAAATCATCGAGCATGTCAGATGCTGCATTCTTGCAGGGGCACAAATTTTAAACTGAGTCACTCAAAGGTCCGGCCTTGCAACACATGAACCGCGTCGGCTGCTGGCGGCGGCTAAGTGCGGCTTTGACTAAGCCGAGCGTATGCAGTGCGTGAAGCAAGAAGCGACTGGCGATAGGTGCACGCCCGATGTGTTACCTGGAGAATGTCTGGGGGTCAGCGGACAGACCGGCTGTGTCCCAGCCATAGTCTCCGGCGAACTCACCGCTCAAGTAATCGGGGGTGACACCCTCGCTGAAGGGACCTGTATGAGCGAATCAGCCTTGTCGGTGGCAGCTGCAGATGGCTACAGCTCGAACATCAGCCAGAACACTCGGTTCAAACGCGACTGCGAAGGCGATGCTCTATGGATCGATGCGAAATGCTGTATGCTTACCCAAGAACTTGGCTCTGTCAGGGCCATAGAACTCGATGGCTGCGCGGGTCACCTGGCCGGCACGCTGTGCCTGCAAAGCATCGCACAAGCGACTTGTCAGTGCGTTATTGTGAGTGCCGCGCGTCACTTGCAACCGAACCGTGCCCAGAAAGTGCAGAAAGTTTGCTTGACAGCACTAGCTGAAAGCTTGCAGATGAAAGCAGTGCGCAGGAACTGCAAAAAGCCAGCAAGCGACAGGTACACACCTTCTTGGCCTGAACAGGAGCAGCGGCGCGCAGACCGGTGCTGACAAATGATTGGGTCATAGCGGCTGCCATCTTAGTTGGATTTGCAAAAGCTTGAGCGTCGACAATCGAAAATGTTCTGACACGCGATGAACGAGCAGCCGAGTTAGAGCCACTTAGTACTGTGGCATTCAAGGATTCGCAAAACCCAGTTGGCCAATCAAATGGATAGGACGAGATACGGGGCGACTGGCCACCGCCCCTCCGCATGGGCTAATGGGCAGATTTAGATGGCTCCGTAAACGCCAGCAGCGTAACGCTCGACCGGTCACAATGTGCAGTCCTTGCCCCGAGGCAAGTGGTGTTACCAGTGTCTTGAGCGCTCTTGTCCATTGCCCAATCTTGCAGATCAGCATGACCGATCGCTCTTCACTGTCTGCAGAAGCCGTAATTCATACACTAATAAGTTTCATTTGCAATTGCACCTGCAGGCTTCACAGACTTCGGTCCAAATTGTTTGAGCATGTGCTGCAAGCAGGTGACACTGCTCACAACTTACGAACTGTATACATTTGACCTTGACAGATGGTCTGCAGGAGATTGTATGATGATGCTGCAGCTGCAGCAAGATGCAGATCTTTCCCCTGCTTCATGTACGCACTGCGTACAAAAGCTTGCAGAACTTATCGTCGCTAGATCTGTATCCAATTGCAAATTGACTTTTGTGCAAGTTTGCGTGCACCTTGCACGCCCTTGGCTCCGTGACCATCTTAAACGCAACGTTGCATCGCCAGTATTTTGAGTGTTGATCGGCCCGCAGACCGTGTTGTCGAGTCGGCGTTGATCTAGTCGGACCTGACCGCTCAGCACTTGCAAGGATGCAAGCCGGTTTGCTGCCGCTGCAGCGCCAATGCGGCATTGCACTGCTCCCAAGTCGCGGGCACTCTCGATGCAGTAACCAGCTGCAACCCGCGCAGCGCAGAGACTCCAGGACGCAGCATTTCACGCCGCACTGTTGGCGTTCCGACACTGATCGACAGAAGCCAAGTCTCTACTCGCAGAGCTTGTTGAGTCTTGCTCTCGCTGCCGCCCTGTCAGCGTCCTCCTTGGCGTCCGTTGACACAGCTTTAGCCCGAACAAACGCGCCCCCGAAGACCGATCCTTACGAGGTGCTGTCTGAGCTGATGTCGTGAACTTGCGCATCGTCAACACGTGACGTTCATCAATGACATCGAATGTACAGGAGCTACAAAAGATCGTCAAATCACGCGGAGACAGCGGCTCCACCTCTCTGCTTGATTCCTTCAAAAAGCAAGCTGAGGAAGCAGCAAAGATCCCAGCTAAAGTCATTGAGGCTCCAGCAAAGATCTTTGAACCTCCCGCTCCTAAAGAGACTCCTGCTCTGCCATTGCCAATCACAAAAGCTTTGCCACAGCCAAACAGCAAAGCTGCAGGTGGGAGCAGCGTGAGCGTCACTTGTAAAGCATCCTTGTTTCGGACTGTAGCTTTTCATGCAGGCTGCATATGCTGATTGCACATCAATGCAATGCAATCAAAAGCATGTTTGCTGCTGCTGCTTTGTGCTGTCAAGCAGAATGTTACGCCATTTACACACATCTTGATCTCGTGTGGGTCTTTGCAATTGTTTAGATGTTGCAGTCATCCAAAGACCATAATAATGACAATTTCTGTTATGTGCACACAACATCGCATCAACTCTGTGCAGCAGGGTTCACCATCAGACTGCTCTCAACCTTAATGGCAAGATGTACATGGCTATCTGCACATGACAGCGAAAAGATGCATAACAAATCGATGGAATCGCTTGTTTTGTCAGCACAACAAGCTGTTTCTGCCTTCCTTGACAAAGCATTGTGATAATGTTGTCCATTCATGGTTTTTGCATTGCAGCAATTAGTGAGGGGGTGTCAGTGGGGCTACTTGCTGGGGTATGGGCTTTGCTATTGGCTGCTGCTGCAGCCCTCAACCAAAGGAGGGGCTGTGCATTGATGAGTGGCTGATTGAGTGACTGACTGATTGATTGCTTGATTGCTTGATTGCCTGCTTGATTGATTGCGGCAAAGAGTGAGGGGGTGTCAGGGGGGTTTCTTGCTGGGGTAGGGGCATTGGTATTGGCTGCAGCCCTCAGCCAGAGGGGGGGCCGTGCATGATTGAATGGCTGGTTGAGTGACTGACTGGTTGATTGCGTGATTGACTGCTTGATCGCCTGCCTGATTGACTGCAGCAAAGAGTGAGGGGCCGTCAGTGGGATTAATTGCTGGGGTAGGGGCTTTGGTATTGGCTGCTGCTGCAGCCCTAAGCCAAAGGGGGGGCAGCGCAGCAAAGGGTGCAAAGCCCAACAAGATCAAGGCTAGAGTCAAGGTGATCGCTTGTCTGCATGACTGTGTGTTAGTCAGGGCTGCATGTTCTGCTGCACCTTAACCCAAGAGGGCCCTTGCAGCAAAAGGCGCAAAGCCCAACAAGATTAAGGCTAGAATCACGGTCAGCGCCTATTCTGCATGTTGCACTGCTACACTATGTTACACTATGTGATGATCAATGCAATGCAATGCAATGCAATGCAATCAAGGTTCAGGGTTTCAATCATCACTTGCCTCGACCTTATGTACAGTGTTCTTTGAACAGGGGCACCGACAAAAGGGAGACAATGACAACTCTGTCGTCCTGGATGTAACCCAAGCCGTGTGTAGCAATCACTGTTGTTCTTTGTGTTTTCTTGTTCTTGTTCACATCTTGTCGCTAATTTGAATCCTTCTTTGTGCAGAGTGGCACCCAGAGTATAGGCAAGCAGGCACGCCAGGGGTCAAAGAGCAGTTTCTCCTTACCTTCCCTTGGCAGCAAAGCCAAGCAAGCCAGCAAATCAGCTAGCAAACAGGCGCCAAAACCCAGCATTTCCCTCCCAACAATTGGCGGGAAAGCCAAGCAGGCCAGCAAGCAGGCCAGCAAACAGGCGCCAAAGCCCAGCTTTTCCCTCCCAACAATTGGCGGGAAAGCCAAGCAAGCCAGCAAGCAGGCTAGCAAACAGGCGCCAAAGCCCAGCTTCTCCCTCCCTGCACTTGGCGGGAAAGCCAAGCAAGCCAGCAAGCAGGCCAGCAAGCAGGCTCCCACCTTGTCCCTTCCCTCTCTAAGTGGGAAAACACAAAAAGTGGGCTCAACAGCTAAGGTGACACAGTTTCAGACTTGCAGGTCACTTGGGCTTGAGAGCATCTGTGACATTAATCACACCCAAGCTGATGCATAACTCGCATACACAGAATGTAGGTGACACAGCTTGGGCATCTTCCTTCATGGCACACCTCTGCTAATGCATGTAGCCTTGCAAATCTGGCAGCAAAAGCTAAATTGGTCCAGATGTGTGGCCAATGAATTCGCAGCTGCTCAGTGCACTGTTGAGCCCTTGTATCACCACTGATGCCTGCACATGTCAGCTCTGGGTCTTTGCTGCCAATGCATGCAGCTTTGCATTGCCAGCAGCAAAAGCCAAGATCGATCCAGATGTGTAGCCACTGAACCACAGCTGCATGATCTCTGCACCCATCAGACGCGGTGCTGCAAGTTCCTCATGCTGAGACGAGCAAAGCTGAGTGCATGTTGCTTGTGCCAGATTAACCATCAGCAATGCCATTTGTCTGCCTGCGCATGCACTCAATGCCTCCTATTCTTCCTGTTTTTATACTCCTGAAATATACATGTTGCTACAGAACTTTTAAGGCATTTGATCAAGAGTCACACACTCAAATCCGCACTTTGTTTACCACAGACACTCACAGCAGAGCTTTTCCCCTCTCCGTGTATACTGAAGCTGCACAGACGCAATGTCAGTGTCATGTAGATCAAGGCGGGATCTGTCCCTCAGAAAGCAGCAAAGGCGGCCTCTAGTGGCGGAGGGCTGTTTGGCAGCAGCAGCACCCGCTCCGCCAGCAAGAGCGCCAGCCCCTCTGGACCCCTAGGCACCCGCAGCACCCGCGCTGCAGGTAATCACACATGTGCTGTGGCATAATTTGCTTGTGGTAACCAACTTTACCTTCAGACGATGTGATGATGCTGTTTGGCAGCAGCTGCACCCGCCCTGCCAGCAGGAGCGCCACCCCCTCTGGACCCCTAGGCACCCATAGTAAACGCCCTACAGGTCACTACATGCATGTTGTCATCATTTTCAGGTCTCAATGACCATCACGTCCACATGGTGTGATTACGCTGTTTGGCAGCAGCAAGCCCCCCCCCCCCCCCCCTCTTCCCCCCCTCCCCCCACAGCCCCCCCCCCCCCTTCCTTTCCCCTGGCCAGCAACAGCGCCACCCCCTCTGGACCCCTGAGCCCCGCCCTGCAGGTAATTACAGTTGTGCTGAGGCATCATCTTCATGTGTGAAAATTGTTATCTTGAATTCATGTGGTTAGTCTGTTTGGCAGCAGCAGCACCGCCCTATCAGCAAAACTGCCATCTCTTCTTGACCCCTGAGCACCCATAGCACCTTCTCTGCATGCTTGTACATATTTTCTGTCGCACAAGACTGTAGCATGCCCTCCATGATAGGGAGCCTGCAAAAGGCTTGGCGTTTGATGATGTGCTGACATCAGGCACACAAAAGGTGGAGGCAGAGAGAGCAGTGGGGCCACAGTCTGCTTTGCATCACATAGAATTACAAAAAGGCCTGACCTTATTTGTTGATGTGCAGACTTTGCGCCAACATCAGGCACTCAGAAGGTGAAGGCAGAGAGAGCAGTGGGAGCGGTGCAGCAGGCCATGAACACTGGGGGCCAGTCTATATTGAATGAGGAGAATGGCTCCACCCTCGGTAAGCCTTCCCCTTGTGCTTGGTGTCCTCATGAGTGAGCCTCAAACGTGCATCAAACTGCATGCTAGTAGGGCTCAAGGGCCTTGCTAGGTATGTATAGTCACCACGCGCCTGTCTTCGAGCAGTCTCAGCTCACAACCATGATGCAACACAGCTTCTGCGCCCAGAGTGCAGACCACATCACAGGCGTTTGCTGCCCCATGCCCTGCCTCAAACATGCTGGCGGTTGTGGCTGCCTATGCAATAGCGCTGTCCAGCGCCACCAGCTGCATTGTACATATCTTTGATGTGTACAATGATAGGTTTGACTTACATTTCTGTCAAAAGGCTGTCGTGGTGTCTGCAAGAGCTGTGAGCATGGTGGATCTAGCTGTGGCTGTCAAAGCCGTAGTGCTCTTCAGCATTCACAGCTGGATTGGAAACATTCCCGCCTTCCATCCTTGTCTTACCTGTCAAAGCCCGACATTGTCCGTGCAGGAGCTGCAACAGTTGCATGCACCATCTTGCAGTACCTACATTGCTGCATCATTCAAAGTCGTTTCATCTCTGCAGGAGCTGTGGGGGTGGTGGGCCTAGCTGTGGTGGTTGGTGCGATAGCGTTGTCCAGTATCACCAGCGGCGGAGATGCACCTGTAAAGCCGCCAACTGAGGTCAAGCAATTGCTGGACCGCGTGCCAGAGCCCTTGCCAGTTGCAAAGAGAGCACAGCAGGCCGCCACACAAGTTGCTGCTAAAGGTAAATCTGCCTGGTTTTGAGGTTTTGTTTCACACGCTGTGCACATACCTGCTGACAAGGAAGGACAGCAGGCTGCAACACAAGTTTCTGCCAAAGGTATGACCTGTGCATTGTAACCCTTCTCCATGCCTCCCTCCTCTCTCTGTCTTTGCATCGCTGACGGCTCAGCACAAGACATGACTAGTCTGCGTGTGAAGCAAGAAGATCCTGATGCAGCAGTCTGTTTTCCAAAGTGCTGGCAAATTCCTGGCCTGTCCTACTATTCTGATATCAGACTTATATAGTGTCAAAGACATGGCCACCTATCAATGTTGTTATCCTGACCGGTCCAGTCTGACAGTGAGTTCGTGGCTTGTCAGCTGAGCTCCCAAAGGACACAGCTGCAAGCTTGGTGGCTGTGAACAGTCCAATGCATATTAGCCAAAGCTCAGTGAAACAACAGACAGCAGAAAGGCCAATGTGCGTGTGTCCCTCACTGTTGCAGCACAAGATGCTGCACCACAGCTGACACCAGACCTGCGAGGCCCCATCAGCCCCCCCAGCAACCCCCCGCTCAGCCCCCCTTCAGTCCAGCCACCTCCTGTACCCAGCCCGCCAGGCACCGTGCCACCCCTAGCCCAGACCCCACAGACCCCCTCTGGGCCAGACCTTGTACCTGAGCTCATGCAGAAACCCAAGACGGGTACGGTCTTCACCAATTTCAGATATGGAAGCCTTCTTGTCTCTCTTGAGACTCTTTATGTCAGTTGCCAAGTGTCAGTTTGATGGACCTGATCCATGCTGGTGTGGATGTGTGAGTAGGCGGCTCTCAGGCAGCTATGCCCCCTTCAGCTTCTTCAGCCTGTTGCTGCAAATGGCAACCAAAAGTTAGCAGCCATGCCCATTTGTCCCTACTGCAGTGTTGCTGCGGTGTTTTGGTGTATATGTGAGTTTGTACAAATCATTTCACATACACATTTCTGTATATCCATCATACATCGCAACTTATGCGATGATGTTGCATCACACATCATTTCCTATGCTCATGCGTGTACCAGCTTCTTCTATTGAGAGAGCAGGCCGTATCATGACGGGGTCGCAGTATTGCAGCAGCAATCTTCTGCTGCAATTTTTGCTACCCTGTCATGACTGTACTCCTGCCGTCTCAGTGCAAGAAGCTTGGCCCAGTGTATATCTAGAAATGGGCTTGTTACCTTCGCTGTGGCAGAGCTGACTGTGATGCAGCTGGCAGGGAAGACTACCACAGCGCAAGCACATCTGAGAGGAGCAATTGCCTCTAAAGCACTTGCCTGTGACAGACTCAATCATGCTGGTCAAGCACAGCTTCAACTCAGTGCGTCTACATATGCATTTCTCCTCAAGGCAATGCATGTACCAGGTGCCTGACAATTTGTAGGCTTGCAACATAAAGTTTACGCATGCAAGCTTGCATGCCGTGAACACATCAAGCTTGATGCAACCCAAAACTTGAATGTCACTCATGCCTGAGACACGAGCTCGACAGATTTGACTTGAAATTAGGCAGCTTTTGGGCGTGTACAACTTGTTCTACAGCTCATGCGAGCTCCTGACAGCAAGAAATACTTGATCTGTCACACCGCTTGCATAGATGGCTCAGGGCTTCAGGCACAACGTGCACACTCCTTGACGTCAAAGTGGCCTTGAACTGACAGCAGGGCCTAGCTAAGCTAGCATTTGATTGTGACGTTATGCCTACGCAGATGGCCTGTCTCGTTGTTGCCAATGTGCAGCAACAACCAGAACAAAGCAGAATTACAGGCAGGCCCATGTAAACCATTGCAGGTCCATTTGTTGCCGTAAACAAACCGCACACATGAGCAGGTGCAACTTCTGCGACCCATCTTAGTGAATGCAAACAGCATCAGAGCAGCAGCAAACAACCTTTAAGATATCGTTGCAGCTAGCAGGTCTGTAGTGATGTATGCTCACATGTTTTCACTTGAGCAAATTTTTTGCAATGTATGCAGGGACACCACTGGCACCCCTCCCAATTGCATCTAAGCTCAACATGCCAGCAGGCCACATTCAAGCCCTTGTCAAATTTTGTCAGCTGATGATTGTTGAGCAGTTCTCTGTGGTCCCCCTTGAAGTAATTATGGACCATGTGCAGGAGAGAGATTTTACATCCCTTGGCCAGCCAGCAAGTCTGATCTGATGTGGTACACCTCTGGCGTCCCCTCCCAGCAATGCAACTGACGCCCAAGGGAAGCTCAACAAACATTGAAGCCCATGTTACACCTCGCCATTCCGGAGTTTGACATAATTTGTGTTGTCCCCTGCAATGTGTGAAGGTGCCAGGTGTGATTTTGGACAGTTGGACAATCCTCTGAATTGTCTCTCACTTTCCTGTTGATCATGTGCAGGTGCACCTTTGGCAACCCCTGTCAGCAATGCAAGTAAGCCCAAAGAGACATCAGCCAACATGCAAGCCCCTGTCACATCTTGTGCTTTTGAGCACTTCCTGCTTTTCCTCAAGCTATTGTCACAGCTGGCCAACTCTCATTTTTTCTGGTGCTGCTTTCCTTTCTGAATTGCACCGTGTGCAGGTGCGCCCTTGGCACCTCCTCCTAGTGATGCAACTAAGCCCAAGATTCCTTCGGGCCCAGACCTCAGGGTGCCTGGGCCCCCCAGCCCCACCACAGAGGCCACCCCCCAGCTAGCCCGGGGAACCCCGAAGGCTGCCAAGAAGGTAATGTTCTGAACCTAAATAACATGTTGTGGTCTCATCACAAGGGAAAAAGAAAACATGTCAAGCCCCACCACAGAGGCTACCCCCCAGCCAGCCCGGGGACCCCCAAAGGCAGCTAAGAAGGTAAGTTTCTGATGAGTGCATGATATGCATGACTAGATGGGCTTTGTGCATCACACCAACCCCTCCAAATCACACCATCCCTTGATTTCTTTATCTGTAACAAGTCAAAACAGCTGCAAAGATGCATTCTTAGCAGCATGAGCCTCTTAGGAGGTTTGATGTGAAGTCTGTCATCAAAGCAGCCCACAGCTTGCCGTCTCATCTGCCGTGCTCTGTCCCCAGCCAAGACACATGCAAATATGAGGAGTGTATGCATTGCTCCATTGCTCACTTGGCGCCTCACACCTTGATCACATCTTACATGCATGCAGATAGCTGGTGCTGAATTGAACATGGCTGGGGTAGATCTTTTTGTTATGAACATATCTGCTCTCTGGGAATGCTGGGATTCTGTCTGTATGCAGATTTCTGACGCTGTACCCAACATAGCGGAAGCAAATCTTCAATGATTTGCCAAGTCAAGTTTTATTGTATCAATCATTTTCATGTTCAAGGCATAATGTGGCCTGTTCGCCTGCAGATCGCTGATGCTGTACCCAACATAGCGGAGGCCCCCAAGACCCCCCAGCAAGCCCCCAAGAAGGTACACAACTTCATTTTCCACCTAAACTTCAATCTTGACCTCAATCTAGACCTGAAGCTGCATGTTGGCCTTAAGCTTGAGCAGCATCACTCCTCAACATTGTTTGCATGCTTGCTGGTCAGGATGCATGCCCCGTTCATGTGCATTTGGAATCAGCGTGAGGGTACACAACAGCATGCTGTTGGACCTAAATCCCCACGCAATCGCACTGTCCACTTCACCTCACATTGCTGTCTTCCACAGGCAACAGAGTGCATCCCACCTACAGCACAAGCTCCCCCAGTTTCATCCCAGAGCAATCTGCCAGTCGTCCTGGGCTTATCAGCTCTTGCAGTCGGCGGTCTGCTGTTCGCGAAGCCTAGAGGCACAGTCCCTCACACTTGTTTCTGCTGCAGGCAACAGAGGCCGTTGCCCCTACAGCCCAAGCCCCCCCAGTTGCATCCCAGAGCAATCTGCCAGTCATCCTGGGCTTATCAGCTCTTGCAGTAGGCGGTGTGCTGTTCGCCAAGCCCAAAGGCACAGGTCCTGGCACTGGTGAAGGGGCCTCAAGCGGTGGGAAGGCTGGTGCCACAGCTAAGGCGAGTGCAGAAGCCCAAGAGGCCCCTAAGGCTTCAGCCACTGGTGGTCAAGCACCTCAGTCAGCTGGTAACCACTCACCTCACCCCACCTCAACTCATCCCACCTCAACTCATCCCATCTCAACTCACCTCACCTCACCTCACCCCATTCCCCACTCACTCACTCACTCACTCACTCACTCACTCACTCACTCACTCACTCACTCACTCACTCACTCACCCACCCACCCACCCACCCACCCACCCATTCAATCAACTGAAAGAATGCCATATGCAATCCCAGCACGCCAAGGTCAATTTGAGTCGATCGCTGCAGTGCTCACCTGAAACAACTCTGTTGCAGACAACCTGAGAGTGGCTGAGCAAGTGCATACAGACACAGCTCCCTCGGCTTGAGCGCAAAGGACCACAGCTGTGGCGACAAATCAGAAGCGTCAGTCAAGTCTCAGTCTGGCAAGAAAATATTGACGACAATGTAATGGCCAAGGGTGTGCATGTAATTGTCACCTTGCTACTTTGTTGCTGCAACTCTTACTTGAAATCACGCTGTTGCAGACAACCTGAGAGTGATGCTGACCAAGTGGATAGACACACATCTTCCTCGGCTGGAGCGTAAAGCACACAAGCTGTGGCGACAAATCAGAAGCGTCAGTCAAGTCTCAAACTGGCAGAAAGACGCTACTCATTGGCACAATGTTGTGGCCAAGCGTGTGCATGCGATTGTTGCCATTACTCCACTGCTGCAATGCTTACTTGAAGCAATGCTGTTGCAGACAACCTGAGAGTGATGCTGAGCAAGTGGCTAGAGACACAGCTCCCTCGTCATGAGCGCAAAGCACCACAGCTGTGGCGACAAATCAGAAGCGTCAGTCAAGTCTTACACTGGCAAGAAGACGCTACTCATTGGCGCAATGTTGTCGCCAAGCGTGTGCATGCGATTGTCCCCATTACTCCACTGCTGCAATGTTTACTTGAGGCAATGCTGTTGCAGACAATTTGAGAGTTATGCTGACCAAGTGGCTAGAGACACAGCTTCCTCGGCTGGAGCGCAAAGCACACAAGCTGTGGCGTCAATCCAGAAGTGCTAGACAAGTCCTAGCCTGGCAAGAAGACGTTACTCATTGGCGCAATGTTGTGGCCAAGCTTGTGCACGAGGTGTCAGTGATGCACTTGCACAAGGCCAAGGCGCCAGTCAGGGCTATAAGGATTGGGACCCAGGGCGTTCAGCAGATGTACCACAACCTGCAAGAGGGGCTGTTCAAGCTCAGAGTGGCAGGGCTGTTGCAACAGCCTGAGAAGCCATCTCAGAAGCAGTCCATGATAGATAGGTAAGGCGGCTATGGTCTGAAATGGCTCAAGCTGCACACTCACATGCTAACTCAAGTCATCAACAGCGAAGCTCAGACCTGCTCATCAGTCTAGCCTCAGGATGATCACTCAGGCCATCAGCCTCACCTGGCATTAACATTGAGCCAGTTCAACATTGTGAATTGCAAAGCATTGCATTCTGGTTGTTGGCAAAGCAGATGCAGCTTCATTCGCTACTGTACTTTGGCTCACCAGACACATGTTATAAAACATTTTCATAGCGGCACAGTCCGTTTTACCTGTGCTGTGCATGGCTTGTATTCTGCATGCGTCTTGCTGGTTGTCTGTTTCTTGCCTCAGCCAAGGCAAGTCTGGCAGCATAGAAATCGCAATTGCTTGTAATGAGGTGTTGGTGTTGAGCAGGTCTGGTGAGGCACAAGCCGAGTCTGATGAGGCAATTAGCAATGCCAGCATCGGTGATGAAGATGACAACGCAAGCGGGTCCTGGCTTGTTGACGATGAGGCAGTGACAGACATGCCAGGTGAGTTCTGAGTGTATCAAAGGCACACAACTGTGCACTCTTCACTTGTTACATTTGACTCATCAGATTCCCATGTTCGCTTGGCACAGCCCTTCGATGGTCAGAAACAATCAAGTTGGCGACTGAGGACTGTTACCACACTGTTCAACCTTGACCCATCATGCACTATGACATCATGACTGCATGCATCATGCTTTTCCTGAATGCATTGCCTGCAGTGCGTCCAGCATTGCCATAATGTCAGCCCAAGCACATACAGTTCTACTGCATCCTGCCGGAAAACGCTCCTTGCCTTGGCAAACAGTCAAGCCAGCAGCAAGACTTGCTGTAGATGACTGCAACAATTGCAGTTGATGTAGGTGAAGCAGAAGTATCACAGAAAAGAAGACGAACAGATGAAGAGGCTGAGGAACCCTCACAAGCACCTGTCTGGGGTATTGCTGGACTGCACACTGGCCAGACGCAAGTGCTAGTGGTGCCTGGCATGAGGCCTACACAGATTGCCATTCAGATCCCTCCCTCTTCTTCCTCAGACAAGGCTTTGCCCTTTCCCTCTTCTCCTTCAGGCAAGCCTGTGAACCCAGAGGACACAGATCAGCCTGCTGAGGAGGGGCTTCAGACGGAGCTTCAGACAGACACACCCAAGAGCTTGCAACTTCAGTTGGATGATGGCGCTGATGCAGCTGCAGCTGTTGGCGAAGAAGAGGAACCTGCATTGTCAACACCCACTGAGGGGCTGCAGGAACCTGCCCCAGGGCAGTTGGAGCAGGAAGCAAAACCCATCATGGATAATGCCAATGAGCAGCAGGCACAGCAAGAAGGCGAGTCCTCAGCGCAGCAGGCACAGCATGATGATGAGTCACCAGCACAGCAGGCGCAGCATGGAGAGGAGTCATCAGCGCAGCAGGCACAGCATGAAGGTGACTCAGCAGCACATCAGGCACAGCATGATCATGACTCACTCAAGGTTGCAGGCCCAGAGCCTGCAGACAATGTGGACTTGCACAGTGCCAATTCAGGCAATGCTGAGTCAGCTCAAGGCTTTTCTGATGAGCAGCTGAGTTTTCAGAAGCAAGCAAGCTATCAGGATGGAGTCACTGGTGACGTCAAACAGGCACATGAGCTAGGCTCTGGTGCTCAGGCTCACAATGCCAAGGATGGTTTAGAAGCTCCTGACCCGCAGGACACTGGCGTTGTCAATGTTGCTTCTGACAATGAGCACATTGCTGACAAGATGAAAGCAGAGCATGAAAAGAATAGCGCGGATGCCTCTGATCAGCAGGATATTGATATTGTAAATGTTGATCCTGACGAACAGCAGATGGCTGAGCAACCTGCCAATGGGCATGCTGTAGAAGCAGCAAATCAGCTCGAACAACAGCAGGAGCCACCTGACTCTGCTGTGTCTGTCGTCCACCAGTCTCAAGATGGAACAGATGTAGACATCACCATCTTCCATGACGCAGACATCCCAACTTCAGCCTCAGATGCGTTTAAGACTCCCCAGCCGTCAGGTCTTCAGGTTGAGATTGAGCGCACAGTCACACCTGGCCAGTGGTCTTGGCAACCAGCACTTGTGGACGTTGACACTCTGCCCAAAGAAGGGGTAGTCACTGTCACTCGTGCCGCCAAGTGGCAGAAACTGGCAGTGACAACGGAGGACGTTGACGTAACTCGCCTCAGAAAGCCTGCTCCCTTGAACAGTCACATCATGCACCCATGGGGATTGAAGCATCTGGATGCGCTTGAGGTGGATCTCGGTGATGGCAAGTTCCTGTGTGCTGTGTTTGTGGCAAGGGTCAAGGCCTCACAAGGCAACACGCAGCAGAAGAAGAGCGTTGACAAGGCCCTTCAGCACCTTCATGCTATTGCTGACCACCCTTCTGAAGGTGACCTTCATTCAGAAACTTGCACTGTACTGTCTTCAATGTGCAGCAGAACATACATTGCATTGGTGTTGGTTGGGTTGGGTTGGGTTGCCTATGTTTCAAGGTGTGTGAAGCATGCAGCCAATATATTTGCTGCAAGTCTAACGAAGGTGCAGCCATATAGCACGTGTTGCAAGTCAGAAGTACAGCAGGTGTACCCGGGGCTGCCTCGATAGACAGAGGCGCCCATCGTGACGCCAAACGGCATAGACTTTTCTTTTCTTTTCTTTTGAGATGTACAGCTCTTGTCATGTTGGTTGTTCAGTCATCTACATATGTGTTTTACACTAGCTGTCCTGCAATTGACAAAAATGGGTGAAAATTTTGCCCTGCTCTCAAGAGTTCGCTTGCTTTGTGGTGCAGGTATGTTACGTTCAGATGCTGCAGCCTGTGTGGTATACGCTCCAGGCAGGCGCAGTTGCCTGCGCGTGCCTTGGAAACTTATGGGCCCCAGCTTGCGCTATGCTATGGACTTTGACCATGAGCAGCAGAGTTTCCTTGCCATCAGCTCAGAAAAGGTTGCAGCCCTGCTTGACCACTGTGCCCTTGACAAGTCACGCCGATCTGTAGGTGAGTGCCCAGTGTTCTCAACGTCCATCTGATGAACCGCATATTGTACGAGTCTCAGCCTAGACATCAATCATAGCACTGTTTGTGCATGTGTGCATGACCATGTGGTGCGTGAGCCAATGCGCCCTGAGCAAAGCTGCATGTTGTCTTCCTCAACAGTTTGCAGGTCCAGTTGCTGCAGCTGCAGCACAGGCGTATGTCTGTATTGTGATGCAGATATGGACAAAGAAGGTTTCAAATGGCATTCCACTGGACTGCCATACATGACATCAGACTGACAGCCTGGATGGTGTAGTGAGACTGGCAAAACAGGGCATTTGTGTGGCTGACTGGCTTGTATCACTTGCAGGTCGTGCTGGTGTTAGGCGAGACATTTACACTCACAGCCTCTACAAGGACGCAAGACAGGCTTTGTTTTCAGAAAACTCTGGTAGGTGTTATGCAGAATGATATTCCTGTCCAATAGCACACCTTTCTGATGTACCCACAGGCTGACTGCATGCATTTTTGCCTGTTGCGCTGAAGATGTCGTACATATCGCCTTTGTTTAGCATGCATGCAGGGTCCTAGTGCTAATGAATCTGCATTCACTGTCTTTTGCGCTCTTCTACCAGGCTGATCTTGGTGTGATCATTACCTTTACGGCACTCTGTGACCTTCTGTTAGTGTCCTTTGCCCCGCTGCGCAAGTTACCGCACAGCTCTCAGGTCAGACGCCAACATGATTGCATTCTGCCTGCTTTCCATCAATCACAACCTGACACCAATGTGACATCACAAACCTGACAAGTTGTGGTCTATGCAGAGTCTGCCGAGAAAGAGCTGCAACACACTTTTGTGCGGCAGCAGCTAGCCCATCAGCCCACTACGCCCTGCATATGCAGAAGGAAGCTGCTGACCCTTCAGAGCATGTCCCATCTCCAATTGCATTCTGAAAATGTCTTGTGGTGCCTTGCACAGGCAGAGGTGGAACTGTTTGTGTGCCAGCACTTGGCACGTCAGCCGACCTCGCCCTTCAAAAGGACAAAGAAGCGTCTGAGCCTTCAGAACATATTTCTTCTGCGGTTGCATTTTGACACTGACTTGTGATGCCCTGCAGAGGCAGTGATGGCATTGCAGCAGACTTTTGTGCGCCAGCACTTGGCTCGTCAGCCCACAATGCTCTTCAACAAGACAAAGAAGCTGCTGAGCCTTCAGGGCATGTCTCAAAAGCGCAGAAAGGTGTTGCAAGTGGATGACTGCCCTGAGCTGTTGACTAGAGACCTGCAGAAGAAGACCCTGGAGCAGAAGCCAAAGCGCAAGTCTGCCCCTGCACGGCGACAGCCAGGTTTGCAGCTCTGTAATATCTGACTCGGCACATCTCTTTGGTCTGAAAGTGCCATCAAACCACTTCCAGATCTTCAGTGTGTATCAACAAATTGACATGATGGCATGGTCGAAGCACTTTGCACGTGTCCCTGAGCACTGAAACAAGTCCCTGAGCACTGCCTCCAGGTGATGGCTCAAATGGCGGGTAGTCCCAGAAGGAGTAAGCAAGAGCAGAGGCAAGAGCAGGGTTGCCAGCAGCTGATTGATCTTGCCAACATCCTGATGTTTGTTGTATGCTGCTGCTACAAGGGCAGCACTGGTACATATCAGTTCCCTACTTAACTGCATGTTGTTGCCTTCAGATAGCCCAGACAAAGGGGTTGCTGTTTCTGAGGTCCGTCTCAGAAACAGCAATGTCAGGAGCTGAGACAAGAGCAGGGCTGCAGTGGCTTGGAGTCTTTGTGGCTGCAAAAGCTGCATCATTCTATGGCTGTGAAGCCATCATGGCCTCCAAATGACGCTCCTGTACACCATGCAGGTGACAGTCCTGATGGTCCATCCCACAAAGAGCAGCGTCAGGAGCAGCGGCAAGAGCAAGGCCGCAAGCAAAGGGAGGCTGATGCACTGGCTCAGCAAGAGAAGATCAGGAAGCGCAAGGAGAAGAAGGAAAGGCGGCAGAGCCTGGCTGCCAACACTGCTGCCCCACGGTTGAGTCACAGGGCTCAGATGGGGGCTGATGCTGTACCGCTGTTTCCTGATTCTCAGACTGACTCCAAGGTGTGTCGCTTTGTTGGGCCCAACTTTTGAACACTTGTTTCCAGTTGGGGTTGTTGCAGTTGAATTGAGCCAAGGGTGTTCCCTGCTTACAGCCAGATGCTTGCCTCCCTCAGTATCTAGTAGGGCCGCTGACACGGCATGCACCTTCATCAAGTGCTCTGTGAGTGAGTACAAACATGTAATGATGTTAAACTGCAGCTGCTTGGCACAGTGAATTGCCAGTGATTAGCTGTGTAGTTGTTACCATTTGGTACCTATATACGGTGTTCATACCATGAACACAGACCATATGTTATGGACAGCAGTATGCTGCCTGTCTGGTAATCATTTTTTGCTTGAATGCTGTGTCTTGCAGGTGCTGGTGGCTGGCTGCATAACGGCTAATGGATGGCCTAGCAAGTATCTTGCTGGCCCGCTGACACTGCTCAGCATACACTCTGATTGATTGAATTGTGAGTAAACGCAAACATGGCATGATGGCTTGCAAAACTTTGAACAAATTTTAGTTGTTATTGAATGGCTATGTTATTATGAGTCAGTAATGACATTGTACAGTATCGGCTTGCAGGTGCTGGTGGCTGGCTGCATGGCGGTCAAGCTGAAGCCGCATCAGTGGGAGGGCATCAGATTCCTGTGGAAGAACATTGTGCTGGAGTATGAGGTAAGTAGTGCACTTGCTGTATGAAAACATAACCCAGGCTCTTAGGTTGCAGCCTTTTTGAGTACAGATCTGCTTCACTGACAGAGGACATCTTGGCTATGGCAAAGTGTTTGACTTGAGATGGCCTAAGTACAGCTATGTACACAGGATTCATCAGTCAGACTTGGCATGCAACCTGACATCTGAAATTTGTGAATGTTGAGTGATGGACTGAGCTCAAGTACAGCCTAAGCCGCAATGTCTGTGTGTGAGGGGTTCTGCACTGAGGATTGTAGCAAGTAGAGTGGTCGCTTGCAATTGTAATCAACACAGTGTCGTTGACTGTTTATTGACTGCTTCAGGCTGATGACAAAGATGCAGAGGGCTGCATCTTAGCTCACTCCATGGGTCCGGGAAAGTCACTGCAGACCATTGCCTTCCTGCACATACAGTTACACATCAAGCATTTAAGCGTGTGTGCATATTCAGGCTGATGACAAAGATGAAGAAGATGCAGGGGGCTGCATCTTAGCTCACTCCGTGGGTCTGGGCAAGTCACTGCAGACCATTGCCTTCCTGCACATACAGTTACACATCAAGCATTTAAGCGCGTGTGCATATTTAGGCTGATGACAAAGATGAAGAAGATGCAGGGGGCTACATCTTAGCTCACTCCATGGGTCTGGGAAAGTCACTGCAGACCATTGCCTTCCTGCACATACAGTTACACATCAAGCATTTGAGCGTGTGTGCATATTCAGGCTGATGACAAAGATGCAGAAGATGCAGGGGGCTGCATCTTAGCCCACTCCATGGGTCTGGGAAACTCACTGCAGACCATTGCCTTCCTGCACATACAGTTACACATCAAGCATTTGAGCGTGTGTGCATATTCAGGCTGATGACAAAGATGCAGAAGATGCAGGGGGTTGCATCTTAGCCCACTCCATGGGTCTGGGAAAGTCACTGCAGACCATTGCCTTCCTGCACACCTTTCATGCCTACTGGCCAGACAAACGCTCTCTTTTGCTGGTGCCCAGCAATGTTCTGCACAACTGGGTTGAAGAGTTCCAGCATTGGCTTCCTGGAGCAGCAGACAGTGATGATGCCCTCACTTTTAGCAAGGTAACAACACTCTTTTCCACTTGCATTGTGCACAAGGCTGGCAACCTGACAAGGGCTGGCTGTTGAATCTGCGTGTCGGCTAGACAAGAGCTTCCTGCTACTAGTGCCCAGCAATGTTCTGCACAACTGCGTTGAGGAGTTTCAGCACTGGCTCCCTGGAGCTGCAGACAGTGTTGATGCCCTCACACTTAGCAAGGTTACAGAAGCCTTCTCTTTTGCATTGTGCACAAGGCTGTCGATCTGGCAAGGGTCATTATTGTACATGCGTTATGGCCAGACAAGCGCTCCCAGCTACTGTAGCCCAGTAATGCTTTGCCTAACTGCCTTTTCACTTGCATTGTGCACAAGCCTGTTGACCTGACACGGGCCATTGTTGTTCATGCCTGGTCACCGGACAAACGCTGAATGTTGCTGGTCCCTGGCAATGTTCTGCACAACTGGGTTGAGGAGTTTCAGCACTAGCTTACTGGGGCAGCAGACAGTGATGATGACCTTACATCTAGCAAGGGGACAGCAGGCTCTCGGTTTGCATCAGTAATGGCCAAACAAGAGATACTCCAGCCTTGGGAAGCCAGATGTGACACATTAGAGATTGGTGTGCCTCTTTATATGCACAGGACTTCTAACTCTTGTTGTGCACATCATCTTGGCAGCTTGGTCAATTCTGCCCAAAGTCTCAACCCCTTGCTGGTGGAAGGTGTTGACTTAGCAAGTCTGTAACCAGAGCAAAGTGCCTGAACACACTGTTAGTTTTGCCCCTTTGCCTGCAATTGCAGACCTCATTGACCATGCAGGTGTTCATCTACATTGACCTTGAAACACCACAGCTGCAGCAGTGCATGTTGATCATCGTCATGGTGAATACTGTCAATGGTGAATACTGTCAATGGTGAATACTGTCAATGGTGAATACTGTCAATGGTGAATACTGTCAATGAGCTAGCTATTCAAATCCCATTTGACTCTGCAGGTGTTCATCTACAGCAATCTTCACAACGTCCACACATGAAGCACCACCAATGCAGCTGTCATTTGTGTGAGCTATAACAGATTCACCATTGAGAGTGCAAGTGCATCATGTGTATCAATTGGGTTCTTCTCTACTGGTGCTCATCTAGAACACCCTCCAAGACATTGACATTGTTGCAGGTGTCCATCTACAACAACCTCCCTGATATCTACAAATGGAGCACCACCAATGCAGCAGTGTTAGTCGTGAGCTATGACAAGTTTGCAAGACTGAAGAAGCAGGCCTTGGATGCCACGCTGAAGTCAACAGGCTCAGAGCCCACTGAAAAGGTACGGTCCCTTGTTCACTGACTACCTTTGCTTTACTTTGCTTACGTGCTGTGCTGTGCTGTGCTGTGCTGTGCTGTGCTGTGCTGTGCTGTGCTGTGCTGTGCTGTGCTGTGCTGTGCTTCTTTATTTCACTTTTTTACCAGGCTTACCAGGCTGAAGTCAGCAGGCTCAGAATTCACAGAAAATTCTGCATAAGTCAAGCCTTTGCATTCTTCATCATTATCATTCTGGTGTACATACTTGCTAGTGAGCTTTTATGAACGAGGGCTAGCGGGGCTCGGCGCCCGCTTAACAGGCCTTCTCCAACAACTGAAACCTTTGCATTCATCATCAGCATTGCTATTACCATCATCGCCATCATGTACACGCTTGCTAGTGAAGAATTGCGACCCTGCCAGGTTTACACAGAAGTGGTGAACTACCTCTGAGCAGTTTTGTCCAATGCTTGCGTTCATAGTGTACATCATCAATTCAGCAGAAATGCCTAAGACTGTTTCTTCCTTGCAGGCAATCGCTCAACGCAGAGCATTTGCACTGCTGTGCGATGAAGCTGCAGTAGTGGTTGCTGACGAAGGACACCAAATCAAGAACCCCTCCACCCAGAGGTTTGCAGCAGTGATGAGCGTCAAAACCAAGTGCCGCATTGCCTTGACAGGCTACCCCTTGCAGAACAATCTGGATGAGTACTACACCATGATCAGGTGGTGTATGGGGGACGACTTGCTTGGTAACAAGGACTACTTCCATGACACGTTTGCCAAGCCCATCAAGGAAGGTAAGACAGATTTGGTCTGTGCCTTGTCGTGGCACAGCTTTATACTCTCAACAGAACTTGCAGTACTACACCATGAGCAGGTGCCGCATGGGTGATGCCCAATCTGCTGACAAGGACTACTTCCACAGGACGTTTGCCAAGCCCATCAAGGAAGTTAAGACATGTTTCGTTTGTGCATTGTTGTGGCACTGTATTGGACTTTTAACAGAACAACTTGGAGTACTGCACCATGAGCAGGTGCCGCATGGGTGATGCCCAACCTTCTGACAAGGACTACCTCCACAGGACGGTTGCCAAGCCCATCAAGGAAGGTGAGCCTTTGTTAAAATGTGCCTTATTGCAGCACAGCTTTGTACCCTGAACATATCAAGTTGGATGAGCACTTCAACATGGTCAGGTCGTGCATGGGTGATGACTTGCTTGGTGTTAAGGACTACTTCCATGAGACGTTTACCAAGCCCAGCAAGGGAGGTATGACATGTTTGACCTGTGCTTTACTGTGACACTGCTGTGCACCCCCTGCAGAGAGGATGAGTAGTACACCAGAATCAGGAGGTCCATGGGTGATGACTCACTTGGTCTCATTGTAGCACTGCTTTGTAGCCTAAAGAGAACGACTTGCATGAGCAGTACACCATGAGCAGGTGCCACATGAATGATGAATTAATTGGTGACAAAGACAACATCCATGAGACGTTCGCCAGACCCATCAGAGCGTGCTTCAGGACATCACCAACAGCTTCATTTGCATTCATCCAAAAGAATGACCAATGTTGCTGTATGCAAAATTGCAGGGCAGGTGGCAGGAGTTGCTGATGAGCAGCTGCAGCACATGTACAATCAGCTGAGCGTGCTTCAGGACATCACAAGCGCCTTCATTCACCGAGTGGGCCCTGAGCGCCTCTCCAAGGATCTGCCACCCAAGTCTGAGCACGTGGTGCTGCTATGTCTGATGTCTGCTCAGCAGCGTATGTACAAGGCCTACTTGGAGGTGGGGGCATCCACAGCCTTGACATTCCTGCTCATGTTTGGACTACTGTGCATGCTTGTGCCCATGCTCATTTCACAATCATCACCAATGCCTTCATTCACTGAGTGGGCTCTGAGCGCCTCTCCAAGGATCTGCCACCCAAGTCTGAGCACGTGGTGCTGCTGTGCCTTGGCTCTGCCCAGCAGCGCATGTACAAGGCCTACTCGGAGCTTGGTAAAGTTGCAGTTCTCATCTGCATGCCCGCTTTTGTGCTGCTCTTCATCTTCATGTTGCTGTTCATGTCCAACACCGTTGGATTATTCATCAAACGGGACCTCAGGGCCTCTGCAAGGACTTGCCGCTCAAGTCTGGGCATGTGGGAGTGCTGTGCTGGGCAGACCCCAGCAGCGCATGTACAAGGCTTGCCTGGAGGTGTGTGCATCACATATCTAAACTCCATACAGCAACTTGCGCAGGCTTGAAGCATTGATTGAGATAATTCTTGTTGGCTAACACATGCATGCTCTCATTGCCTGAAGTTTTGCAAGGTTTGGAGGCAAAATGCATTGTTTCTTTTGCTGTTTTGAGCAGCTCATGTTAATCACACCTCAGGCCTCTTCAGCTTGCCCACCTTGAGCGGCTTTGTGCCTGCCATGCTTATTCAACCAAGCACCTGTCACTATGCTAGGGCGCCAAACATGCAGCAAGGCATTGCTGTAGTGTGTTACCAACCTACTTGCTCAACATGCAGGTTGTCGAAGAGCATGGCAGGGATATGCTGAGGGACACCCACTTCCTGCACCTGCTGAGTCACCGGCCCAAACAGGCTCTGGAGCACCTGCAAGAGATGGCTCAGGGCCATGCCATGCAAGTTGATCAAGGTCTGTCTGCTTTTCATGGACATCACCAGACTTTCAAGCTTCAGTTAACAGAGTCTGCACGGCTCACCATGCTGCTACAGATACATTCCTGACAGTGGTCCGCAGCACCTGCAAGATATGGCTTAGGGCCATGCCATGCAGGTCGATCAAGGTCTGCTTGCTTTGGCTTCCAGTCTGCATGACCATATCCACACAATCAAAGAAGAAGTTCGTCTGTCCCCTGCACTGTGCAGCTTCACGCCAATAGCAGCAATGTTTGATATTGTGGGACAATCAGCTGCATTGTAGGACCACACGTGCTTGCTCCACATGGTCCATGTATTTTTCCGGTGCCAAAAAGCTGGTCATGCCAGCCCAACATTGCAATTACATGTCCATATCTTGTGGGGCTTGGGCTTCCAGCAGCTTCAAATGGCTGGGTTTGCATATCATCAGCCATGCAATCCGCTGATGTTTGTACAGGTTGGCCATGTAACTTGCTGATGATGCTACTTGCGTATGTGTTGCAGCTGTTAGGGAAGCGGTTGTAGAAGGCCAAAGCTCATTGTGACTGTGGTTGCATAGCGTCGGCTGTGCTATTCACTGATCACAGCACTTGCACGTGTTGCAGCTGTCAGAAAGGCTGTAGCAGTGGGGCAGAACATTTCCAGATGAAATTTGGTTGCACACTAGCATGTGAGTTGCTGCTCATGCCATTTGCGATTTTTTTGCAGCTGTCAGAGAAGCTGTTGCACAGGGGCAAGGCGTGCAAGCTGATGACCAGCCGCAAGCCTCCGGCAACTCAGCAGATGCAGAGCTGACCCAGCTTGTCAGTTGTAAACAAAAATTGCAATCACTGCAGTTTCTAGCCTTCATTGTGTTTTAGAGACAGTTTGTTGATCATACCAGTTGTGGGTGTGCTGCAGCTGTCAGAGAGGCTGTGGTGGAGGGTCAAGGAGTCCAAGCCGATGACCAGCCTCAAGCCTCCGGCAATTCAGCAGATGCAGAGCTGAACCCAGAGAAGTCATCAGGCAGCTCTGTGGGAGAGAGGGAGAGGGCTGTGTCAGAGGGCCTTTCTGAGGGCAACTCTGCGCCCGAGCCAAGATCCAGGACCAAGAACCTGCCAGCAGGTAGCACACACAGCACACTAACGCCATACTCGTACTGTGGCATTGTTGACTGATGGGCATTGGTCAGTCATACCATAATGCACTGTAGCAGTCAACAGGCAGCTCTGTAGGAGAGGGGGACAGGGCTATTTCAGAGGGCCTTTCTGAGGGCACTTCAATGCCTGAGCCAAGATCTAGGACCAAGAAGCTGCCAGCAGGTACCACGCATAGCAACAACAGTCACAAAAGTGCTACGTGTATGTGGCACAATTTCACGAGGCTAACGTATTTGAGTGTCATGGTAAGGAGCTCTGATCTTTACTTGCTGAACGTCAGACAAGATAGTGTCGTTTGAGATCTTTCTAGGTCAAACCTGCGGTACCCAACCTGCGACATATTTGAGTTGCACAAGGTCAGACAACAGTAGTCAGCAGGCTTCGGCAATGTCTTACAATCTACAGAGCATGAGAAGTTGCTTGTGTCATAGTTCACTTGCAGAGGCAATCCAGACTTTACTTGCGTTGGCAGAAGCATAATACAAGCAATCGTCTTAAACTAGGCCAGACTAGAAAGATGTGGGCATTTCAGCACAGTCGCAAATGCTGCCACAACCCTCTCATGTCACAAGATTGCATGCAGAAACAACCCAGGGTCTGTTGGCACTGGCAGGAGAAGAGTCAGCTCACAAGCATAGATTCCAGCGAAGCAAAAGCAGTTCAGATGCAGCTCTCATTGCATGCTGTTGCTTGCAGAGGCAATTCAGGGTCTGTTGGCACTGGCAGAAGAAGAGTCAGGCACTGCAGCCAAATTAGGCGAGGTCACTACTGCCAAGGCATGGGCGGTGCAGCACATTCTCAACAGCTGCCAGAAGAGAAAGGAGAAGCTGGTTTTCTTTTGTCAGTACCTGACAGACCTGGACGAGTTGGAGCTGGTATTTCAAGAGGTGTTGGGTTCAAACCCTGTGCCTGCGCTCACTGATGATGCTTGCTTGCAATGCAGTGTAGTGCAGTGCGTGCCGCAACTCTGCCTTTGCAGCGGTGTGATTCATTCATTCATTCATTCATTTCATTCACTATAATCATGGGCTAGGCAGGCTCAGCAGGCCCAACTAGGTACGTACAGTTCACTCATGTGCTGACCTAAACCAGTTGTATTGGACATGAAGGGCGGAGAGGTCCTTGTACACAGCAAGTGTACAGCAAATGCAGAATTGGTCTGATGTCAGTCTGCTGTTTGGTAGCTTCATGCAATTGCATCAGTTGCACACATGCCAGACAGCTTTCAAGACAAAACTTGGCATATGCACAAACAGATCAGCTGTCTGAGCAAGTCTATCTTTGCCGTAGGCACAGCAATTCCTGGAAGGAGCATACCTGCCATGCATGTTATGATGTTATCTGTACTGCCTGGCTGTGTTTGTGTGCTGATGAGGAACGGTGCATTGCCATCAGCCATTCAGGCAAGCGTGAAAAATGGTAAGCATGGTATGCTTCGTCACTACTGAGAGAAGCAAACAGAAACACTGACCAGTCTTGTATGAATCTGCAGAAGTGGCAGTGGTCCAAGGGTACAGAGTACCTGAGATTAGACGGCAAGGTGGCCTCTCAGATACGTCAGCAGCACACCCGCAGGTTCAATGACCCAGAATCTGGCGTCATGGTATGCCAGCACTCCCTTGCAAGCACTCTTCTGCCGCATTTTGCTTGCATAATCTCTGTCTCTGTGGTTTAGTCAGTGTTGCTTTGCTACGTCACCAGGCACACATATGTATGCTGACCTTCCCTTTCCCATGTGCCCCACCTCGAGATACCCCCTTCAAGATGCAGCAAACGACTTGACGAGAAGGTGTCAGCACCTTAAACTTGCTGCTGCATGACAGTCTTGGCATCTTCAGCATGACACATCCATACAGTGCCAAAGTACAAGAAGTACGCCGCGCTTCTGCAAGACTTGACCGTGGCACAAAATGGCAAAGCAGTTGCATGAGGGAGCAGGTCTGGTGTGACTATGTCACTGTGGGTGCAGGTGTACCTTATCAGCACCAAGGCTGGCTCAGTGGGTATCAACTTGACAGCAGCCTTCAGGATGATCATCTATGACGAGCTGTGGAATCCTGTTCACAACGCACAGGCATGGTCTGACCATAATCATTCCAGTCTCATGCACGTGCTTCATATCATATAGCCACCTGCCAAACAGTATCTCAGCCTTGAAAGTGATATGCTCGTTGTGCAAGCTTGGACATGGGCTCTGTCTCTCTGTTTGTTGGAAGCTAAACATGATCTGAAACCAAGTGATACAGTGTCTGTGCAGCTACTGCTTTCATTGCAGTCAGAATGTTCACAACACAAGTCAATGTCATTGCAGCCACAAGTGTCACAACACTGCAGCTTTTTGTATATTGCTGTGACAATCCACTTGTTCACTGAACTCAGGACTGACGTACAAGCAAAGGACAAACACTGCCTCAGCAGGACACCTGCAAGCAGTTGCCAGTGCTGGTGTGAACCACAAAGTGCCACACTGCATTGCAGGCAATAGCTAGGATATACCGATATGGGCAGACAAAGGCAACCTTTGTGTACCGTCTACTGTACAAGGGGACAGCAGAGCACAGGGTGTACCGCCGCAATGTGGACAAGGAGGGGCTCTTCCTGAAGGTTGTGGACAAAGAGACTGTCAAAGGTATCGCATCACTGTATCATTCTGATGCATAATGACCGCCTTTCATGGTGTTTGATAGTGAAGAGACAGAGAAAGATCTGGCATCAGTTATACATCAGCATACATCTCTGTGATCCGGTCCAGTTCTGGCATATCGCTAATGGTTCTCAACACAGTCCCAAGATAGAAACAGGAAAGGCCTTGATCACTTACCATCACACAACTTCACAGCTCATGGTTGTTTTGCAGTACCTCTTGTGATTGCCAATACAGTATCATGGCCCAGTCCTGTAGTACCCCTTGTGATTGGCCAATGCTGTAGTCAAAGATGTTGAGGAGGTAACGACAGACTGCACCCATGCTCCAGCAGTTGACAATTTGGAACAGAGCAGTCAACAACTGACTGCTCATTGTGATGTATTGCATTGTACTGCATGGCTGACCACAAGTCTCCTTGCGCTGTCTTCATTTCCTGCTCCCACCAATGGTCTGCTGAAATGGTCTGCTTTTGTTGTCTGCGGCATGTGCCTTGCAGCTGGTTTGCTGATTTGCTGCTGTTGCGGTGCAGGCACTAACAGACTGGAGGATGTGGACATCTATGCTTTTGAGCCTGCAGTGCCAGCAGAGGCTGGCACCCTCAACCATGTGGCTGTCAACAGCAATGACGAAGTGCTCAAGTCCCTGCTGCGCGCTGACCTTACCAAGGACAGGTGTATAGCTGGCTGGGAGGACCACAAAGCCAACCTGCCTAGAGACCCCACTCAGGTTTGCCTTCAACAGCTGACGCATACTGTGCCTTGATGGTCGTGTCAGGCGCTTCGATGACAGCCATCACCAGCAGCAGCCTGACTGCCAACGGGTTCGACCCTTTGACGCTCACCGGCAAGAATTCCACAGGGACTGTGATCATCAAGTTGTGCCCTGACATGCTTGCTTGTTTTTGCTTGCTTGACTGCTTGCTTGCTCGCTACTTGTTTTTTGTTCAAACCGATTAGCTTCAGATCATCAGTTTGAAACATGTGGCTGTCAGCAGCACCGCTGAAGTGCTCATGTCCTTGCTGCGCACTAATCTTGCCAAGGCACTGATCTTGCCAAGGACAGGTGCATAGCTGGCTGGGAGGAACGCAAAGCTAACCTGCCTAGAGACCCCACTCAGGTTTGCCTTCAACAGCTGACTCACACTGTGCCTTGATTCTGAATCATGTGGCTGTCAGCAGCACCGCTGAAGTGCTCATGTCCTGGCTGCGCACTGATCTTGCCAAGGCACTGATCTTGCCAAGGACAGGAGCATAGCTGGCTGGGAGGACCACAAAGCAAATTGTCCTAGAGACCCCACTCAGGTTAGTTTTGAGCTGACTCGCACTGTGGCTGGATTCTCAACAATGTGGCTGTCAACAGCAATGATGAAGCGCTCAAGTCCCTGCTGGGCGCTGACTTGGCCAACGACAGGTGCATAGCTGGCTGGGAGGACCACAAAGCAAACCTTCCTAGAGGCCCCGCTCAGGTTTGCCTTCAACAGCTGACTCACACTGTGCTTTTGCTTCTCAACAATGTGGCTGTCAACAGCACTGACGAAGTGCTGAAGTCCCTGCTGACTTGGCCGACGACAGGTGCATAGCTTGCTGGGAGGACTAACTCATGCTGTGCCTTGTGTGTCTGACATGTGGCTGCCAGCAGCACCGCTGAAGAGCTCGATTCCCTGCTGCATGCTGATCTTGCCAATGACAGGTGCATAGCTGGCTGGGAGGACCATAAAACTAATCTCCCAAGAGATCCTACTCAGATTTGCCTCTAACAGCTATATCGACCTTTGCCGTGAACTGCAATAAGATTGGATAGTGTTGCGTTTCAGCTCAATATCTAGTAGCACTGCTCAGGTGCCACTAGAATTCGTATCCCCCAGCATCTTGTCGAGCCAGTGCAGGATGGGAAGTGCTTGACAAAAATGCAGAAGTTCTGTCAGCAGTTAGCCTGAGCTGTCATGTTGCCTTGTCATCTGGTGAGAAAGAGAGAGAGAGATTACACGCTTTGGCCAGCCAACAAGTCTGTTCGCGTGTAGTGCACCAAACGATAGATTACAGCTGTATACAGCTCTTTTGTCAGCGCACGCACCAGGCGTTAGTGGCAGCATATACGTAGGTACATGGACACAAGCCATGCAGTTGCAGACAGGATATACACAAGCAACTGGGAAATGCAAGCAGCATCAGATCATGCAGAAGCTGCAGGGTGTAGCATTCTGTGCATTGAACAAGCTACCACAGCATTGAGCTCTAGTGCATGTCCCTCAAAGCAGAAGCTGATGGCTGACCAGAGGAAGGCTGCAATTGAGCAGTGCTCGCTGAAGCAGTTCAACCTAGACTTTTGACATGGAAGATGTTCTCCCTTTGCCGCTTTTTGGAGACATTTTGGGCAAACTCCTCAGGAAACATCCACTCACACCTTTAATTGTGGAAACTAGCAGCAAATCTGACAATCACTGCTGGTCTTTCCAAGCAGCTCACACTCAGCAAAATTGATGCCCACAAACCCCTGTTCAACGCGTGATTTCAAGAGGAACAGAAGATCTGTTTGCTGTTTATACCTGTTCATGTTGCATGTTGCAAGACAGCAAACAAGCTGGCATGCAAGTCACGCAATAACATTTTCAGAGACATCGACTAGTGGGCTGCAACCCTCTCAAAATAATGCATGGTTGATGCAGGAGCTGACAGCTGCCCAAGACAGGGCTGCAGCCAAGCATTTACCTCTGGAGCAGTCAACACAGAGCAGGTCAACACAGACCTCATTGTTTATGAAACAGAGTTTCTGTACAGGAGCAGGAAAAGAACATCCTGTGGAACTGATGTCAGGAAAAAAACTCGCTTTGTCTTAGTTCGATTCCCAAGACAAAAGGCCTGGTTGTTGCAGGAGCTGACAGCTGCCCAGAAGAGGGCTGCAGCCAAGCGGTACACGCTTGAGCAAGGCAATACAGGCGCAGGGGCTGGTAGGCGTCGCAAACGGCTCAGGGTAATACTCCATCATTCATTCATTTCACTTTGATTGTAAACATGGGTTCGGCAGGCTCAGCAGGCCCGACTAGGTACGTACAGAGGCAATCAACTGTCTCCAACCAGTTCCGTCATTCGCTAACTTAAACCTATCATATTGGACATGAAGGCTGGCTCTATTGTGTCTGTTGTCACCTGTAAGCCTTCTTCTGCATGTACTTGTCTGTTGCATGCCATGTATTCATGGGCACTCTGCTGCTGGGTGATACTCAATTATGTCTGATGTCACCTTTTAGCTGACATCTGCATGGTACTTGTCTGTTGCATGCCATGTGTTCATGGGCATTCTGCTGTTGGGTGATACTCGGTCATGTCTGATGTCACCTTTTAGACGACATCTGCATGCACTTGTCTGCTGTGCCATTCGCTCATGGACATTCTGCTGCTGCGGCAGTATGACTTTCCTCAGCTATGTACGGTGAGGTGCAGAAATCATGGCTGGCATAGCATGCGAGCATAGCATACGGGTATGCTTGAGTGGCATTCCCGTGCTCCACTGAACACATCTGACAAACACTGTGCCAACAGGCATCTATGCATGCTTGCAAGGCAGCTGCAGATTTCGATTTCATATGTCAGCTGCTCATAGCATACATGGTTCTTGAATGCTCTGCCAGAGGAGCCGCTCAGCATGCTGGGGCAAGCAGCATTCATACTGAAGACATGTTGTGCTGCTGAATCGGTATCATCAATCCAGATCATGCTCCAGTGAACTTTTGTGTTAGACCCCTCTGCGGCATCAGCCTTGCACAGATCCAAACTCGGCATGCCTCTAGCAAGGACATTCAAGCACAACATTGCATGGCTACTGTATCGCCATCCCTGTATGAGTTTGCCTGGGGCATCTGGCACCTGAGAATAAGTTCAGTGCTTTGTATGCAGAAAATGTACGACAGCGATGATGATTTTGAGCCAAGCACAGATCAGAAGGCCTTGATAGCTAAGCAAGCAGCAGAGCTGCAAGACTATGATGTGCCAGACACCAAACCCTCTGCAGCTGAAAAGCAGCAATCTGACACCAAGACAGTGGCCACTGCTGGCAAGCAGCAGCCTGACACCAAGATGGTGGCCACAGCTGGGGAGCAACAGCCTGACACCAAAATGGTGACCACAGCCGGGGAGCAGCAGCCTGACACTGAGATGATAGCCACAGCTGGAGAGCAGCATCGTGACACCAAGACGGCGGCCACAACTGGCATCAGTGCATTTGCTACTGCTGCCACACAGTCACCTGTCTCAGCAGAAGCAGAGCCTGCCTCTTTGCCAGCTGAGAAACAGGCAGCACCAGCATCAGAGAAAGCTGCAGCAACACCATCAGGCACGATGGCCACACGAGGCACAGCAGAAGTTTCAGCAGCAGTCAGAAGGGAAGCTGACTCAGCTGCCAAGAGTGACAAACCATCAGTCAACAAGTCCAGCTTGAAGCGTGTCCCAAACTCACCTGTCCACAGATCCACTCAAGAGCTGCATTCGAGTCCTGCTGCTCCTGCACCTTCTGCAGCAGCTGCTGAAGCATTGGGTGTGTCTGATGGCGGCAGTCCAAAGCGCAAGAGTCACATCTGGCAGCCGCCCCAAGGCATGGCTAGTCCCTCTTCCCTTCAGCATAGTCCAGGCAGTCTTGGACGTCACAATGCCAGCAAGTCACAGAGACAGGGTGACAGTCCCTTGAAGCCGCTAGTGGACAAGGCGCTCCTTAGCAGAAAGAGAAAGTCTGCTCCTGCTGACACTGATGCTACTGCTGCCACTTCTCAAGAGCCAAAGCACAAGCAGGCGGGCGCATGCAATGTCTGATCCAATGCCACTGCTTGACTGAACCAGTGCTCAACAGCTGCAAATGACATGATGTCTGCAACACACAACCACATCTGCTTTGTTTGTTGAGGCAATCTGTAGTTGGTAGTGGTGAACAGGCGCAGTATGAACAAGTGAAGCATCAGAGCGCTGTTTCATACACGACAAGTCTCCATCTCAAAGCGATTTCTGAACTTGCACAGGCCTGATAATATGCATTGCTAGCATTATCAGCTAAGCCAGCTTCAAAGCCCACTTTCATGCCTGCTGGTATGTCACAAAAGCTGTGTCACATAGCCGTGCATCTGTATGCACCTAGCTGGGTCATAGAATCTCGCTGGACATATGTTGATGATAATCATGATGCGTCACAGGTTGAGGCAAGGAAGGTCACAGAGCGTCTTCCAGAAGCCCCGCTGTTTGTGGCCCGCAGCCCTGCAGACAAGAACACAGACCACAAGACACAATGGCTTCAGCGCTACCAGCAGCTCAATCCTTCCAGTACTGCTGCAGATGCCTCGCAGGGTAAGCTGTGGCTTGCAGTTTCCCCAGATCTGTAGTCATGTTGTCCTGGATGCATGGATGCATGAGGGTTGTGTCTGCTATGCATGCACCGCATACAGGGCGCAGTTCATGTTGCAGCAGCTTTTGCTTAGCCTACAGTAGAGTGTCCTGTCACTGTTTGTGCTGTTCACTGTGTGTATCAGAAGGTGCCTGTTCTCTAGCAAAAGGCAGCCAATGAGGCTGTGTTTGTTCACTGTGGGGTATGTTTGTGTTTGCTTGGTTTCTGGCAAGCACCACTAGCATTTGCCGAATGCTTTTGTGAGCAGGCAGAGAGACTAACAAACCTGGGCGGCTTGCTGAGATTAGCGGGAAGTTGCTGCCACTGAGCATTGTAACGTTCAGCCCTCAGCAACGTATCTCAGCTTTGTCACATGTGCTGTTGTAGTGTGGAGGGCTGTGCGGCAACAAGCCCTGAGTAAGGGCAGAACACCTGACAAGATTCTGACTGAGCGCCAAAATCGCACTTCTCCCTCTGGACTTGACAGCATCAAGTCCAGCTTGCCACAGCTGTCTGGCGGTGGCACCACAGATGAGCAATCCAAGTCAGCACAGGACAAGCCAAGTCCTAGCATTGTTGACAAACATGCTATGCACAGTCAAACGGCAGATCAGCAATCCAAGTCGGCACAGGAGACAGCAGGTCCTGACTCTGTTGGCAGAAATTCTATGCACAGCAAAACTGTAGGTGTGAAACACAACGCCGCAGCTGCAGCTCAGAAAGGCCATACAAAGCGCCCAGCACAACCAAGTGCGGTCACTGCAGAGAATGCTGGTGCACAAGGGGTTAGGCAGCAGAGCGCCACAGATGCGGCCCAGAGCGGTCATGCAGAGCGTCCAGCGCAGCAGGATGTGGACAGTGCACAGCATGGTAGTGCTAAGTGGAGGCAGCCAATGCTGTCACCTGTTCAGCAGAAGCAAGCAGCTCGGCTAGCTGCTGTTGAGTCAGAGCGCAGATCTGGCAATTTGGCAAAAGACCTGGCTGAGCCAAATCATCGGTCAGAGTCCCGTGTAGAGGCTACAGGTGCCTCTTCGGCTTCCCAAAGGACCCCCAAGGCCACAACCCCTGACGCCCAGGGTGCCTCTTCAGGCACCAAACAACCACCGCACTTTGACCCTCTGAAGCTGCACCGTTCCTCTTCAGCGTCCAAAAGCCAGCCCAGGGGCAAAGCCGCCGCCCGCCTGAGACAAACAGGCTCTTCTTCATTGCTTGATAGTCTAAATGGTGAGGTCTCACAAGCTTCACCTAATGCTAGTGGGGCAAAGAAGAGGAAAGCAGACCAGGCAACGCTGCCTTCAAGGTTGTCAGGTCAGGGGTCAGGGTTGGGGACCTCCGACGCCCCAAGAGGTTCCCAGCAGCCAGAGGTCAACCCCCCTGACCCCCCTATTGGTTCTCGGTCTCAGGCAGCAACTGAAAAGCGAGCTAAGCAGTCCAGCTCATTGCCAGGACAGTCATCAGCTGCTAGACCAGCGTCCAGCGACAAAGCTGCTGCTGCGTCAGACAAGGTCCAGGGTTCAAGTCCTGTTGACGCCAATCTGGTGAAACATGCTGCTGGCTTGTTAGCAAAGGCAGCTAGCAGTTCGCCAGACTCCAATGCAGTTTCTGCTGCTGCTGCTGCTGCTGCTGCTGCTGCTGCTGCTGCTGCTGGTTCTGGCAGTAGAACAAGTCAGGCTGCCAAAAGAAGCAGCACTGCAAAGCAAAGTCAAAAACCACAGGCTTCACGTGAAAATGCAAGCGCCATTGAGCTTGTGAGTCCAGTTGAACCCCCAGCTGCAAGAAGAAAGTCACGTGAGCATGCTCACAGACATGCTAGACCGGCACAGCGTCACAGTCCTGCCAGTGGTGCAGATGATGAGGAGGACATCATTGACTTAACTGAGGCCTGACGTGCTATGTGCACTTGCATGTTAGGGGAGTGTATCATTAGCCCAACAGCCTTCATGAAATGGTGCAGCATTTAGTGTGTAGAACTGGTGGGTTAGAGACCTGCTCAGATAGATGTAAAAACACTTGTTGAAATGTCAACGTAGGTGTAGCATGTGTAGGCAGACGTTGAATCTGAACAAAATATAGACTTGAGTCTATCAACACTGCAGAACTGAAGTTGTTTAGATTTGTACCATCGCATGACTCGAGTTCGTAATGCCACAAATGGCTGAGAATCGCGCATGACTTCTGCCCTGCCTCTCCTGACCTGACCTGAGCTGGTCTGGCGGCTTGCAAGCCAACCGAGCATGCTTGCTGGCATTTTGCAGTGCGTGTGCTGGCATGCATCTTGGCCTTGCATGCAACAAAGGGATACTAAAGTGGCGAATATCCTGGCTGCCCTGCGATTGGCTAGAATTGCGCAAATGTGAAATGGCAAACGCGCGCTGCAGAATCCCGTGCGCTTGCACCGCAGCTAGTCCCCACCGCTCAATGCGATCGAGCTCGTCAGCATAGTTTGATTGCGCCAAATTTTGAGTAGTCTGTTCCTTGCTAGCGCAGATTTTCAGCAAAGCATCATGGCCGCGATGACACAAGCAATGAATGTCGCCAGCAGACCTGTAGGCCAGGCTGTGCGCGTTGCAAGCACGCGATCGCTGGTCCCGGTCGGCCAGCAGGCGTTCTTCCGCTCATCATCAGCCATCCGCCAGAGGAAGGTGCGGAAAATGTCATGCACACGGTGTTGCAGTGGGCAGTTTCGCGTCTACAAGCTTTTGTACACATGCAAGCATGCTATTTTGCAGGCGACCAGAGCCTCAAAAAGTCTGCAGATCCGTGCCGCAACAAGCTCGGAAGAGGGTCTAGATGTCGAGCAGCTGGTCAATGACCTGCGAGAAAGGGTATGGACTGCTTGCACAGCTGCGTGCTGCTGATGTTTCTTGATTGATCGAAAAGTCATAATGCATGTTTGCTGGCTGCAGTGGGACCGTGTAGAGAACAAGACAGCCGTAGCTGTTTACGGTGTCGGAGCTGTCGTGCTGTTGTGGTTCTCATCCACCATTGTGTCAGCAGTAAACTCAGTTCCTCTGGTAAGTTTGACAACAAGCATCAGGTCTACAACGCATGGTCTCTTTCCCAGTCAAAGACAAGCTGTGACAAGCGCTCAAGTGTGCAGGTCCCCAAGCTACTTGAGCTGGTTGGTCTAGGATACACATCCTGGTTTGTCTACAGATATTTGTTGTTCAAGGTAAGATTTGAAATTACCCTTTAAGCAGGCTATTGCATGGTCTGCACTGGTCTATGCCATGCAGCTTGCAGCCACAACTTATGTCGCGTGTCAAGAACAGGATGTGCCGGCATCGACCTCACTGGCATTGCTTGTGTGTGCAGAGCAGCCGACAAGAGCTGATTCAGGATGTTGATGAGCTGAAGAAGAAGATCACAGGAGCTGCTGAGGAGTAAGTCATGTTGCATATGTCAATGGTTCTGACAGATTGCCTGTTTCCCAAGTCAGAGATGCTGTATCCATCACTTCTGAGAGGATGAGAGCTTTTTACACCTTTTTGACTTATTACAAGGTTTCTTATTTGCCACACAAACAGAAGTCTTCTGACAGACATTTGATGCTTTCAACAGTTTGCAGGACGTCCTCAACTTTTGACAGAACTTTGTAGAATACAGCTGTGTACAGGAAGTAAAGTTTGCAGCTCTCCTGTGACATAACGGCATGACTGATGGTGATACGTGCAAAGCCAGGCCTGTTGCGTAACTCTTAGACAGCCTCTTCCTCCAGCATTTGCCCTGAACTTTGACAGCAGATGCCGGGCCAACACATGGGAGGAATGGTGCATGGTGATGAGAATGTGTCTGCAAGTATCCACTCCTGAAAAGACAGCCTTTTCAGCTTCAAGTTTAGCATGGTCAGAAAGATGAGCAGCAACTGACTTATTGATCCACTTGTTTGCAGAGCAACCTCCTCATCATCCAAAACTTCGTCAACAAACCTAAATAAGACAAGTGCAGCAGTAGCTGAGGGCAAGCCAAAGGAGGCAGCATCAAGAATTGCAGACTGAGCTCCCATGCAACAAATTATAGTGAATGTATGCCACGAAAGTCAACTCAGAATTATGCGGACAAGTGATGCAATTTCAGAAAGCAGACTGATGCTTGTAATGCCAGCAGTTTTGAAACTGTCAGTACTGCTCTAACAGTGATTCTATGGCACACTACACAGGTTCACGGGGCCTTGTACAGGCTGATATGCCCTCTTAACGCAAACTCCTGATAACGCACGATGTCCTGATTGCCTGCTTGCAAAATGGTTCGCCAGGTAATGATTTCTCGATACATTATGCGAATTTAGAGGCAGGATACAAGTCCAAGCACTGCTCAAGAAACACACGTCATACAGCTAGTTGCATCAGCGGCAGCTTATACCATATTCTGGGTTGCAAAGCGCAGCTCAGCAACATTGAGAATACACTAACTGTCAAATACTTCAGGGAACATGTGGATCACAAGTCACTGTCCAAACAGAAGATGAGCATGCATATACTGATCAAAGAACACCTCCAGCTTATTAGCCCATTTGTAATATGGTGAATCGCTGGCGTTGTATATTCTGGCATTTGAGAAGATGCGCCGCATGTCTGCTGCAAAGATGTCAAGAGTCAGGTAGTAGTCCTTCTGCTTCAGCCGCTGCTCCATGAGTCCCAAGTCCATCGGATCCTGAGACCAGCAAGCATGTGATTCTCCAGCGTACATTCAGCCGCATCATTGGATCAACAGGTTTTCCATGGCACAAATGCTTGGATGTTGCTAAGATATGTGATCTCAGTGATTTCCCGACGCCTGCTCGTCAGTGCAGTTTTAGGAATCTGCTTTCAGATCACCAACTAGGTAAGCAGCAAGCAAATCAAGCTGTCAGCAGAAAATGCCACTGCTGTTTTCCTTAGATTCTGTGTTTCTGGCATCGGCGTATGCATCGCAGATGACATGCCTTACTGACAGCGCAACATGCCTGTCTGCCGTGTCGCAGGGCAGCTGCCATGCACCCAGTCAAAGGCGACAAAACATGTGTCAACTTTCAAAGATGATTGATGCCCAAAATTGACAAACGGAGGTGCCAATGGCTGACAGGACAATGATTTGCTGGTGCTGAAACAGAATGCCCAGAGTAAGGCAAATGGGGCTCAGACTCACTTTGATGATATCATGGTAATCAGGCACTTCTTCAGGACTGACAGCATGTAGAAAGGGCCAGGCATCCTCTTGCTGCTGTACTTGGTGCACCACCATCAGCATGAAATGCTGCAGGTTGTTGGGGGTGGCATCAAGAATGCTGTTGTTCATGAGAAGCTTGACCCCTGTTCCTGAAGGGTCTCCAGGGTCCCACCCTGCTTCTTTGACTCCTGGAAAACATGATCATGCCATGTCAAACCCAAACATCAACAAATCCTTCCTGTCACAAAAATACTCGTTGGAGATCAGGGTCGTCTGGTATCATTGTGGAGACAAATGGCATCTCCAGATGTTGTGAAACTGACATGCGCACACAGTCTGGCTATGTGCCATGACTATACCAGAACCAGTCAACCACCTTGCCAGTGCTTGATTAGCACATAGCATGCTGCTCACCTGGTGTACTGCTGATGTTCAGATGCCTGCTATCTTGGAGCGCAGTTAGCCCTTCAAGCACAGCGTGGGACTTGAAATACTGCCTAATGCGGCTGTCCAGAGCCTTCTTATGGGCTTGCAGCATGTGGGGCAGACAGGTGTGCATGCGATACCCAGCACACAGCTCACCTGGTATACTGCTGATGTCTACACGCCTGCTATTTTGGAGCGCAGTCAGCCCTTCATGCACAATGTGGGACTTGGAGTACTGCCTGATGCGGCTGTCCAGCGCCTTCTTCTGGGCTTGCAGCATGTGAGGCAGACGCGTATGGGGCAGACGCTGCACTATGACGCACTCCATCAGGGTACCACCGTCATAGTCCTTGATGTACCCCACCCACTGCAAGCATCAATGACTTTGTTGAGGGATCTTTCTGTTGATCAACAGTTACACAAACTTTCCTCTGGCAAGCCATGAATCAAGCAGTCAGTCACTTGCCTTGGCTGTCAAATCAGTATGGCCATCCATGTACCTACCCATGCGCCAATCAGTCAATTGTTTGCTGCGCCATGCAACAGGAATTGGAACAGACACATTCAGACGCTGATTGTGACGAAGTGCAGATCTGGGATGACATAGATATGACATAATGTTACTGTCTGTATGCTCAGTGCCATTTGCTCAAGCTGAAATGTTGTTGGGGCAGGTGGCTTTGTTGATAATTGCCTGCTGTACCTTAGCATGAGACCAAGCAGATACTGCTGTATTGAATGCAGATGTCAGTTGTCAAAGACAAAGAAACGGAGGGGATTTGGGGCCTGGCAGGTGGGGTGAACTTGGAGTGACTCACCCACTCTTGCTCCAGAGTGATCTCCTTAGTGAACCCCTGTTTGGCAAAGTAGCCCACCGCATTGTTATCAGCATAGGTCAGGAAGTGCGTCAGCTGGTCCTGAGTCTTGGCATACTCCTGCAGAGTTTGAGAGTTCATTCGTGTTATTGGTGGAACTCAACAGGCAATTTCTGATCTTTGACATCCACACAGTGAGGTTCGTCTGTCTGGGAGCAATCGCCTTGAGGTTGTTGTCTGTCAAGTCCAATTTGTCTCTGTTGGGCGTTGGTCAGGGAACGAGTCAGCTGGTCCTGAGTCTGTTCATCGTTTCCATCCTTGACATTGAGGTTGCATGGCCCTGCTAGGTGCAGACAAAAGCCAGGTGCTCCTGCATGGTACTTGATGCCTTAACGCTGACGTTGATGGGCACTTACATACTCATGACATGAAACATACAGCTACAACGGTCTTCTCAAGCTCTGCAGTAAGTGACGCTGATCTGTAAACACTCCATTTGTGGCTTGAGTTTGAGTATATTCAAACGTCTTGACATGAATGGGCACTGCAGAAATGTTGGACAGTTTAGCAAGCCAGAACACCACAGTCATCTGACATGCTTGTCATCAAGCGTACTTGCAGTTCATGTCCAGGCCTAAAGTGTGCATGAAACCAAGAAAGATGTGCGCCATGTGCAATCCTGCACCTTGGTGTAGTCCATGGGCGGCGTGCCAAAGCCCTTGACCTGCTTGTTGGCAAGGACAGCAAAGAAGGCAGTCTTCCCAAATCTTTGCTGATGCACATTCAAAGGTGCATTTGTGATGCCATTGTACTCATGCCTCAAATGTGTCTGAAGTAGAGAAAGATGTCCTTGCTGCATGACAGCATACCTTGGTGTAGTTCATGAGCCGCGTGCCAAAGCCCTTGACCTGCTCATTGGCAGTGACAGCACAGAAGGCAATCTCCCCAAACCTCTGCTGGTGGAAAGGCCGATAGGTGATGCCACCAACCACATTCAGTTTCCGCCGTACAATGGCCACTGAGCGATGCCGCCTGTCTAGCACTAGTCGAGCAATGTACTCGCGCGGCATGTTGGGCAGCTGCTTGGAGAAGATGTTCTTCAGTGCAATGAGCCTGCAGAGAACACGACCAACTGTGGGCACATGCATCTGTACAGAATGAGCCTGCTGATTATGGCTGCTGAGCAATGCTGCCTGTCTAGCATCAGCCTAGCAATGTACTCACGCGGCATATTGGGCAGCTGCTTGGAGAAGATATCCTTCAATGCAATAAGCCTGCAGAAGACAAGACAGATTGAGGGCAGGCATTGTTTGTTGCTCTGAGCCCACAGAAAACATGGGTGATGACATCTCCAAAGCATTTGAGGGCAAAGGGGCTGTATGTCATGCTTGCTTATTCGCCTTGCAGCACCACCCAAGCAATAGACCCACAACGCCTAACAAGCAAGTGATTTGGGACTTGGGCTGGATGTAGTCAAGCTGAGGAACACATGATGACATCAAGCACATGATGCACAATATGCAGCACAGGGCAATTCTTCAGCAGGGCCCAGCAACAAACATTCAGCAACATTTTGGCATGATGGTGCTGTGAGAATCTCACCATATGCTGTTATGCCGCTGTCCATCATTCAGCACATACTCAAAGGACATATCCCCAGCTTGCTCCATGTTCTGCAGGAATAACTCCCTCTGTGAGTAGGCCCCTACATTAGGGCCGCTGGGCACCTGTCCTGTGTCCAGCGGCCCTGCCCCACCACTGAGACCTGCGGGCACCTGCCCTGTGTCTGAAGGCCCTGCCCCACCACTGAAGCCAGAGGGCAGCTGCTCTGTGTCTGAAGGCGCTGCCCCAGTCTTGAGGCTTGTGGGAAGCTGCTCTGTGCCTGAAGGCCCTGCCCCAGGCTGCTGATGCCTGAGATGTGTGTCATGTGACAAATCACCACCTGGAGTTGGCAAATGCGGCTGTTGGTGGGACTGCTCTCTTAGATGAGCTTGCTGCTGCTGCTGGGACAGCAGCTGCTGATGTGATGAGGGGGGCAGGCCTTGTCCTTGCAAGCTGTCTGTTGCAGCATGCAACAGGTGACTGTTAGCAAGCCCTTGAGGCTGTGTCAGCAGCGACTGAGGATCAGCCTGGCCTGGTTGTGTAAAGGGATGTGCCATGCGCTCTCCAGCAGCAGCAGAAAATGGGTCAGGCTGTGCAAGAGTGACTTGACTGACACTTGGATGCTGGCTGTGTTGTAAGCACCCAGGCTGAGACTCAGCTTGAGCACTGGCCGCCTCTGGCTGATTTGCGTGCTGCCTCTGTCCTGCTGCTGCGCCAGATGGTTGCGACTGTGCTGTTGGCGTAGGCAATGTCTCATGCTGATAGGAAGCAGAAGCTGTGGGTGCATTGAATTTGCCATCGTTTTCAGATTGGTCAGCAGTAATTGCCTGATGAGGTTTTGCTTGATGATGATCCTGTTGCTGAAGCCAGGGCGAGTCCCAAAGAGCCCCATTGACTGCCCTTGGTACTGCCACAGGCTCAGGCAGGCTCCATTCAGGATACAGTCTTGCACTGTCAGCGTTGAAGAATGGATATGCTGGGAACTGCTTTTTGCTGACGTCCCTGGAATCTGTGCCATGGTGCAGGCTGTTGCCGTTGCCATTTATGCTGACTATGTTTGGGTGGTGTTGAGGTGCAGCTGCATCCTGAGGCTCCGACAACTCTGCTTCAACACTGTCCTGCACATTGAAAAGATGCATTTGTTGACCGCTACGTATAACACCATAAGACGAATGATACTGTGACATGCATACAGCAATACAAAACACAGTGTACTGTATGTACTGTACAGTGCAGTACCTTGCTCAGCGTTATGATGACGTGATGACAGCACCTATCATGACGGCTATATGATGCCATGCATATGACAACACCTTAAAATGTCAATGTCAAGAAGCCTTGTAGTGAATGACATTGAGCAAAGCAATCTTGATACACAATTTGCAAGGTATGACAGTCACTGATGCAGCAGAGCATGCAACAGCAGGGAGTCATGACAGAGAAACACAATGTCACAACAAAGGCTGCACAATGCTCTGATTATGTCACACCTGTGCGTCACTTTCAGACTGCCGTGTCAGCTTCCGTCTCTTGGCAGCGGCTCCTGTCATCGCCAAGCATGTGATGCTGCTGATGGCCAGGTTTATACAGTGTGGCTGTGCTGCTGGCAAGGTGGCACGCTGAGAGCGCTTTGTTCAGTCATCAGCTGGAATCAATGTTGATGGTCATGTAGATCTCACAAGGTCCGCATGTTTGCTTGTCTAAACTGACAGAGCGTGTTATTCAAACTGCAACAACTGCTGCTCTGATTCAAGCTGCTGTCAGGTCAGTAACGCAGGAGCCTGCAGGTGTTTGAAAGTGAGCCAGCATGTCAGGTCATGCGCCAGAATATGTCCATCTCAATCACTTGGTATTTATGTGCACTGAACAGAGACATTGCGTACTATCAGTTTTGCAAGTTCTATCCATTCCAAGCAGTCACTAAAGCAGAGCAAGGCCAGTCAGGACCAAGGGTGATACCTGATTTTTGGCGAGAGATGGCCCTCGCCTAAATCAATCTCTGGCTGCGCCAATGCATACACGTTGCTGTCTGGTGATGATCTCAACAGCCGTGGACGCAGCGCGTCAGACAAACCGTTAGATCACAAGACGTTGACTTTGACTTGGCGCTGTCGAGGAGCCGACTCCAAGCTTGGTCTTTCGAGCGTTATTCGGAACAGATCAAACAGGGCGAAAAGGCCCTGCTGAAGCCACCTTGCGCAAAAAGAGACAGTCAAATTTCAGGCTCGTCAGCTGCGCAGCTTCAGGAAAGCAGCGTCGATTCATCTCCTCCAGCAGCGCCTTGCTCATAGCAAAGCAACTTGCTCATAAGAAAACTGCTCGGCAATATCCAGAGGACGCTGCGCCGCACTTCAAGTTCGTTGTTGCAAGTCAGCACCACATCCTCTATCTGTCCTACATTCTTGCCTCTCTGGCAAACTTGATCATCTGAGCTCAGCTTGGTATGGCGGACCTCGAGTCCGAGCTTGCACGCTTCGAGGCTGAGATCAGAGCCAGCTCACAGTCCGCTCTAAGTGCACCTGCCATACCGCCGCCTCCTCACGCGTTCCAACCTGCCCACAGCTCAGGCCAGGTGAGCAGTCTTGCACTCACTGCTACATACCTTGTCTCAGTACTCTTGTATCTCAGCAAGGGCTTTGGTGATCCGTGTGCTGCCTGACAGGGCCGCCTGTGCTGCTTATAGGCAGCACCCTTGCCAGGCCCGCCCCCGAGAGCTGTCAGCAATGGATATGCAGCACAAGCTTCTGGCCCTCAATATGCCTCACCAGGTTGGTGCATGGGCTGCAACTCTCCCGCTTGCAAATTGCAGCAATGCCTGTTTGCTTTCAATTCAAGACAGGTGTTGTGCCGCTACACACACATGAACTGACAGAGCTTAATATACAAGTTGCACACTTGCATAACAGCAGCTGGATTGCCTGCTGAATAGCATCTCAGGTGTGGCGTGTCTGCTGCAGCCTCTCTACCTCCGCCACAACATGCTGCTGCCTCATCAAGTGCACAAGGTGGAGCAACATCACAGGTGATTGCAGACATGTCCTGCATTGCCAAAGCTTTTTGTCTGACTGTCTTTGTTGTGGTCCCCTGTAACATCTCTATTGGCATTGACTTAGAGAGTGTTTTTATCGTTTTGCTAGACAGCCTGCAAATCTTGCACAAGAAAATGCAACCCAGTGTCAGTGCAGTGCCACAAAGTCTCTGTACGTTTACTGTCAGACATACTCTGAGGGTAGCAATCACCTGATCATGCGTCTGATGGCATCCCTGCTGCTGTGCACCCACTCGGTCAGGGTTATATGTGTGTGTGCAAAGACATATCTGCAGATGCGTGCGTGACAGTTCAGAATCACTGCATGCCTTGCACCTTCTCACCGGTTGAGCGGCCGTTTTGCAAGCGTCGTCTGTTGACGTCACTGTCGATCATTTGCCTGCGGGGCTACCTATTGTTGCAGCTAAGTGGCTTCAACTTTTGCAACATGTCACGAGAACAAACATTGCATCAGTGCTGATCTCTGTGGCTGCAGGCCTATGCACCGCCACACCATAGCTACCCTCAGCCAAATCCAGCGCCCCAACAGCCACCCCAACACCAGCTTCCCTATGCCTCACAGCCAATGTACCCCCAGCAGGCAGCCCCTGCCTACCCCACCTACGCCCCTGCTGCTGCCCCAGCCACCTATTATGCTCAGCCTGCGCATGTATATACTCAGCAGCCAGCATATGTGCCGCCTGTACAGCAACCGTCACAGTCTGTCGCGCAAGCTGCGATGATGGCTGCCATCAAAGTAAGCTCCACAGTTGATCGTGCATGATGATGTGATGTATGCTGCAACCCTAGCAACCTATTGTGCTCAGCCTGTGCGTGTGTATCCTCAACAGCCGTTGCATGTACCGCCTGCACAGCAACCGTCACAGTCTGTTGCGCAAGCTGTAATGATGGCTGCTATCAAGTTGAATGTGTATGCCTGTGTATGGTGTGCGCTTGAATGATGCATATGCAGAACAATGTGCGCAGACTTTCTCATGCAGCTGCTGCAAATTGTCATCCAGTCATGCTGTTGCTGAATGAATTGGAGGCAGGGTTGAGTTGGCCATTCCACAGATAGCAACCTTCTGCACAACTGGTGTTTCTCCGCATGTGAGGTATTGCCAGCTGATGCACATCCCAGATCTTTTGCACCAGGCAAAGGCAATTCATGCACAGTCACTTGACCAAACGCAACAGCAGGCCTGTGTACTGCAAAACAAGTTTTGTAGATCGCGCTGCTGATGCTGCAGGCAGATGTGGAAAACCAAGGGAAAGTTGGCAAGCCTAAGATTGACAGATCCAAGGCTGTGCCTAGAGCAGCCGCTGGTCAGAAGTGGTATGATTCCACGCTGTCAGAGTGGCCTGAAAATGATTTCCGCATCTTTGTTGGCGACATGGGCAATGAAGTCAATGATGACATCTTGACCAAGTCGTTCACAAAGTATGCCTCTTTTCAGAAGGCCAAGATTGTGAGGGATAAGCACTCCAACAAGAGTAAAGGCAAGTGACTGTATGTAAAGCTTGCACATTCTTACGTCATCACAACATGCAATCCTGCATCAAGTTTGCGTCTTGACTTGATGAGTGAAGCAGCTCTTGCGGCAGTGCTATCTTGCATGGTGTGATGTGAAGGTTACATGACAAGTCATGTGCAGAAGATTGCTGCAACGCTCTGCAGCTATGCTCCTTACTCTTGCGTATTTTGCAAATTTTTTTTGATCATCAATGACCATCAAGGATGACTTGCAGGCTATGGCTTTGTCAGCTTTTCTGATGCTGTGGAAGGTGCAAAAGCACTAAGAGAAATGGACGGCAAGTATATTGGCAATCGGCCTTGCAAACTGAGGAAAAGCACATGGCAAGAACGAACACCCCAGAATGCATACAAGGGCAAACGAAAAGCAGGAGACACTCAGGGCAACCAGGCTAAGAAGCCTGGCATTTTCCACAAATGACTGGCACACTTTTGCTCATATTGCCCATTGTTACTGACTTCTGGAAAGAAGAGGAAAGTGCCCTTAAACGTCATCAAGGTAGCCTCTGTGAAGAGCGGCAGCCCTGGATCCCGACTTCTGACTTGACACGCCATAGACATCCCACGAGTAAAGATGCCTTCTTGTATGGGAGGCTCAACTGCAGCATGATTCGTTGCAGCCTGTTGACATGCATAATCTTACAAAATCTTGACATGACATTGTATTGACGCAGCTGTTTGTGAGAATTGTCAAAGAGGTCTGGACGCATACTGTGACGCATACTGTGACGCAGGCCACAGCCTGAGTGCCTTGTTGCAATGCTGCTGAACCTCCGAAACATCATTGGCTCCTTTGCTGAGGAACAGATCGTTGGCGATTTGCATCACAGGACACCAACACACACCAATGGTGCTCTCGTCAATACCTTACCCAGGCTCACAATGAGACATACCGACTGCCTTAGCTCAACATCATGCAATATCAATGCTTTAACTTCATGGGCTGTTGCAGCTGAGTTGTTTGTGTGGCAACAACTCAATGACACAGCACTTCAACGCTTGGGGCACACATGCTTTCTCCTGCTGATGGGAGCAAGCCTAAGGCATTTCACCAATTCTGTTGCAGCAGACATTTCTGGCCATGCAGAGAACACAATGCATCCTGCAGTTATCAAGGGTTTTGAGTCAAAAGCTGCTGCAGTGCTCTGTGAACAACTAGCTCTCATGAGCTTCTGCTTTCTTGTCTCTTCCTGCAGCCATAAACCTCAGCATTGCTGGAACAGCAACATCCACCCACCATGGCACCAGCAGCCAGACTCCCTGAAGAGCACACAGAGTAGTCAAATTTCAATTGCCATGACAGAGGCATGGTCAATGTTTCAGATATCGGCCATAGCAATGAAGCACACTCTTCACAAGAGACCTGCTGTCTCCGTCATACAATGCACTGGTGCCAACCAAGGCTAAGCTGGCAATTTGATGGCAGTTGGAGTAGGCATGCAGATCAGCACTGCATGCAAAAGCAACACAAGTAATGCTGATGCATCGCTCACTGACACTCCACCTACTGAAGTACAGAGAACATAAACAAGCACGGACATAGACCTTGAGGACAGGCCTAGCTGTCAAAGGGGTCACATCTGGGGTTTGTCAAACACAGACGTCAGCATTGTGCAGTGCTTTGAGATGTCAGACAAAAGCAGAGACTGTTGAGGAACACAGTGTGCAAGCTCACCACAACTGCAATGATGACCATTGCAACCACTGGAATTGCATCCTTTGGAATGCCCAGCACAAGCTCCTCCAGAACTGCAACATCAACAACTTGTCAGCAGGTGCTGATTTATTGCTCAGAAAGCAGGTTCTCAGGAAGTGCACAAGCGAGCAAGTACTGATCAGCATTTACATGCTTGCTGGTGGGGATCCATGACCCTGCTAGGTGCATACAGAAGCAGCCTCCAACTACAGAATGGCTATGATTTGTGCTGTTCCATGCATGCCATGTTGACACATGTAACAACAATGTGTCACATGTGTCAACAGGACATCTGAGATGACATTGTGCCATGCTATCTGCATTATTGATACATGGACATGCTATGTGGTGCCACACACCTATATTGTACAGAAAGTCTTTTGGCTTTGCTTCAGGACCATCCTTGTGTATGCCTGTAGCTGCTGCTTGCATTTCCACGACATGCTCCTTGCCCTATAGAGGCACAACACTGTTAAGCAAGTATGGCAAGTTGGTCCTGCTGCAGAGCAAAAGAACATAATAGAACAGCAGCAAGCCTTGTACTTGGTACAAGCCATCATGGTCTGTGTAAAATATGATCTTCTCTGTGTCTAGCAGGTGCCGCCTGTTTGTTCAAGCAGCACATGGCTTGCTGTTGTTCAATGCTGCTCTTGTGACGGCCAGGAGCAGCGCTTGAACTTTGCAATGAGCTTGACTGACTAGCCATGGCAAACCTATACTGGTTGGATGGCTGTTCCACACCAGCCCTGATCAGTTGCAAGGTTACCTTGCTAGGGACCTGCAGCAACTGGTGTTGAAGCCACTGCACTTTTGTGTCAGTGCACTAAAGAGATTTCTGCCGGCTTACTGTGGCAGGATATGACACTCTGACCTCGTAGCCGGTGTTTGGCCTGAGATGCTGCAAGCCATACCTGCAGATCAGAGACTGTGAGCGACCTGAGCTTTCCAACGCTCGGTGTGTGTCACTGCGTACCGTACACCCTCAACGTCAAAGCGCAGTGTTTCTCGACGCAAATGAAGCCCGGGCGATAACGTCGACTCGCGTCCAGCAACACGCGCGCTGAAGCTGATGATCAAGAGAGCAGCAACGCAGGTTGTGGCATCAGCGGTCGAGCAGAACATGTATCAGACCAGCTAAGTTATGGTTCCGATATGTTTGCAATGCTTCGTGTTGTTGCAGGAGCGTATCGCGCGTGCCAAACTTGCGTGCAGCATGCCATCAAATGCATCTTGAGGCTTAAACGGTCATGGCACCTTCATGCATGGCTTCTTTGCTCAACAAACACACCACAGTACATGCCCAAGTGACCTCTAAGTCTTAAAGACACCACAGTACAACACAGGTGAAGCAGCAGCAGCAGCAGCAACCTGTAAAATCTATATTCTGTGGGAATATGCATCAGCTCAGGCATGAGTGGTGTCACAAAAGTCCTCATGTCCAGGTGACCTCCAGCCTCAAACACACCACATCAAAGAAGGCCTTGTTGGCGTACACAAGGGACGCAGCCATACACAGACTACAATTAGTTGATGTCATGCATTGTGCTTTGACGGCCTGGCATTTGCACAAAGTGCCTTGCAGAGGTGTGATCATTCATGATGTTACAGAATTGACCATGTCTTCCAACTGAAGACGACAGTGCAACCAGCAAAATGGCAGTGTTATATAAGCCCTCCCAATTTGTGGGTGTGGACTGCATTGTCTGCATGGACTGGCTATGTGTGCGCAGACTGCACACAAAGCTACACCATGATTGGAAAAAGCTCATCACCTGGCAAAACCGCTCAGCAAAAGAGGAAAAGACAAGAGGACAAGGCCCTGGTGGAAAGCAGACCAGAGCATAGGCAAAACTGCAGCTGCTCAGTGGCGAACTGCATGGCTTGGAAAACCAAAAAAACGCTCTCACTTCTGATAACTTAAACGCTCAAAACTTTTCTGGATGTGAAGTAGCTATGTGGGGAAGATCACACAAAAGGAGGGCCACTCTAGCTGCTTGCAATTCTGTGTTTCATGTTGTCAGTGCTAACGCCACAAAAGCTGCCTTATGCCACAGGCTTCACAACATCCTGCTCTGACCCATCAGTGATCACAGCACCAGTGTTGACAATGCCCTGCAGCAAACATTGTCACTGTCAGTCAACTGCAGAATGGAAGCTCTTTCAATCACACGCATCCTGAATTTGTTGGGTAGTGAAACAATTCAAAACCATGTTGCTGGGCCCATTTTCATGCTACAAAGCAGCAAATGCATCTATCAGGTCACGGGTAAGCAGCTACATGTCCCTACTGCACAGGCTTGGACACTAAAATGCACCACAGAGATAAGCAAGCCTCTTTACATGACATAGCAACTAGCATGGCTAACATGCGAGGGTTCATGCTTACCGATTTGTCACTCCTGACGAACTTGCCCCAGAACCAGTGGCGGGCCCACAGCACCTGCATCTCCTCAAGAGGCACTCCCTTGGTCTCAGGCAGGAAGAAGATGACGTACAGGGTCATTAGAGCAGCCCAGAAAGCAAAGAAGAGGTAGGTACCCCACTCCATCCTGAGGACATATGAAAGTTGGATGAGTACACAGTAGCAATTGAGACCAGTCACACAATGCCTGCGCAGAGTGCATCAAATCTACCTTAGCATTATATGCCCCAGGTAAGCACTCACATGAACAAGCAATGACAGGAAGCACTTTCTCAACAAAGAACAGTATGGAAAGCATCAATAGCAGACAGCACTCACAGACTTGACCCAAAAGTCAGGCAGAGACTGATGCAGCACGGCAAAGGAACAAGTGATGGCTTACTTGCAAAGCATGGTCAGGTAGACCTGGCCGACCAAGAAGGACATGAGGAAGTTGATGCAGACGGTGATGCCTTGAGCTGGAGAGCGGGTCTCAATGGTGTGCACTTCTGAAGGCACCAACCATCCCAGAGGTCCCCAAGACCATGAGAAACCTGCATATCAGATCAAGTCCATCAGAATTTGTGCTTCTGTCTGGCAATGACCAGCCTTGCGGACAGGAGATGCAAACAGCACGGTTTTCAACTCTGCTGACGCTAGCATGCTAGCAAACTCAGTGAACTTGTAATGAGCACAATTGTGCAGTGGGCAGTGGGCCCATCAAGAAAGCAAGTGCGGTTGCAGACCGTATGCTTTCAACAGGCATGGCAGCTCTCCAGTATATGCTGCTGCATTTGAGTGCGACTGACTTCACGCAGCTCACCTGCCACAAAGAGACAGATGAAGGCCAGCACAGTCTTGCCAGCAGCGTCAGGCATGGTGCCGGTCGCCTTGTCCATCTTGGTGGCCAACACAATGGCGGTGATGATCTGGCACACGGTCATCTGGATACCTCCCTGGATCAATAGGAACTTGCGGCCAAACCTGCACAAACAGGACCAAAATGTCAGAAGCTATGCCTTACGCATCTGCTACAAGTGTGGAGTGAAGACTAGGCAGTACCAGAGCAACTGACCACAAGCTCAAAACATCGCAACCAATACAGTGAATACTGTCTGCTTTCTCCTGCAATCGAGCAAATTGCGCAAAGAGAATTGCCTTGGCGTGCAGACTTGCGCAAATTTGCAATTTTACAGTGCCGCAGACAGATTGGCCATGCTGTCATGGAGAACATATGGGTCAGAAGTGAACAGTGCAAAGAGATTAGTGGCCAATGCAAGAGCTTACTTGTCTACAGTGCCCAGACCAATCAAGGTTCCAGCCATCTCAATGGCGTCAATGACCACAGATGACAGCAGAGCTCCGTAAGTGCCAGTCAAACCAGCACCAATGGAGGCAAACAGCTGAGGAGCGTAGAAGGTGATGGAGTTGATTCCGTTCAGCTGCTGGAAGGCTGGGATCAGGATGGCAGCAGTCTGCAGGCATAAACATACATGTCAGAAATCAATTGAATGTCACAAGTCAAGTGTCTGAGGTGAAGCACAGAGAGCAGCAGTCTGCAGGTACAAACGTTTGTGTCAGAAACCAAATGAAAGTCAAGTGTTTGAGGTTAGACACAGGGAGATGCAGTTGAGTGCCTACTGTATATCATGCCAAGTGCTTGATTGAACATGCTGGACTTGATGTGTACACGTGCACTGGAATGTGTATTCAATATGAACATGTGAGCATTTGCCGAACACTATAGCCCAAGGGACATGGCTGAACAACAGACAGTTCCAACTGTTTGCTGTTGTACAGGGAAGTGTAAGGCATGCAGGCTTACCAACTGAGGAGCATGTTTCTTCTTGAGCAAGAGACGGGTCTTGTGCTTGATACGCTGGGTGGCAGCCACAGCATCACAGATGTCAGCAAACTCAGCGTCCACATGGGTGGTGCCTGCAGCATACAAAGCATCTGAATTCAGCACACTGCATTTGTGAGTAAAAATGTTCAAGTCATGCTTCCGTAAAAGCAATTTACACTTGGCAATAGGGTTGAACTCAGGGTTTTGGTCAGGTTAACACTACGTTGAACAAAAGGCGTTTAAGTCAACATGTTCAAGACAACAGCATGCAGAGCATTCCTGCCAAAAGCGCTGCAGAACAATGCAAGACTCGTAAGACTCCTGAACCTTGCTATACACAATCAAGCTATGCATAGTCAAGGCTCAAATTCAAATTGCCCAAAATCGCGCTCATCTAGGATTGTTCAGATCAACTGTAGACCAGCACCAGCATGCAACAAGCATGAGAGCAGACATGAAGGCAGAAACAATGCACGCATACCTCTGTATGCCTCCAGAACCTTACGGCCTTCCTCAATCTTGCCACGGAACACCAGGGAGTTGGGAGAGTCAGGCAGGAACAAGGCACCAGTACCCAAGATGACAGCAGGCACAGCAGCCAGTCCTAGGGAAAGCCTCCAGCCCCAGTAGGTTCTGACTGTCCCATAGTTGATGCAGGCGGCCACTAGGATACCAAAGATGGTGTAGGTTTGGAAGAGCAGGTTCAGGGTGCCCCTCCATCTGGGTGGGGAAATCTCAGATAGGTACAGTGGCACCTGCAATCAACAGACACAGCTTTAGCACGTGAATTAGAGTGGTAGATGTTTCCTCAAGATCAGCACGAGAATCGTGAGAAAATGCATTGCATTCTGAACACGCAGCAGACGGCACATGGGACCAACTGCAAACGCTTAATTGACAAAGCCATGTAACAAGCAAGCAACACGAGGCGCTACTCTACATTGCTTTGCACATCATGACAGGCACAGTATCATGACAGACCTGGTATGGTCAAAGACATGGAAGGCCTGATTGGAGACAGAGACTTACCGACTGGTTAGCAAAACCAACACCAAAACCAAGCAGGATACGGCCGACGTAGAGCATAGCCAGGTCCTGGGCAGCGCAGTTGATCACAGCTCCAATAGTGAACCAAAATCCAGCGATGACCATGCACCACTTGCGACCCAGGCGGGCATTCAGCAGATGTGACATCAGACCAGCAAAGGCACCTGCAACAGTAGCAACACAACTGAGGGCACTACAAGGGCATCAAACTTCTCTATCAGTCTGTAAAAGCTCTGCAGCAATCTCAGCAACATGACTGCTGTGTGACATGCAGCACAGAATGATGAAAGCTTGTGGATTGGCAACAAGCAATACTGGTGTAAGCAGTCATTTGCATATTGGCCAAAAGCAACACTATCGTAAGCAGTCATTTGTGTATGACGACATGCAATACACGTGTAAGCAGTCATTCAATTATCCAGTCAGATTGATGCGCATGCCGGTTTAGCTCAAAGACCTTGATGGGCATTTACAGTCATCAAGCAACTGTCCTTGACTTGTGTGTACACATGCCAGACCCTCATGTAAGCACGCAAGCCAACTGATGCTGCACATGTTTCTGGTAAGGGTTGCATTAGTCACAGATGCAGAAGCATGCAATACTGGAAGTCAGGTTCAGGTTCTGACACTCACCAGCAAGAAAGTATGATGAGGTGAAAATCTGTAGCTTCTGACTGTTGTAGGTACAGTAAGCATTTCTCCCCTTGCCACCCAACACCTCTGGGAAGAACTTGTTCAGGAAAGATGGGAAGGATGACACACCACCTGCACAGAACGACATGCTTAGTAAGAATGAATGCTGAGCACCTGAAAGCAAAAGCGTTGCAGGTAGGGACAGCAGCAAGTTTGCAACAGCTGAAACTGCAGAGCTAGCAGTGAGGCGAAGTCCACTGTAGATAGCAAACCTGTAACACCAAGATCGTATCCGAAAAGCATGCCACCTGTGGCAGCGACGATGGAGGCCATGACGACCCGGAAGGTGACGCGGCCCTCATAGTCGCCAGCCCTGGCAGTAGCATCGCCTGCAAAGCAAGGTGTGAAGCTGAGTGAGCCGACAGATCTCTTTGGTGAAAATCAGTCTGATGGAAGCACTACCCAGCCGAAAGGACAACCCGCGATTGCGAGGACGCACGCGTACCTGGGTTCAAGGCGCTTTTGCCATCTGCAGTGTTGTGACCAGCGACAGCTCCTGGCTTTTGGCTTCTGCCGAATGCCATGCTTGATGATGCGACGGTCCTTACTCTTAAATCTGCACGCATCGAAAGCTTGGTGAGACATCGTAGGTGGCAACGACACAGTAGGACACCAGATCTGCACGACCAACACCATCGTACAACGAGCAGGTGGTGTCACCATGTCAACAGTCAGCCTGTGCTGTCGGCCGAAACAGCATAGCCAGCAAGTTTGCAACAAATTCAAGATAACAGCTGCGACAGACGGACAAGGCGCCCGAGACAAGGAAGCAGAATGTGCCGCCAACACATACCTGAGCTTAGCGCCACACACTGATTAGGATGCAAGCTTGCTGCTATCGGCCTCGTGTAGACAGAGGCAGTGACCTGTGCCGTGAGGTAGCGCTTAACTCAAGTGCTTGCGGACACCTAGTGTAACTGCAAAGAATGGACAGTACAAGCTACAACCAGCACTGCAGTGCCAGTGGCGCAAGCCGAGCTTGGCTCGAGCAAGCTCTCCCGCACAAGCCGAAAGCTGCAGAGTAAGTTGTGTTGCACTGACAGCTTGTTGTGTATCGTGCTGGAGGTCATATAGATGTGTCCGCGCTTGCGATCTGGCAGTTTACATAACCGACCCTATGACAAAGCAGATACTAACCTGATCTTAGTACGAAGTTAGTATATGATTGCTCACACAACGGGCACGTGTTACATTAGTCAGCCACGTTTGTGCTCTTTTTCGCATCCCGAGGATTCGCCGGATAGCCAATACGTGGTCAGCGGCCACTCAGTCACAGATTATGTTTACTAACATGATCCAGCGGGGCTTCTGACTAACGCGATCGCGTGATAGGTAGTCAGGATTGGTCACACGTACTCGAGAGATCTCAGGGGCCAGCGCTTGGCTGCAGGCTGTCAAGGTGAAAGGTTGTGCAATATTTCCTGAGAACGGAGAACATGCATGCATGCGCGCTGCTATACAGTGTTGGCCTTGTAGTATTATTGTGTTGCATGGTGCTGTGATGGCAAACACTTTTCCCACATCCTAGCCCAGGCTGGTGCAGCAAACATTCACCAACAGCATGTGGCAGTCCTGCTGACCGCACAGACGACGGGCCTGTCCATGCAGAGAGAAAATACATTGCCGTCACATTTGTACACCATGGGCACAAGCAAGGATGTTGATTGCAACACTGTCAAGCATGAGCCAACATCGTATGTCCTGAAGAGACATTTGCACCTTCTTCACATTAATTGAATCAACACAATACTGTCGTCAAAGCTCAAAATGAGCATCAATGTCATGAGGACTGTTTGCAGCGCCTAGCAAATCCAAATGACACCAATGCACACCTTGCGCTGACCGTCAGCGGACCATGCTGGCATACCCAGCATAGAACTTGTATTTTCAAGGAGAAAGTGACACCCCAAAAGATTATGTAGCAGCACTGTTTATGGCGCAACCACTGCTCAAGACTTGCCTGGTAGCTACTGCTACAATGCATAACCTCACGATAACAACTGTTGCATTAGCTTCTCCTGCTCTGCTTGACATCACCACAGCTGACTCACAAGCCAACCTAACAGACCGGAAGCACTATTTTCAAATGTACACATCGGCGCTAGGATGGTCCACCTTCAAAAACGTCTTCAGCAATTTCTGCATGTCTCTCCAGTGCTCGTCAGTCACAGCATTCTCATGCAGGTCTCTGATGGCAGCTTCACCGACCTCTTTGGGCAGATCTCCTGACTGAATGCGGTCTTGCAGATCATATTCCATGTACTTGTCGGTGAATTCTGGGTGTCCTTGCAGTCCTGCAAGAAGGCAATTTTCCATATCAAAGAACAGAAAGACAGAAGAAGTCTATGATGTCATTCAACTAGCTGGAGTTGTGCTGCATGCACCACAAGCCTGTTGGGTTGCTGTGCTCTTTAGGCTGCTGTCAAGGCGCATGTTTGACTTGACAAAGTAAAATGCAGTGCACAATGTAGCCAATGAATGCAGAAACCCCTTAGCTATGTGAATGGAGAAGCAGTGGAATCTCACCAAGGAAGTGATCGCCTACACAACACATTTGCACTGGAGTGTTCTTGGAGGACCCCAGCACAGTCAGATTGGGAGGGACATCCATAATAATGTCAAAGTGAGTTTCATGTAGGTGAAAGTTCTTGCCTTCTGGGAATTTCTCTGCAGACAGACATGAGCTGCTTGATGCTAGTTTTGGATCCATGCGGACTGCCACAAGTCAGACGTGTCCAGCAAAGATGCCTAGCAAGTCCTTGGCAGGACAAACTCATTGGGCGTGTTTGCTGTCTTGCAGGGGACAGGCAATTCAAGCTTGAGCAAGCTCTCAACTTGGACATCAGGCAAGTCCAGGAAAGCCTACTGTGGTCTAGTGGTAGATGAAAGCGACGCAGGCTCATTGTACAAGTCAAATGACCCACGAGCGAAAGCAGCTCTGACAGTTCAGACACTGCCACTGGAAGCTCAAAAACTACCATGCATGCAGCAAATCATGCAAATGAACAGTCCCATGACGGTATGGCCCTATACAAAACAGGAGACACTGACTTCCACTTGTTGCTGCACTTTTTAAGCTTAGTATGGACAAGATCAGTGAATAGTCAGGCCTGACCTGCATACCACTGTTTATCAAAGTCTGGGGTTGTGAAGACGGTCCTTGCACCGCCCTCATACCCAGTGCTGGCTTTTGCTGCAGGAACGACACACACAACAAGGTAAGCTACAGCTGCATGAGCATGTACTACACTGCGGGCAGTATGCTTTGATAAGCTTTAGGCTGACACGCATATTGCCTGAACTGCCTTGCAATTCAGAGGAGCTCTTGTGAAGGGGAAGTATTCAATGCAAGGAGGCAGAGGTCATCTGCTAGCAGCATGCTTGACTGTCACATATACAGATACGGTTGGGGCATGCATAGAGAGCAGCATAGCTGACCTACACGACCTCCCAAGACAATGGCCATCGTCTGACAGCCGAAGCAGATGCCAAGTATGCGCTGCTGCCTGTCAAAGGCAACTCGCAGTAGCTTCTGCAGCTTGAGATTCCATTCATCCTTTGCATAAGCATCATGCTTGCTGCCTGTGACACATATAGCCTGCAGGTTGGCATGACTGCCTCTGGCATTAATTTATCAAGAAGCAATGGGAATCAAGCATTTGCTGCACAGGCATGACACTGCTCCAGAGCATGACTTTCTTGTTCTGTGCTTGGCTACTTACTTTGAATCCCTTCAGATCGTCATCTGTGGGGAAGTGGTTGTCCACAGGGTACCATACATCCCATTCTTCATTGTTATCCTTGTCTTCCAGTAGCTCCTTGTACAATTTTCCATAATCCCCAAACCTGTTTGGCAAAGCCGGTAGGCATGTAAGTGGGTTGCACTAGCTTGTGGCAAAGAAAATCAACGTGGTACCTTTCCTCAATGTGGGGTGCAGAGTGACCGGTCACCAATATGGCAAACTTGGTCGGACTGCCTGCACCTTTGGCACACGCAAAATATCGCAAGCCGTGCTTACTAATGCAGCAAGATCAGGTTCGTGGCAGCAAGTGGAACGCGGCCTCAAAAAGAGCGTGCCTGCTTTTGCCATCGTCACCGACAGGTGTCTTTGAGCCTGCCGGCTGTTTCTGTAACACTTCCTTACCGCGCGTCGCAGGTATGGCATGCGCAAGGCATGCAAACACAATGTTGTCACAAGTCTGAATCTAAATTCGGACCTAGCTAGGGTTGTGGCTTTTGAATTATGCAGCAGGTCTCTTTCCTGTGTGGCCATGTGCATGCCTTCACCAATCGAACGCGGTCGCGACTGCCCAGATAAGTGTTGTTGCCCGCACTTTCTCGATTGAGGTTGTACAGCGATCCAATTGCGATCGTCGGGCGACCATATTGAGCTGCGTCGCTGTGCATCTGCCGCTGCAACGCAGTTCGGGCACAGTTGACCGAGTTCGAGCGTCGTTATACTGATTGCAGAGGCGTCAAAGCAGGCCTGGCCGCTTCTGTGTCTGTATCGCCGGCTGGGTCTGCGGTCCTGCCTGTTTGGCAGTCCTCTGTGTTATGGAGGGCTCTGCTACCGATCTGTCGGAGCGCAACGGCCAGCCCGGGCACTCTGTCGCAGCCCTGAACGGCACCGCGCAGGCTCAGCACGCTCACTCGCCATCAGTCAGCCTATCTTCCCCAGAGCAGTCCGAGCCTGACAGTGACTTTGCACTAGACGGTGCTGCCACAGAAGCTGGACACAGTAGACCAGGCAGCAGCGAGGACGACCTTTCGGACGACAGCCTCTATGGTGGGCAAGGCAGGTGTGACCATTGTGGAACTCACCTGCCATGCTCATAGCTAGTGCTGAACAAGTAGCATATCCAACACCCTCTCAGGTCCCCAGCCTGCTCTCAGCCAAAGTCAGCATTGCAACATGATGCCCTCACTCGCCGTCGATCATTGCTGGCTGTGGGCAAGAACCAACTTTGCTTGTCACCGCAGGAAAAGGCGAAAGGTTCAAAAAGCGAAAGCTGCTAAGCGTGTTAGGCCTCATGTAGACAATGATCAGACACGCAAGCTGCGCTCTGCACTGACAGAGGACGAGCCCAGCACTGCTAGTGGAGTCAGCGCTCAAGTGGCAAATGGCTTTGCCCATAACAGCATGCAAGGCAGTGAAAGCGCGGCAGCAGTGCCTGGTTCAGAAGAGCTCACAGATGAGGATGATGATGAGATGGATAGTCAATCTAGACGTAAGGCGTCTCTCTCTTTTCGGTTGTCAACACTGCCATGCGTCAAAGAATGCTTGATTAGTCGGGTCTGCCCAACAGCACAATTGAGATCAGCATCCCTGCAACAACCTTGCAGAAGAGTCAGGCCTGCCAAGTTCGCATGCAACCTGGGAATTGAGCAGCATTTTCAATTCAGCAAGTCTTGCCTCGAGTATGTCTGATTGCATGCCTGTACCACCATGCAACGACATCGCATCTCAATCCCAAACCCTGTCTTTGATTTGATGCACCCTACTGTGCCAGGTCAAACAGCAAGAACTGCTTGTTGCAGTGAGCAAGCGGCACATATCAGCAGTGATGCAAACAGGAAGTACCTGGTACTGCAATCTGTGAGAGACACTTGACAACACCAGTGCAAACAGCATTTGCGTCGTGTTGCAGCTATTGAGAGGCACCTGACAGCAGAGGAACATGCACAGCAGCTGCAGCAGGTGCAGTCTATGTGGCAGATGGCATCCATACTGGAGTTCCTGCACACTTTCAGTGCATATCTCAACATCAGAGACAATTTCACTCCAGAGGAACTGGAGGTTGCCATTGTGTCTGACATAGCTCAGACTGGCCTGCTGGCCAATTTGCATCAGGTCAGCAATTTGTGCAGTAAGGTTGACACTCAGTATTGATTGCCTTCAAGTTGCTTTGCAAATCTCAGATCATCAGCTATTGGTCCATTTCAACAACCAGCTGCCACAATGCTCAAGCCTTTCGAACTAGGCATGAGCACCGATGATGATGATCTCCTCATTGATCATGCAGCTGTAAAGCTATAACGGAAGGTCTCGCTATATCAACTGCTGCAACCAGTGAAGTTGCTGATGCCTTGTCAATCATGCCTGGTCAGGGGGTGTACTCTATATCCGGTTGACAGCGACATGTGCTAGCACCTTAGGTCATTTCATTGCAAAGTTTGTGGGTTTTGCCTTTGCTGAGTATGCACAAATTTGCAGGATCTGTTGCGGGGCATCACCTCACGGACAGATTTGAACAGCAATAACTGGGCGGCTTATTTTGCCAACAGGCTGAAGTATCAGTGGACCAGCACTCACATCAGAGGCTCCCCGCCCTTTGCTCCTGCCAAACGCCAGGAAGCCCATGACTATGCAGCCTTGCATGCAGCTGACAGGTAAAGCTCTTGCACGCTCTTTGCTCATATCAGTTGTACATTGTATCAGAGTGGCAACGGATGTCGCACCATGGGTTTCACTAGCCAACACAAGCCGCTCTTGCACTCACATCAGAGATTACCGCCATTTGCACCTGCCAAACGCCAGGAAGCCCATGACTATGCAGCTTTGCACGCAGCTGACAGGTACAGCCATTACAAGCTGCTGTGACACTATCACATCGCAGCTGTTTGCTGCATCATTGCTGCCAAGTGATAAGGACTGCTTGAGCATTCATGATGTAGGCATCCAATCAGATCTGTTGGCCGGTTGCAGGACGTGAATACATTTGTCTGTGTGCCTGCCGGCCTGCCTGCCTGCCTGTCTGCTTAGTGTACGGCAGATGCGCATGTTTGCAACAACACAATCACAGGCTTGATCACCAGCACAGCACCTGATTTGCCCTAAGGCAGTTGGGTCTTGCAGGGTTTTGGCGCTGAAGCTGTTGTGTGAGGTCCGTCTGGACAAGGATGATCTCAGATCAGCGTTGGAGCTGGCTATGAAGCCTGCAAAGGCTCCTCCAAGGCCTCCTTCAGGTAAGGGGATTGAAGCTTAGTCTTGCATACAAAACCTTTTAACAGCCTTGTCTGGAAGCAGTTCATTGCTTCTGTAAGCACCTGGGAAGGCTGGGACCCTCGCTAGCAAGCAATTTCTGTATGCACCTAGCAGGGTCATACAACCTCGCTAGCAAGCATGTGAAGTTGATGATGACGGCTTTAGTCACATGCTGCAGACTATCATTGACTTACACTGACACTATGTGTATGACCCTCTGTTGGGTCCCTATGCCAGTAGTGAATGAATGACTGATTGTTTGATGGGTTGCTTGCTTCAGGCAAAACAAGGGCAGCAGGGGCTTCATCAAGGGGGCGCTCTGAGCCGGCCCCTGATGTAGTCATGGACGTTAGGCATGAGCCCTTTGGGGAAGGCAAGGATGGTGTGCTGTACTGGTACCTTGACCTAGGGCCCAGCAACCATGCAAGTCTGACAGGTAAAGATACACTCATTGTACAAGGGAACTAATGATAATAACACTAGTAATGATCATATTTACATGTTCCAGCACATATGCTTGGTGTGTGTGGGGCCTAGGTCCTATATCTTGCCAGGCAGGCTTGTTCTGAGCGTCTTTGTTGGGACCTCTGATACTCAACTTTTGCAAGGAGAAGTAAGTGACAGAGTACAGGGCAGTACCAGGCACTTCAATCCAGCTGTCATCGCTACTGGATCAAGAGTTTGCGTGTGAGCATCTCTGTGTGTCTTGAACACTTGCTGATTTGCTTGACTTGCACACTCAGCTGGCACTGCCTCATTGTGAGGCTGCACATGGAATTTGATAGGCTCAAGACCAATCTGAGACACAAGGTACAGCACAGACACCTATCAGTGCTGTACTCCGTCAGCAGCTGCTGTTGCTTGTAAGGTGGCAGTGCTGCTGAAAGTGCCCTGATGCTCAAGGCAATGTGCCATCTGCTGTGTCTGCAAGATTTGGCAATCACCCAATTGCTGACAATAAGGCAGGGTAACGTGTGAATTGCAAAGAAGTGACATGCCAACAGTTGCGGTTTTGTGTCTTTAGGCACAAGGTTGTACAAAGAGGTGCCAGCTGAGGAACCCCCCTCCCCCACCCCTCAGAAATCCACCAGGGGTAAGGATGCAGCCCGTGCAAAGGGCAGAGACGCTAACAGTAGGAGCCAGATGGCAAAGATGATGCATGGGGCCAGGACAACAGCCATTGCAAGCAAGACAAGCTAAGACTTGCGCTGTGGCATGTTCAGGCACAAGGTTGTACAAAGAGGTGCCAGCAGAGCAGCCCCCCTCCCCAACCCCTCAGAAATCCACCAGGGGTAAGGATGCAGCCCCTGCAAAGGGCAAAGGTACTAAGGGCAGGGGCAAGAAGGCAAAGATGACTCATGGGGGCAGCTTGGTGTCTCCGCCTGCTGCGCCTAGCTGGGAGCTTTTAGGCAGCAGTACTGATGAGTTTCAAGCTGTTGGAGAGGATTTGACAGGCAGTGCCTCCAATGCTGAAGCTGACATCGGTTACCAGGTGAGGTTTGCCTCACTAACGGCCTCACATCAGCTGATTTGGGCAAGTTTTGGCTCAGACAATGCTCAGCAACTTGACTTGTTGCATGCCAAGCTGAGTGCACAAGCCCTTTTGGCATCTGGTGTTTACTTTGCGAAAACAGGTTGCACCTTAAGCCCCTTTGGAGCCTTGCAACCAACACAGATAATGGTCAGCAGGTGCATAGCATCACAAGATGTAGACCTCTTCCTGTGCATGTGCAAGCACCGATGCATCCCAACCTGCGTGAGGATTTCTGTCAAGCTTCACAGGCAGTTGGCCAAAATCTCAAGCCCAATGTTTGGCATCAACGATTTGGCACAATTTGACGGACTTGTGCTCGCATACACACAGCAATCATTGGGTGTTGCTGCAGTTGCTTGACGACGTTGTGCCCACGCTGGTGGCAAGGGCTGAGGCGCTGGAAAAGCGAGCCAAAGCAGCTGCCAAGGTAGCTGCGCAGCTGAGTAATATCGTGCCTGATGACAATGGGCATTATGGGCGGTCGCGGCGGCAGCGCACACAGGTAGGGCTTTCCGTGTTGCTTTCCCCACTTACAGGCTATGTCTGTTGAAACAGGCTCCTGCTACACGCTTAGCAGCATAGACTATTCTGGTCTGTTTTGTCCTCAAACTGCAATCTGGCAATGCTTGAGTCGAGACATATAGATCCATTGATTGTCTGTTTCGTTGTTTGTTAGTCATCAAGCCATCTCCTGGTTGACCAGATCAGGCAGCACTCTTGTTGCTGGCTGCTAATCTTGAATGCTGATAACCTCCATCAATACAGCACAGCCAAGACAAGCTCTTCAACATGTACTGATGTTGCGAACACCAATGAACTCAGCAAAACTCTTCCTATAATTATTTCTTCCCTTGCTCAGCTCCTCTTAATCTGTCATTCAGGTCAACTACAACTACGATGAATATGACAAGACTATCAAGGATGCCATCCGGGGTGGCCGGCATGAGGTTTGGGAGCAGCCATCTGCAAGGATGCAGAGGGACTGGTCAAGGTACATTGCTGCTCAACAAAATGCGCATCATGACTGTTTCTGGGCTGCATATACTCATGGAAGATTCCAGTGAAACACCCGATAGCACTCGTTTTTGACTTTTCCTCCTGGCTTCAAGGCGCCTTTGGGCTGCTTGCAGCCTCTCAGGATGTGCCGTTTATTCTGTGAAGCCTGCTCCTGATGTGAGTCTGCAGCTACTGGCTGATATGCAGCGTGCAGGAAAGTAGCAGAAACTCAAAGAGTTCGAAACGAATATTGATGCCATGCTGAATTTGCACGCTCGTGGTGTCACTCACATTTGTACGTTTTTATTGAGTGGATCTCTGGGAATGAATTCATGCTGACAACGCCTGTATAGGTCGCCCCTGGGCACTATTCTCCTTATAGAAAGTACATGTTGACTGGTTTGTGCAGGCCAGCTCCTGTGGAAAGCAGACGGGCTGGCCTGCGAGGTGGCAAGCCTGACGAGGCTGCACACTACAGCCCTGATGAGAATCGCCCCTCAAATGAGCAGTCAGGTGCCCCAGAACAAGGCTCAGACAGGCTTGAGCCTGACTCAAACGCTGAGTCTGAGTTCCAGGCTGCAAATGGCTGGGCAGCTGATGCTCATGCCAACAGTCATGCTGCGTATGCACAACATGATGGAGCAGGCCATTCAAATGATCAGTATGCAAACGGGTGGGGACAGAATGGCGCTGCTGGTCCAGTGTATCAGCATAGCTTTGCTGTGGTCAATGAATGTGTAAACCATGGCCAGCAACCCAACAGCCATGTGACCACCTCTGCATTCTTTACATGAAACGAGGGGCTCTCAACATGACGCTTAAGGATGTAGACTTTTCTTTTCTTTTTTCTTTATAAAGTAATTACATGAAACGAACTTGATGCCAGTGGAAGAGCTGCTTGCGGCAGCCCAGCATTCAGCAAACCAAGTGTATGAATAGGTATGGATGCAGACTCTTTTGCATTTAGCTTGTCGTGACATGTAGGCAAAGCCCTAGCTGCCTTATTGTGATCAAGCATGCAGTTCTGTGTTGGCACAAAAACCGTAACCACATGACAACACTTGCCCCATATGCACGCTTTATCTCGTCAGACTTTGCAAGCTGTTCTGCGATGAATCTGCAGAGTGCAAAGGTCATGCATTGCGCAAAAACGAGAATTGGTCAGACCAACATGTCTTCCGGAAGTTTTTCCGTTGTCAGCTGATGATGACGCTCAAGAGCGCTTTTCAAATGCAACTTGGGTTCATAATGATTGCCATTATGGGCCATGTCAATTCATAGCACTTTGACCTGCGGCCTTCAAGGACCCATCCGGCCGTGGCAGACAGTTTGAGAATTTCAAAGGCTGCAGCAGCTTGTGCTGTACCAGACAAGACAGTGTGCAAAGTGAAAAGAAAGCGCACTTGCAGCCTGAAGGTGTCAACCACGCCAACAAGGGCGTGCAGCTATTGTAGCAAATGAAGATGTTACATTTGTCATTTGACAGCAGTTTGCATAGATAGCTGGCTCAATGTGGCTGGAATTCCTAACATACAGCCTCATCAAGCAGCGGTTGCGCCCAAGTACAGGACAAGTTGCAGCATGTGTGATTCACAACACACTGCATAGGGCAGTGGGAATGTTACACTGCAGCACACAAGCCCCTCTGGGATTGAAATCACAGCAGAAAAGGGACTGTGCTATTGTCACTTGATACAGGCACATCTGGTAAGACACAGCAGATGACCTGCAAGTAAGCTAAAGTACAAGGGTCCACATTTGTTCAACTTGCAAAAGCCGCGACAAACCATGGTGATTGGCCAGGCCATCAGGGTTGTAAGTGCTGCTGCTGCTTGATAATGTGTTGGATGCAGCTTGACTAATAGCTCAACCGCAGCAAGAAGACTTCTTCTTCTGCTCATCACCAGCATTTGTTTGTGTGACCTCAATTCGAGTGCCCTCGCCAACAGTGGTGCTGTTGTCATCTGCTGCAAGAGCCTTCTTGCTGACAATGTGGTAGATCTCAGTTAGGATCTTTTGGAAGGCGAGCTCAACATTTGTTGACTCCAGAGCTGAAGTCTCAATGAAGGATAGCCCCTCTTTCTCACAGAAAGCTTGGGAGTCTTCTGTTTGAACACTGCGCAGGTGTCTTAAATCAGACTTGTTCCCCACAAGCATGATGACTATATTAGAATCTGCATGGTCCCTCAGTTCCTTCAACCACCTCTCCACATTCTCAAATGTGACTGCAGGACAGATCAAGTATTGTCAGCTAAGGCAGCAAATTCTCTGTCGCCACGCAGATTCTGAAACTTGACCAAGTTTTATCATTTGATTGTTATTGTAATCATGGACACAACATGCCACATACTGCAGAAAGCCGTAACATAGCGGAACAGACTTGCCTGACTTAGTGATGTCATACACGAGCAGAGCCCCAACAGCACCCCTGTAGTAGGCACTGGTGATGGCCCTGTACCTTTCTTGGCCAGCTGTATCCCAAATTTGTGCTTTGATTGTTTTGCCATCAACCTGCAAGCATCAGGTGATCAACTTGCTTGACCTGCCTCATGTCAGACTCAGCCTGCACCGAGCGCTGCAAGCACCGGCCGCAGACTTCGCGCACGCTCACCTGTATGCTTCGGGTAGCAAACTCAACGCCTATGGTAGACTTGGACTCTAAGCAAAACTCGTTTCGCGTGAATCGACTGAGCAAGTTAGACTTTCCGACGCCAGAATCTCCAATCAACACGACCTTGAACAAGTAGTCGTAGCTGCAGGACAACACAAACATGAATTTATTGCGAAAGACCAGCGCCTGGTGATGCTTGAACAGAAGGCACGAGAAGAACCCGGGAAAAGGGGCCGGCAGCTTGCGTCAGGCAAAACAAGCAGGCGCATTCAATCTCAAGGCACAAGTGCAGCGCTCACTCGTCATCTGGCTTGTGGCTCATCTTGCTCATGATGCCGGTGGTGAAACTTCAAAGCCTGATGTGTTCGTCTGCAACTACAAGTGCTGCACCTGCTGACCGGCTGACTATACGCTCTTAAGCTTGTGAGCAAGTCCAGACAAGCAATGTGCCTGATACGGGGCGTGCAACAAGACTTTGTACTGCTGCTGCAGAGATCACTGCCACTGCGAACCTGCTGCTGCTTGTATGCCTGTGCAGCTCTTGACGCCTGTCCAATGCTGATCGCACTCTTCTTCTTGCTCGTCACGAACCTGAGTCAATGTTCGCTGCATCGTCCGGTTGTGTCGCCGCTATAAAAGCGTCAGTCAGCGGTAAAACATTGGCTTGCCGAGGCGCAAGTGCCATCGTCAGGCGGGCTTCCGCGTAAAATGCGTTTGGTGTCGCAGATAACCTACATCAGCTTGTGACCAGACTCGTTGACCGTGATCCTGTGGATCAGGCATGCGCGTGAACCAATGAGCGTGTCATGAAGAGTGCCTGCGTGAGGGCACTCAAGCAGACCCATGAAGGGCTGCGAAGTTTGAAGGGGTCGCCCAGGTGTGGTCGTACTCTCTTCCGGCATCTCCCATAGCCTTTGTGTCATACGAGCCGCAACATGCTGCAGGGACTTGTACATTGTGTACGCTATAAACGCTTGTGACAATTTTAATTACTTTTCTTTATCTTTGCTATTCACCTTGTACCTTACAGAAGAATTCGGCTTTACTGATCAGCAGGTAAGTCTGGCCACGCACCAAAGGCACATGCAGTAGCATCCCTTTCCTTGAGCTGGGTTGCACATTGCAGACCGGTGTATTGTATGGGCTCTGGGGTTGTGCTATCACATTATTTGGTTTCGCCTTTGGGGGCATTGTAGACTTCCTAGGTAAGCCCTTTGACTTGCGCAAAGCATTGGCTAAGCTCAAAAAGCAGAAAGCAAAGACTGCAGTACGCTGACACTCTTCTCGCTTGGCAGGTGTCAAGAAAACACTTGCGGTTGCATTCGTTTTGACTGGCACTGGCAGGTGAAAATAGCTTTTGCTGGCCTGTGGCATGACTTTGGTATACCGAATACATGCTGTTAGAGCTTTGTTGCAGGCAAATAAGCTCTGTTGCAATCAAACAAGCTTTGTTGCAGGCAATCAAGCCTGTGATTGCATGCAGGCTCTTGCTTGCAGTGAGCCACACCAAATGGATGCTGCTGACAGCAATCTTTGGCCCTGTCAGCTTTGGTCTGGCCTTTGGCTCGCCAGCTGTGCTTATTGCAGTGAAGAGATACACCAAGGAGGTACAGAATTAATGACAATCATCATCATTACACGCTTCAGCACATGTGTCTGGTGTGTATGGCCCAAGTCCTGTCTTGACAGGGAGGCTTGTTCTGAGCATCTTTGTAGGGGCGTCTGATAGAGGTACAGTCAATTCACATAAGAAGCTGTCTCAGACAAAGAAAAAACCAGATGCATATGACAAAGCTGTGGCTTCATGCACAATGCTGGTCCATCATTAGGTCATGACATAGAACATACCACTAGCTGTCTCTTCACCATGTGCTGAAGCTCACATACACCCAAGTATCTTACAAGCATAGCTGTGTCAAATAGTGCTGCAGCTGGATGCACATTTGTGGCCGAACAACATGTTATAAGACTCTGCCTGCTATGCACACAAACTGGCTCACTGGTGGCCCCTCCTCTTCCGACTGCCTGTGAAGTACACATGCAGCACAGATCAAGTCTGTCAACATCATTTTGGAGCTGAGCTGTCATTCTGTACTCACCTCTCATTCTGTCTTGCATTGCCATGTGCTTCTGAAGAGTGTCTGTGCATGCATGATGATGGGTTGCCAGTCTGCAAAGGATAGTTCAGCGCCAATGCGCTATTCAGTTTCATGGATGTTTCTGTGTCATCAATGAAACCACAAACAGTACCTTTTCTGCTGCAGAGCAACAGGGGCTTTGCATATGCCGTACTGTATGCGGCCATGAATGTGGCTAGCCTGCTGTCTGGCTGGGCATTGGATTTGTTCAGAATCACCCTGCGTGATGGCTTTGGGATCAGAGACCGGCCAGCTGACAGCGTCCTGAACAGTGGCTACCGGCTGTATCTTGTACTTGGTGAGTCATTGGATTGCTTCTGTGTCATGACTACTCATCCTGCCTCTGGTCAATGCCTTCATGGCTTGTCTGGGTGGCCTGTGGACCTGTTCAGAGTCACCCTGAGTGATGGCGTTGCTATCAGAGACTGGCCAGCTGACAATGTGCTGAATAACGGTTATCGCCTGTATCTTGTGCTTGGTGAGTCATTGAACATCTTCTGTGTCATGACGACTCATCCTGTCTCTCGTCATTGCCTTCATGGCTTGTCTAGGTGAACTCTAGACCTGTACAGAGTCACCATGCACAATGACCTTGAGATCAGAGACCGGCCAGCTGACCGTGTGCCCAACAGTGGCTACCGCCTGTATCTGGTGCTTGGTAAGCCATTGAGGTGCCTGCTGCATCAGAGCTCAGCAATCAGCCATGCATAGAGTCTCGCTTTGTAGACGTGACAGAGGCAACCATCAATGACTAGCAGCAACAGCAATGCCATCACTAGCGTATGGGCTATGCCTGGTTGTATGGGCCAGGCTCCAACATTGAACAAGATTTGAGTTTGATACATTTAAGCACAGCAAAACAGCATTGCTTGTAAATGTTGTGAAAGTCTTGCAAAATGCTGTGTAGCTAGATCTCAACACCAGGTTGACATAAGCCTCCTGTTGAGACGTTATGATGCTTGCGCATTTGGAGGCAAGCTAAGATCTGATGGCTGCTATTACATCTGCAAAAACTTCCTCTTTGCAGACTTGCCCATCCTTGAGCTTTTGCAAAATTTCTCCCTCAGCCCTCATGCCTTACCCACTGCCCATCACCGCTCGACTTTCGCCCCTTATTCTGCACTTCTCAGTTCTGTGTCTCTTATCGCTGAACTGCCTTCTGCAGGGTGCTTTGCAGCTGGCACAGGCTTCTTGCTGAACTTCACCATCCGTGAGCACTCTCTACCTGCCAAGCACAGCAGAAGCAGAGCATCTTCTGGAGTTGGATTGCCCCTGGCGCCTGACCAGCACAGACTGACTGATGATGGTGAAGGCGTCAAGCCAGTGCCCCAGGATGTAACAACAGTAAGTAACCACACTCTCCATGTCAGTGATTGCTACCGTAATGTCCATGTTGCATACTGCGTGCTGATGGCAACGCTTGCCTGTGTCACAGTTTGCACTGCTTCTGAGTGGATGCTTCCTCCAAGACTTGACTTGAAGACTTGTGTATCGTTTGTTGAGTGTTATTTGCAATGATCATTGTGTTTTATGCTTCTAGGCAAAGTCCAGGGGCAAAAACTATGAGGCTGCAACAAGCTCTGAACAGGGCCGTGAAGAAGCAGAACAGCAGAGCGGTCCAGCTCAGCCAAATGCACTGCAGCGAGTTGCAGCACAAGTTAAGGTGATGCACTGCTTGTGCCTGAACATACCTGTTTGCTGGGTCTCAGAATTTGCCTAGCAAATGTTTGTGATGGTGCAGCAGCAAAAGCAGCAGCATTTGTGACATCTATATTCTGCGGAATCGTGCCGCACAGTTGCATCAGCTTATGTGTGAGTTGTGTCACAGATACTCTCATGCCCAAGTGACCTCTGAGTCTCAAACGTTTGTGATGAATGTACTGAATGAACAGCTTGCGAAAGCAGGCGGGCACAGCTGTAACTCCTCAGCTTTGTGACTTTCAAACTTGCTTGGACTGTGCAATGGACATGCTCCGGCAATGTTAATGTGCTGTCTTTGTTAAGCAAGCAAGCAGTCAGGCAGATTGTGCAGGTCCTCTCAACGTAACGTCTAGACAGCTGGGATTTGACGAGCATCTCGGCAGACTAGCGGATGCAGCACTCTGGAGCACAGCGTGTATCCAGGATATGGCCAAAGCATTTTGCTTTGTTTGTCAAGTCTGAGGCACTGTGTATGTTTACAGGAGCTGGTGTCATCAAGGGAGTTCAGGAAGTACATGGCCATGTGCGTCATCACTGTCAATCTGAAGGCCATCTTCAGGCACCTCGACGCTACTCTACCAAAGTACCAAGTCAGGTGCAGTGTCAACAGCTGTTGTTGCTTCCCAAGACAGCTGGCAAAGTTTGTAATCGAATGATACACTCACAGCTTGTGATGTTGGTTTGGCTGTAACACAACTGCTCAAGCATGGGTGGCAAAGCACCAGCATGACACAAGCTGCACATTGCCACAGGTCATTTGGCTGCAGTGGCCCTGTGGACACGGATTACAATATCCATTCAGCCATCATCACAATGCTGGTTCCACTGTTTAACAAATACTCAAGCATGGGTGTCAAAGCATCAGCATGACACAAGCTGTACCCTGCTGCAGGTCGTTTGGCTGCCGTGCTCCTGTGGGTGCAATGCACAGTCAATCCAGCCCAATTGTGATGCAGGTTTTGCTGTATCGCAACCATACATACATTGGTGACAAAGCACCAGCATGATACAAGCTGCACATTGTTGCAGGTCATTTGGCTGCAGTGGCCCTGTGGACACGGAGTACAGTATCCATTCCGCCATCATCAAAATGCTGGTTCCACTGTATCACAAATGCTCAAGCGTGGGCGTCAAAGCATCAGCATGACACAAGCTGTACCTTGCTGCAGGTCATTTGGCTGCAGTGCTCCTGTGGGCACAGTGTACAGTATTAATCCAGCCATGATCATGACATTGGTGCCATTGGTAGGAGCAGCCGCCACCCATTACTCCCACTTTGACATGATCCACTATGGCAGCTATGTGTCAGCTCTGTCACCTCTGTGGATGGCTGTCTTCACAACTGGTAAGCCTGCTGATGTCCAGTCAGCAAAAGCATCCCTTTGGTCAGCAAGGTGCATCTGCCAAAAATTGTTTGCGCAGTGAGCACGAAACCTCCCTGATCAGCGTACAACTCCTCAGGAAAGACTTGTGAGCACGTAATTCATGACGGCTGGCTATGGTCTGCTGTGTTGTTGAGTCACCACGCTGCCTCTTTATGACTTGAAATGGTCTGGACCTAGCAGGGTCGTGGAAGCTGATTAGCAAGCATGAAAACAGTTGCGATGCAGATGCGCACAACCTGATGTGCTTTGCTGTGTTGCAGAGTGGGCCACAGTACTGTTTGTGATCCAGCTGTCTTTTGGCGAGTCCATTTGGTCTCCAAGGTGGTATGACTACAGCATGTCAGTGGCTCCAGAGGGCAGGGAAGGAGTGTTCACAGCCATGGCGTCCGCCCCTTTGTTCCTGGGCAAATTTGTCACAGGTGGGCTCTGCCTGCTTGCTAACGCCAAACGGCATCATGTCGACAGGAAAGATAATTTGCATTGGAGATGCATGTATCCTTCTTGATTGTTTGACGGTGAGCAGGCAAGGATTACTTATAGCCATGGCGTCTGCTACCTTGTTTCTGGGCAAGTTTGTCACAGGTGCGCTCTGGCCCCTGACATTATAAGTCATTGGGTTTCGGGCGGTAGGGTTTCAAAAGCCCCAGGAAAATTTCAAAATTGTATTTTTGTTAGGGGATTGGGTTGTAGGGTTTAGGGTGTAGGGTTTAGGGTAAGGGTTTTGCGCTTTCTCTGGTGGGAAGCAAAACCAGATGAGACATAAGCATTGATTATTGATTAATAATAATAATCAATGCTTGCTTGAATTTGAGCAGCATGTTGTCGTCAATATCATCTGCATGCTTGCCAGTGAGGTTTTGTGACCCTGCTAGGTGCACAATGTCAGAGGCGAGATAGTCTGTGTCTGGAGCGTACATGCTGGTCACGAGTGCCTGTAGACACTCATAACATCACCTGGATTACTGCCTGTGCATTATCGCTCGTGACCGACAGCGGCAGCGCAACAGACAGCACAGACAGCTTCACTACGATCTTAGCTGCAGACACCCTCAGATCCACTCAACTCACCAGCTGAGGCATACATTCGCTCGCGATTTACGTCACAGGGCACAAACGAGCGTACATGCATTCTGCTTGCTTGCTTGAGTGTCAGCAGGACTGTTGCCATGTCAGCGTGGAGTTATTTTGCATGTGAAAATCATCAAAGTACAGTTGCCTTCTGTCTTGCTATGCTGATCTGCATTCAATGCGATGCATTTGATACCCAGGTACAATCTGTCTGTTTTTACATGTGACCTGTCGTACTGGCGTGGCGCAGGCACTGCTAGTGGATACCTGCTGGGGCAAGTTTGTGCCAATGATGGAGTCAACTGTGGTGAGGCAGATCCTAGCAGGCAGACTCCAGACTACCAGTGCCATGGCCACACCCTGCTGCACATCGTCACCTTGCTTAACTTGTAGCCATTACAAGACACTGCAGTGACAATGGTGCAGGGACTGCCAGTGGATATCTGCTTGGCCAGTTCTGCCCCAATGATGGAGTCAACTGTGGTGAGGCAGATCCTGGGAGGCAGACTCCAGGCTACCAGTGCCATGATCACATTCTGTGGCTCATCTTGGCTGGGAAGTGCAATGTCAGCCATGGGTTGTGTTGAGTTTGATACTGTTTAAAGCACCGACTGTGAAGTGACAGTATGCAGGCACTGCCAGTGGCTATCTGCTGGGGCAGTTCTGTCCCAATGATGGGGTGAACTGTGGTGAGGCAGATCCTGGCAGGCAGACTCCAGGTTATCAGTGCCATGGCCACACCCTTTGGCTGATTATTACTTTGCTTACCTGCATGTCCCCTTTTGGCATACTCATCTTCCAGGTACAGTGGTTTCATGATGTATGGGTTGCACTTATTCACATAGATCTTACACAGAGCATGTTTTGATACTGCCATGACTACGCTCAGTGGCATCCTCTTAATGCAAGTAGGCGGCTTGTGTTTCCCCGACATATCTAAACATCTGCAAGTGACTCTATTTTGGTGTCTTTCCAACACAGCGCAAGCTTTAACGGATCATGCAAATAATGACTGTGATGCAATCAATGCTTGCAGTCAGCATGCCCCTTGTTGCTTGCCAGTAAAAGCCTGTCAGTCCATCGCACATGGTCATGCAATGGCATTGATCTTGATGGTTGCGTCGTACAGCCGCCAATACCTGCAAGTGGTTCAACTTCAGTTTTAGACAGTTGGACATGTGGACAGAAGCTTGCTTGTGATGCTGCAGAAATGGCTTCGCCCAGCTCCAAAATCAGCACAACCAGTCATAGTTGATGAAGAAGCACAGCAGCTGTCTAGAAACACTAGTATTGATATACCAGTACCACTCAGCAGGAGGCAGTCACATGACAGATTGACATCCTCAGTGGTGTTGCAAGAGGCTGGTGTAGGCTGGGAAGAGACAACACAGCTGTTGCAAGGGCAAATTGCTCGCTTTGTCAGTAGGGATGACTCAGACAGGTCTTTGCATGAAGATGCACAGCCACACAGTGAGCCATTGAGCCGCTCTGTTTCCATATAATCCTGTACAATAGCAGGTTGCTGCAGACATCTTCTGAGGCAAAGCATTAGGTGCATGGCCTGTTTTGTTGCTTTCATTGGCTGCAATCGATACTATTGCCGGCCTTTGCTCTGGCTTGCAATCGCCTTTTGTTTGCCCTGCCCATCTCCAGGGCTTTCTATCTTGCTATTCCTTGAAAGATACTGTGTCACTCATTTACACTTAGACGAATGACACTTTGAGGCAAATTCGATCAATACTCGTATCCTTTACAGCTGTACCACATCGCCAAATTGTGGTGCTTCTGTTGACTAGCTGGGTGACAGCGTTGACCCAGGCGCCTCACTTGGAATCAATACTAACCCCTATTCTTCAATGTCCATCATGCCGCCTGCATGGTAGCTTGCGAGTCTGCTGAGTGCTGTGGCATCTGAGTCAGACGCTGCGCCTTGATGTCGATGCACTGCGCAGATGTCATTGCTGTAGGCATTGCGTCAAGAAACTCATACTGAAGACAGCCGATTCAGGTAAGCATTAATTGCACACCCGTTATGCGATGTGTTGAACATTGGGTCTGAAGTTGATTGCCGATTCTCATGGTTTTCAGCAGACAGCATCACCTGTTGACAATCAGCTAGCGCTTGTTGGTTTTATAGTATAATCAGGACAGTTTTGTTTTCGACTTCTCTCCTTGCAATTGCAGACTAACAAAGATGTTTAGCACTCCAAGTTTCAAAAACACAAAATTCAATGGTCATGCAGGCATCATACATCTAAATAGCATGAGCTAGATGCACAGGCCATCACTGTTGAAGCATGCAGTCCCAGTCAGTGGCGTCAATTGAAACACATGTCCTCAGTCACTTGAGATTTTGTTAGTGCTCTCTGCCAACAACCCTACCCAGGCACTGCCTCACACCCGGCTGCATTTTTGATCCATTGCCGCACAATTCTTTACATTCTTTGGTCCCACTTTGTTACATTTTCACCACTCACTTACTGGAAGCAGCTCTCACTACTGACTGCGACTGCTGAAACCAAGCAAGTGTCCTGGGTGCCAGGAATTGTGCACAATTCTACCTTGTTGCATCTCATTACTCAATTTTGAAACAGGTTTAGCGCCTCTTGGCCCTTGAGATAGCAGCACTTGCTATCATCAAGTTCCAATTCTGCAAGTTCTGATGCTCACAACATTTGCGAAGAATATATGCCTCGCCATGACATCAGCGTAAACAAAGCTGCCAGCATAACCTCTCCTTCTGGTGATGTCCTTGATCCAGGTGGGACCTTAAATACTGCGCTGTCCAGAAGATGATGCGACACCAACGCAGCATACATCGCCATCGCTGTGGGTATGAAGAGAAGCTGCAAGCACAAGCGTTGTTCAGCAGTTGTCCAATCAGCACAACATAAGCTGCATTAGCTTGCTGCATGTACCCAGGTGATAGCTGCCTGCTCCATGCCAATCCACATGCTGTACGCATACTGGTAGCTGACCCTTTGGCGTGGTTTGGCTGTGTAGTCGCCTTTTGCAGCAGCCGCCTGCAGTACAGCAGAGAGAGGCTTGTGCAAAAGGATTCATCAGTCATTACAAAGGTCTGCTACTCAGGCTTTTCAAGGCAGCGACTGAGTGCGTGCAAATGCAAAAGCAGCACCATACAAGCTTGCAGCTGTGCAGAAGCGTACCCCAAGCCAAGCTGCAATCAATGTCAAGGTCAGGACCCCTGTTGCATGTTTAGGAAGCCTTTCTGAAGCAAGCTCAGTTGCAGTGAGCATCATGATGTCACCCCACATCATGCTGCTGTCCAGCTTGGCAGTTCGAGGCGCAGCAGCTGTGCATTTGACTGCTCGTGATGTTTGGATTCGTAGATGAGACGCTGGCGTCCGAGCTGAGAGTAGCACGCATGGCGCATGCCGACCACTTTGTGGCGCCAAGTTTTCAGAGGAAAACGTCAGCGCATGCCTTGAAAGAGGGTGACACTTCTGTATACTCGACTGAATGGTGGTGTTCATACACTGCATGGCCAGCAGCTGGCTGGGCCGCTCACAAGCTGATCTGTACACTTGAGCTAGTTGTGTTCCTCTTGCAGTGACAGCGCTGCCAGATTATGCGTAGCTACATTCGGGACGACATCTTTGTTGATTGTCTATAAGTGGACACCATGCATGCGCGTACGTCGCGCCAAGAGGCCAGGCATTGACTAGAGGTCTGAAACCAGAAACCAAAAGGCTTCATGCCATCAATTGCTCTTGTACCGAAATGGTATACGATAAGGCCACCCAGTGATACGATCATCGGAGTCCCTAATCTACGCTCACGCTCACCGTCGCCCCATGAAGCTGACCCAACACTTGACCAGAGCTGCTGCTAAGCAGGAGCAGGCAATATAACTCCTCTACGAAAGCAGGCGGGTTTTGCTTGTCCTGCCGAAAATGTCAGCATTAGCTCCAGGATGTTGATAGCAGCATTACAGCATTTACAACAGCGCTGCACTCAGACCATGCTAAGCAGCACAAGCATGAGCAGCACATCAGAAAACCAGAAAAATTTAGCAGCAGTAGCCGGAGACAGAGGAGATGGCAAGAAGTCAGCGGCTGCAGGGAACACAAAGCGAAAGCTGACAAATGGCTTCTCAGTGCACCAGCTGTACAACAAGCCCTGCTGGCAACACCTACCCCCAAGGTTGCCAATGTCCAGGCATACTGCACGCCCATACGCTGGAAAGTGCAACATGAAACACTTGTTTCTGAATACTTTGGCAAGCCATGCCATCGTAAGCTAAGACGAAAGCACAAAATAAGGCGGCAGGCAGCCTTGCAAAGTGCTTGCAACACCATCAGTCAGAGCAAGCGAAGTACCATTGTGGCGTATGGAGATGCCAAATTCTCCTCTGTCAGCAAGGGTTTGGCTCCAACGCCCACAACAGCACTTCGCAGGCAGCTTGGCAAAACCTGCAAAGTGTGCGATGTGGATGAGTTCCGGACAAGCATGCTGTGCTGCAATTGCCATTGTGCTATGTCTGGGATGCCTGAGCACAAACAACCAAGATTCAGAGGCTCTTTGGGGCCTCCTGATGGTAAGCTGCAAGCACAGAATGCACCATGTGCTGATGAAGTACTTGAGCATACACTGTTACAACTGCCAAGCTGACGCTGCGCATGAAGCAATAAACCAGCCCAGCTGCGTTGGCATGTTCCAGGTTTAGTCCAATAACCACCCAAT
>BDIU01000229.1:85531-194718 GCA_002118135.1 Trebouxia sp. TZW2008 | reverse complement strand
CACACTGCTACAGCTGTGACTCATGCAAATGTCCTGATCAAGACTTTCCGGCTCCCCTGTACAGATGCGGAGCCTGTCTTGCCAGCAGCAGTATTGACCTGGACCATGTTTTCTTTGCAAGCAACAGTATTGGCTTGCTTGTGCTGTAACTGTTTAGTAAGCATATCCTGCACAAAGGTCTGGACTGCTGTGGTACATGCTGCAAGTGCTTGCAGGCAAGGTACTGCAGCAGCATACGCTAACTGGATAAGCTTTTGGTGCTATTGCGTTTAGCAATGCAGCATAGGCAAACAGTGTCTGCAAGCACTGCCAATCATGCAGCTGGTACACATCTCACATGTTGCCTGTGGTAGTCATACACTACACAATAGCAGAGATGACGTCTCATGTCCTTGCTACATTGTGGGAGACACCCAGCGTAATTCCAACAGTAGCAACGCCGCCTTGCATTTTCAATCACCCTGTTGAACTCTGCTGACCTGCTGATCCACCTGCGTAGGACGCCCAGCTGACGTGCTCCCTATGCCTGATGGCTCTGTCCTAGTGTCAGATGACACAGCTGGAGCGGTGTACCGTATCACATACAATGCCACATTGGCATCAATCTCTACAGCAAATGTCACTGCAGACAGCGCTAACTTTACCAATGGGGTTTTGCCAGCCCTAGCTCCAGCGCCTGCTGAGGACACACCAATAATGGCAGGGTTGGCAGTGCAAACTGCTGGCTAATTTTGCCAATGCCCTAGGTTATTTATTGTGGCAGCAGTGCCGTTGGTGCACATTGCTGAATAAGAGCTTTGAGTGTCCTCTGATTCAAAGGCGTTTAGGCATTAGCCAGGCACAAATTTTGGAACGGCTCTGCGCAGAGATGTGCACACCTGTCTTAGGCCTGCCTGACTACAAGCAAAGTATGTGAAGAGTTTGGCTGCAAATTGCAGAGTGTGTGTTCCTCACAGAAAACAGCCCTGTTTTCCCAAAGCCCAGTCTTGCTTAGCCTCATCTCATAGCCTCGTTTGATCCATTGGGACATCTCACTCCCTGACTTCAAGCTTACCTACTAGTCTCCCTTCTATGTTTGTAGCCAGATAGCCAGGACCGTCACAAAGTTCTTTTGGCAAATGTAGTTCTAGCTGTTACAATCTAGCTAAGTGCTGCAGGCTCATGTTGTCAATTGGCTTGACTTGCTCCAGTGAGAGTGGTGAATCTGTGTGTCCAAGCCATTTCCCGTTTGAAATTCTCTTGTTGTAGACTTGTCTTTGAGCTGCATTTTAGGGTCAGGCAGCTTTTGATAGCAGACTTATTTATGCAGACTGAATTTCATGACTTTGCCATATGCAGTCGAACTGCAATTTGATTGCGACCTAATTGTGTCCTGGAGGTGGTGCACGAGCAGCAGGAGGTCTGCGCTTTGGCTTCAACAAGAAGCGTGCTTGGGTATGCTGGACCCCTAATGCTTCCAAGCAGAGCAATTTTCAGCAGTTGCACCTGGTTTTAGAATTCTTGCTCAGTCAATTCACCCAGCAGTCAGCAATCTCGTTAGCCTGCTTGCGGTGCACACAGAGCTTTCGAGTGGCAAATCGACCGCGAAAAATGTGCTACTTGTGAGCTAGTCAGTGAAGTGCTATGGCAGCACGCACACCTTGCTGTGAGTGAAAATCCGCAGCAGCATCGCAACAGAGCGTCCAAAGTTGCGTTGAGACCCCTCTGCAGGCGCAGGGTGCCTAGCGTCGCATGGGTCAATGCTGCTCGTGCAGATTGGACGACGCCGCTGTCGTGCAACATGCTGCTGCTCAGGAGAGCGGCAAGACACGCAGCACAGGACAGGTAACCCCCACTGCCTTGTGATAAGCCTTGGTTGTTCGGAGCCAGGCGTGTCCTGTGGCCCTGGATGCACATAGAAGCATCTCAATCTCATGATAATTCCTGATGCATTTTGACTCCTGGTGTCTTAGGCTGGCAAAGCAACAGGACAGCGCAAAGGCTTCCCAGCCTCTGCAGAAACGCCAATTGCTGTGCGGGCTTCCTCTGTCAGCTCAGTCACCCCATCAGCTGTCGAGAAGAGACATCGCTCTGTTGCAGCTTCTCCAACACGTTTCTTTGAGCTGCTGGTAGGCTTTACAGCTAGCTTCTGCAATTTTTTTCACTGCATTGCATCAGTTGACTTGAAAGCAGCAATGGCATCTCATGGCAAGAAGAACAACTCTCATCAAACCCTGTACATTACCTGCAACAGCAACATAGCAAGCCTGAAGTGCCAGACCTTTCACTGCTGTACACATGCCATCAGTCCCAATGGACTCAATGCTCATCATTATTGACACTGCTGTACACATGACATATATCCCAATGGACTCAATGCTCATCATTGTTGACGCAGGCAGAGCCCAGCGCCAAGCTGCGCACAGAGATGCTGCACAAAGCCAGCATGGAGTATGCCGCCTCAGGCGACCTGGCCACCCTGCAGCCTGACACCCCGCAGCACAGCGTGCGCTCACTGCTGAATGCGCTCCTTCTGAAGCAAAATCCAAACCAGGTTGGTAGGCCATTGAGTGGCTGCTAAGACATCCTGTCTTTGCCTGTGCCTGTACTTGAATCTGCAGCATCTTGGCAGCCTGATTCCCCACAGCAGGGCGTGCGTTCCTTCCTGAGTACCCTGCTTTTGAAGCAGACTCCTAACCAGGTCCGCCTCTGTGTCTGATTGCCAGAATCGATGCAATACCTGACAGCACACAAGAAGCTGCCTTAAAGCTGATTACAACTGCTGATTGCTTTCTATCAGAGGGGTCGCGTGCATGCTGCAAAATGTGCGTTTGTTGCTGAGATCATGATGCCAAAGACACGCCAGCCTGGCAATTCAGGCTTGTGCTGTATATAAGCAGCACCCATGCCAGCCATGTCAAAGCTAGCAGTGCCCCATTGCTGTTGCCAAAGGTGCACATGCTGCAGTGTTGCTGATGCGTCAGGTGAACAACATTGTCGCTGCAGGATGCTACCATTCTGCAAAATATGTGCGGTGACGACATTGTTGCTGCAGGATGCCACCATTCTGCAAGATATGTGCGGTGACGCCTGGATCCCACGCAGCAGCTTGACTCAGTGGCACACCCTAGGGGAGGGAGCCTTTGCCACTGTGCAGCAGTGCATGCTCAAGCAAGAGAATTTGCCACTGGTCAGTCGCACTCTGCCATGAATCTCCTTGCTTGCTTTGTTCCAGAAGCAAGGACTGCCACTGTGCAGCTGGCCAGTTACATACTGCCTTGGACCAGTGCCACTGTGCTGCTGGCCAGTTACGTACTGCCTTGGACCAGTGCCACTGTACAGCAAAGTATGTTCAAGCCAGACAAGCTGCAACTAGTCATTCACGTCCTGCCTCAAAGTTGGTGCCTAACAAGACAAGGTGCCACTGATCAGTCACATTCTGCCTTACACCTAAGTCATGATGCAGCCGTGCATGCTTGAGCAGCACAATTCGCCACTAGTCAGTCACATCCTTTTTGGCTTTTGTTGCCAGAATCTGTCTGCATTGCCATGAAGTGCAAGTTTACTACGTCGTGGTCTGTTGCAGATCCTACGATGCGCTAGATAACACGGAGCATAGCAGACAGTGACTTGCAGCTATCGTTTGACACTGCGCACTAGAAGTCATGCGACATTGCAAATTTTGACAGATCTACCTCTCATTGTACTGCCTCAGTAAACCGCTGAGCATGGCATACAATGACTGCTTGATTCAGAGCTGATTGCTATGCAAACACAAAGTACTCTAAAAGCGCATGATTGCAGGTTCCTGTGGCGGTGAAGAAGCTGAAGTCACATGTGCTGAGCAACGCTGTGGACCTTAGAGAGTTCCTGTCTGAAGCCAATACCTTGCGGCGCCTCAAGCACAAGTAAGCTACAGTAGACTTGTAACAACTGCGTTGATTACCAAAAATTGTGTCCTTACATCGAACTTCCTTTCTCAGAGGGACCACTGCAGTCAGAATGCAGTGATTGGTTACCAGTGGCGCTGTCCTTACATCGAGGTTGCCGTTACATTGAGTGTCCTTACAACGAGAGTGTACTGTACCAGGACTTTGTTAGTAACATGATAGATACTGCCTCTTAATCCAGCATGTGCTGACATTGCCATCCAGGATGCATCAAACTAGATGCGGATGGATTGATGTGATTGCTTCCACGCCCTGGAACTGTTGTGCTTATCTTACAGACATGTGACACAATACCGCTGTCACTATATTGTAAGATAAGCACAAAAATTGGGCGCTTGATTTCAAATGGTAAAGCTGCAAGCACATTGGCGCTTGCCAAGGCGATTGAAGCGATTGACTGCTGTAATTGGTATTGCAGAGTTTGGCGTTGAGCAATGAATCAGTGTAGTTTGATAGATGGCGGCAATCTTGTGTCACATGTCCCAGCATGAAGGCCCAGTGCGTGCAGCCCAATTCCTGCTGACCTGACAGCACTCAGACGGTGCTCAATCCCAACACTGTGCTGTGCATCATCAGCATAGTTTCCTTTAATTGGCAGCATCCATACAAACAAAAGTTGCCTGTCGTTCAGACACATAGTGGAGTTTAAGGGGGTGGGGTGCATGGAGCCGCACAGCCCCGAGACCATGACCACTAGCCTCTACATTGTCCAAGAGTACATGCCTGGCAGCACTCTCAAGGTCAGGCCTCTGTCTGTGCACTAGAACCACTGATCCTCATGCTGTTCAAGGATGCACGCCCATCAGGACCCTTGTTCTGCTTCATCGTCACCTTTACCCTGTGTGGCCAGCAAGTATGTATACTGCACCACTCACTCTCACATCATGCTATTTTCTTCTATAACTAATGCCTGCAGGTGCATGTCTTACACCAGACAGTTTCCCACAACTCCAGCCCCATGCACGCCACACACACGTTGACAGACGCCCTGCGCTGCCTGCAGCAGATAGCAGCAGCACTGAACTACCTTCACAGCTCGCGCCTTGCGCTCTCGCCTTCACCATCCTCATCTGTTGCTTGCAGGTGCATGTCCTGCACCAGATGTTTCCCCACAACTCCAGCCCTGTGCACGTGACATACACCTGGATAGACGCCCTGCGTTGGCTTCAGCAGATTGCAGCAGCACTGAAGTACCTTCACAGCTTACGGCCTATGGTTGTGCATAGAGACTTGAAGCTGGAGAACATGCTGCTGACAGGCTTGGACCCGTCCATTGCTGATGCTAAGCTGGCTGACTTTGGCCTGTGTAAACTGGTCAAGGTGAGTGAAGTTTGTCAAAGCGTGATCATGCATGGGTTATGACTTGAGTCGTTTGAAGTGAGAAGCTGGGGAGTATGCTGGTGACAGGCTTAGACCCGTACATTGCTGATGCTAAGCTGGCTGACTTTGGACTGTGCAAACTAGTCAAGGCAAGTGCGCACAGTCACATCAGTAACTGGCGACACGACTGACCTGCGTGGTTTACAGCCTATGGCAGTGCACACAGCTTGCACTGTACTTGAAGCTGGGGAACATGCTGTTTACAGGCTTGCACTGGTCCATTGCTGATGCCAAATTGGCCTGTGCAAGTTGGCCAAGGTAAGCCGCTGTGCCTTCTACCTGAAATTGTCAAGTGCAAGGCTTTGTTTTGGCCGCTTTGCGTGCATTGCTGCAGCTGAGCTCAACAGCTCGCGATGAACATCAGAAGCAAATGAGATCTGATTGCTAGCTACATGATATCACCATTAGTGGCTCAGCTTGTAGCCAACATCAAGTTCCAAGATGATGCTGTCATGATATCTGAGATTCAGTGCGTGAGGCAAATCAACAAGAATCTCGTATCTCCGTATTCACTAACGTACCTGCAAACGTCTCAAAAACACTTTGCAACTGCAGGATACTGCTGGAGCAGTCCCCTTTGTGCCCGGCACCCAAGGGGGGTCTTCTCTCAGCCTCCCTGGGATGTCCCCAGGGCCAGGCCAGGGCAATGGCAGCAGATCTCTTGGTGGGCAACCCTTGGGGGCCCCCCAAGGTCAGCCACATAGAGCTGATGACAGCGCCAAAGCAGACCCTAGTCATGGTAATACCTCAATCAGGCCAGCCTTCACGGTCGTACATGTGGCTCTATTGATGGTTTTGATGTGAACAAATCACAAGCGTCACTGTTCATGAGTCCATGACAGAACTGAGCTTGACCAGATTGGTCCTAGTCTTGACTGCACAACAAAGTGCTTGCAGATGCTGCAGCGCAGGGCAAATTTGACTATGCGCACAATGTCACAGGCTCAAAGTTAACAAGCTTGCAGGTTGTTTGAAGTCATTTCAGGCATCTGCAGTATGTAAAGTCCACCAGAGACGTAAATCAAGTGCTCTAACAAAGTATGCTGCATCAGCAGGTCCATTGCTGTAGCTGCCCAAGCCGTCGCTTCAGAAGCTAGCCACTGCAATAGACGCAGTGTGCTAGTCGCTGAACAGTGTACATACACTATTGTCCATGAATGCTGCTGCCACCGCTGCTGGGTGTGTTTACGTTTGTGGTACCCTGATTGACAGTTGTCTCTGATGATTGTACTTCAAAGCAGCTCAGTATTGCCTGAACCATCAAAAGGTTGAGTTCTTTGCTTTCTTGCTTCAGCACCAGTTTGCACCAGTGACACCAGAAGAAACTTCAGGTCATTATCTGTGTTTGCAGGCTCTGACAGTGAGGCAACAGGAAGTAGCCGTGTCTCTGTGCTGGGCAACGCTGGCAGCCACAAGTCCAGCGCTGTTGCTGGCAGTCGAAAATCCAGTGCAGTAGCGCCCACTGAAGCCACTTCAGTGGCGTCTTCAAGTCACAGCAATGTCGCACCAGCCACAGTATCAGCAGCAGCATCAAGCAGGGCTTCTGCCATGAGTTCTCTCAAGGGTTTGGCCACAAGTTCTGCTAGGAGTTCTGCCATAGGTTCTGCCAGTGGCATCACAGGGAAAGTGGGTCAAGTCTTGGCTGACTCAGTCCCTGCTGAAGGGCTGCAACCTGCAATAGCCCCTGCCAATCCTGCAGTGGGCACAAGCAACGGCCCTGCAGCTGGAACCCCGGGGGGGTCAGGGGTGATGCCTCCTCAGTGGGGTCAGAGTCAGCACATGGGCGTACATCATCATCGTGTAGACGAGAAGCAAGCGCACAGTCAGCAAGCTGGCGTAGCAGGGTCAAGCCAGCATGCAGCAACTGCCTTGACAGCTGCACCTATGACTGACACTACCAGCACCGATGCAGCCATTGACACAGTGCCAGCGCTGCATACGAGCAGCAGCCCTGTGTTACCGTCAGAGCAGGGTCAGCTAGCTTGGAATGGTGCCTCTCAGAAGGGAAGCAATGGTGTGTCCTCTCAGACGGGGTCAGTGCAGTCAACTTCTGGTGTCACTCTGACATCAGTCAGCATGGCTGGCCAGAGCGATAAGTGTAGCAGTCCCAGCGCTCAAGATGCAGCCTTGACACCTCAAGGGGCGCCTGACACAGCCCCAGGGCTGCCCCAAGCAGCCCCAGGGCCATCTGGCATGACCTCAGAGCTGGCGCAAGCAGCCTCAGCGGCTGCTCAAGCAGCTCCAGCCTTTCCACAAACAGGTTTGAGCCCATTTTCAGCCATCGCCATGCAGCAAGCGGCGCTTTCTGAACAGAATCAAGCTGGCAAGTCACAGAGGCCAAATCAGGAAGCGTCTGTGCAGCAGCCCACGCAATCTCAGGTGGAAGAGCAGGAAGTGCTGTACAACATGACGGGGCAGACAGGGTCTTTGATGTACATGGCGCCTGAGGTAAGTAACAGCTAGCTGCAATGCAAAACAAAACAGGCATTGCCTGTTGCCCCCAGCATGACGTTCATCATGCAGTCTTGCCTGCCCACACTGTTCATTCAGTCCACATGCGGCGTTGATATGTTGTGCATTGCAACGTTGTCAGGCATGACCTTGCTTTTGCCTGTCAATGCGTGCCAGATGCAGCAAGCATGTGTTGGCACGACGCGGTAACTGGTGCAATACTTTTTGCTGTTGTGCTTATATGTGTGTTACAAACAGTCTAGATGCCCTGAATGTTGGCTTTGACTCTGCTGTCTGACACCCTGTCAAAGGACAGCAACTTGACCACGAATGCTGTGCAGGTCATGAAGGGACAGTCTTACAACGAGAAGGTGGATGTCTTCAGCTTTGCGATCATCATCTTTGAGCTGCTGTCATTCCGTGTGGCCATGGCTGTCATTGGTGACAAGCGGGATCTGGACTATGAGGCAGTGCATGCTCATGCAGAGGAGACAGCCAATGGCTACAGGCTACCATTGCCAGTCAGCTGGCCACAGCCTATTGTCAGTTTGATACAAGACTGCTGGGCTCAGAAGTCAAGCAAACGGCCCAGCTTTGCCGCTATTGAGAGGCGCTTGCAGGAGATACAGGTAAGAGACACTGCTGCTGCACAAACACAAAGAAGAAAGCATGCTGGCTGGCATGCACTGTCAACTTGATTAGTGGGGAAGCTTTGAGCCTGTACACTGCTGTGCAGCATACACTGCAGGTGTTGTTCAAATGCCTGGGCTGATGCATCTCAACGCACAGGTTCTAGTTTGCATGTGACAAACAATGGCTTGGTTTCTGTTGACTTTGTATTTGTTCTGCAGGCGTCAGGAGTGATTGAGGAGTATCTTGCCACTAATCCCAAGCGGGTGGCGGAAATCAGGGGTAATGACGACCTGAGCACAGGCTGCATCATCTCTTGACCCAATGCTGAAGTATGATTGGTTGACATGCATCCAGTACCTTGATGCAGCAATAGTTTGCAGCAAAGTTGCGCAATGCAAATATGCTTTAGATTGACATGATACAGGCAGGGTTTTTCCCCTGAAATATGCATATGTTGGACGTTCATATTCTCACAGCTTGTCAGTCAGACCAGTCTGGCTATCAAGCTTGGGTGAAGTCCGAGTCCTTGTTGAGCTGTTGACACTATTGTAGCAACCGAAAGCTGTTTGCAGCTGTTGATAGATTTACTCTCTCTGATAACCATCTGTCTTCAGGACATTGTGAATTGAATGTGTATAGCAGTCCATCCCTGCAGACCACATTGGCAACATTGCGAATGATGTGCTTACGGCACAATCATGTGCAGTGACAAGGCTAAAGTGTTGATGCAAGCACTTTGTGTGTGGTAGGTCGTCCTGTGACTGATCGTATATGCAGTAACTCCTTGACGCAAGTATGCCCTTTGTGTACAAGGCTTTTGACATCAAATGAATGACTGAGCACATGATATGCAATAGCAACAGACACAAGCACTACACTGCATTACTGTCAGCAAGAGGATGTACCTAGCAGCGTACACAGATATGTTGTGGCGGAAAAAGTCTGGCGACTTGACTGTGTACTCCAAGTTATAATACAATTGTCCTGTGGCATCATGCCTGCAGAGATGCCATAACATTTACAACTTGAGCAGCGTTTAGCAACTGTCGTTGACAGCCCCAGCGATGGCATCAGCAATGGTCAAGCAGGGTTTACAGTCCTAAAGACACTGTTTTGTACAGCTGAAGCGTGGTGTCTGCATCTGCCATTGGCAACACAGCATGCAACATGGCCGCTCAAAAGATGGCTGCACCTGTTTTTGCTGCCTGCACATCCCATCCGTGCATATAGAGCAACAATAACTGAACTCTTCCTTGATATGCATCAATCAAAGTCTTGCCCACTGACCCTCAGTGGAGGTCATCAAACAATTGTTATTGCTGCTGACAAACTTGCTGCAATTCAAACCTGAGCCACTCACTGCTCACCAATCTGCACTGGCTCATACTGACTGTGACACAGTGGCTGTGAGCCAATACAACAAGGAGCCACAGATGGCTCAGGTGAAGCTCATGGCCCTGGACTACAAGAGCCGTGGACGCATCAGGAGCAAGCGGTACTTGTGAAAGCAGGCAGCACTGGTTCTGCTTTGACATCATCTGGGAGAAGTTGGCAAGGAAAGTACAGCTGAGTGCCATGCATACACGTTGATGATGATAGCTGGCAGACTGTGTGCGTCTGGCCCATAAAACCAGTGCAGCCTGTACAGCTTTCCCATGCACGACTGCTGAACTTTTTGGACTGCATCAACGGTGCACTCAACTGCATTCTGCAGCAAGCTGGAAAAGAAGTTCATCTAGCTGCCATGCATGCATGCATGCATGTTGATGATCAGTGCATGCTGCCGAGAAGTCTCGTCCGTGCAGACCTGGGGTGCTTCTACTCTTAGAGGCTTGTGTCATGACAGCTCACGGCATGGATTTCCCTCCTCTCAATCGTTCATTTATTCAAAACGTGTGCTAGACAACATCAGTAGGCCCAGCTAGGTACGTCCTGGAGGAATCAACTGTCCCCAAACAGTTTGGTCCTGTGCTAGCCGAATTTTCTATCATGTCCACATTGTGCATATGCAAGTTCCTGGGCTGCCTCTGTAGACAGAGGCTCCCTGCATGACGCCTAATGCTGCAGGCTTTTCTTTTGTTTTCTTGCTTTTTTCCTTTCTATGCAAGGTCCACCCACCTGCTTTCCGCAGCAAGCAGATTGGCTTCACGATTGGCATTAATGGAGGCAACAGTGGTCTCAAGAAACCTGCGGCCAGCCTGCTCTGCAGTGCCCAGGCTCTCCAGCTTGAATCCGGTCTGTATTGGAGCCACCACCACACTGATGTTCTCTTCCCCGCTGCTGCCTGGCGGCCCATAGGCGGCCTCTGGCTCAGCCACACTGCGCCTGGGCCTGCCACCAATGCATACAACGCTCAGCGCAGTTCAGACAGTAGTATGACAAGGCTATTGAATTAATGCAACTGTGTTGGGCCTTGCCTGTACAGGGGCTCTGAGACGGTGATTAATGAACTGTTTGGTTTATTGAGCTCATGCAGAAAATTTGCATGTAACTGTGCTTGTGCTGGTGTAACAGTCATGAGGATGAAGGGTGGTTGAACAGGTGACTGGGCCTCATAGCTCATATTTAGAATGTATGCATGATCAACAAATATTGCCAAGATGGCACCCTTGACATAATGAGAAACTGCAAAATGTTAAGACTCATGATCATTTGATAAGAGTGCATATTTCAAGGAGGCAGAAAACTCAAGGACAAGGGGTGCAATTTAGCAGGTACCTGGTTGGCGCAGCAGGGTCTAGACTGTTTGACCTTTCTATCCGTTGCGCTTTGCGGGCAAAGATGTTCTGGTCTGCTAGCCAGTTGCCAGGATACTGAAACTCTGCAGAAGCACTGCAAACAGCAGTCATGTCTGACACAGCATTGGGGTGCTTGCATGACTTGGCATTTATGCAAGTTGGCAGATGTTCAAGGACATCTCAGCAGCATGCAAGTTTGGTGAGCTGGAGTGCTTACCAAATTTGTCTTTGTAGTTGATGCAGCGCTTGAGGCCTTTGACAGGAAATATGGAATCTATTTTGAGCTTGCTGGCAGTCTGACCACCATCAAGTCCAAGCAAAAGACCAGTGACGCCACCCAAGTTGCTGACTAGGACTGCAGCAGAAAGGGGACATCAGCAAATGCAAAGGGCTGCATACAGATTCAAGAACAAGATAGCGCCAGGCTTGGACCACGCCTTTGAGCTCTTTTGAAAACGCATACTTATAGACAGGCTGCCCGCCGCAGCTAAGAAAAATCGCCTGTTTGGCAGCAACTGCAGCTCGCCCAGATTTGTGCCAGGTCCTACTACCGCCGGCCGGGGTCGCTGCTTGAGTGGGCCTGGACATTCAATACATGCTGTGCTCGGGGTACAAGCAGATAGGTCACAGGAAGGCTGTCTTCACAGCACGAATCACCTTGCTTTTGTGTGCTTTCTTGAGTGGTCAACTTATGCTGTGATTCGTCGACAGCTCTGATGCGGCATGCGTTCCGAGGAACCTTGCGCGCCGGCTTAAAGGCATGCTGTTTGGCCAAGCGGCAACAGCTGCTTTGTCTAACCAGGGCGGAGGTGAGCAGTGCCTGATGCTCACAATTAGGAGGGGCAATACCCCACACGCAAGGCATTGACCACTCACCTTGCAAATAGTACTGATTTGATCACTTGCAGCCCTTTCTGGCTATATCTCAAGCTCGCAAGCTGTGGCTTTCAAACATTTGTGCTTTGGTGCGAGTGTCGGTCTGTCTGTCCAGATGTGCGTTTGTCACGACTCTCGCCAACAGTGTCGGTCCGACGCTGTCGGTTGCCGCAGCACTGAACTATAGGCAAGCTCTTGCTCGCCGACAGGTTTTGTGGTGGGAGCAGTCTGGCGCTGCGCTGCTTTGTTGAGCAGCACAAATCAGCTATGAGGTGCAAACTGTGACGACATGAGCTGATCAGCCATGCACTCGAGGTTGAAAACCTGCCAAGCAGCTGTTTCTGCATTGCCTTGCCATGTGGATCTTGTGAAGCACTTTTGTTTGAACGCCTGGGCTGCCTCTATTCGGCAGCCTTCCCTGGGTGTTTCAGCGCTATGCAGCGTGCAGCAAGTTGCCACCCTATACTCAGGTACTGGACGCCTAATGCAGCACAGTGCGCAGCACTTCCCCGAAGAAACTGCCAGGCTCATTCAGTATCTTATGCTACACAGGTACTGCGCAGCGTCTTGCCAAGGCAGAGGTGTTGAACACGAGCACAGAATCTGAAGCAGGCCAGCAGTGCGCAGACGTGAGCAGGCTCAGACCAGAGATGCAACAGCAGTGGTACCATGAGTTCAACACCAGTTTTGCTGGTGAAATTGTCAAGCCTCACAGCAACAAAGAGGCCACCTGGAGCTGTGACAAGTGCCCCGATGGCCATCCTCACGTTTGGCAATCTCAGGTCAGGAAACGTACAAGGGGCGCAAACTGTCCATATTGCACCAGCAGGCTGCTGTGCTCACACAATTCCCTAGTAGCTCAGGCTCCAGAAGTCGCAGCATCATGGGACTACGAAAAAAACGAAGGCAGCATCCCAGAGCACTATCATCAGTTCAGCAGGAGAAATGTGCACTGGAAGTGCGTTGTTTGCAGCCATGAATGGCAAGCAAGAATCAAAGACCGCACTCTCAGGAACTCAGGCTGCAACGCATGCTATCAGAGAAGAAAGGGTAACACAAAACTGCCCACTTTGGCAGAGTCCAAGCCCCATTTCATGTCTCAATGGCATCATGTCCGCAATCAAGCTGAAAATTTGCATCCTGAACATCTGACATTAGGCAGCAAGAAGCCTGTTTGGTGGTTGTGCAATGAGTGCAAACTTGGCAGGCCTCATGAGTGGCAACAAGCACCTCAAGCTAGGAAACACAGTGGCTGCCCGTATTGTGCACACCGCAAGGTGTGTGTTTGCAATTCTCTGGCCACAAAATTTCCCAAGCTTGCTGCTGAAATGGACAATGCAGAGAACTATTTGACGTCTGCTGAGGTTATGCCTGGGTCCAATTTGGTTGTGCAATGGAAGTCAGCTGACCGTGGTCTTTGGACGCAAGAAGTCAAACGTAGAACTGAAGGTGCAGCTTATGGTTATGTTTTGTACGAACAGCGCAGCAATTAGCATGCTGCCTGTTCTGCTGATAGCAACATGTAGCAACAGCATCATTTGATTATTTCATTGAGACATTTTACCCTATCAGAATGTCCTGACTGAAATGCACACATGACTGAATACATTTGCTGGTGGTACTGCTGTGTATGCTTTGTTTTGCCTGCTGTGCTGATTATGACTGCAACATGCACATTTTCAGACATAGAATAGACAGATGCAGCAGCTGAAGTACAGCATGTTACTATGCGTTAAATCAGGGTCACATTGTGTGTTATAGCTCAACTTTATCTTGTTTCTGGGGCTTCTGTTCTCGCCGAAATTCATGGCTAAGCTCAGCTTGTTGGGCAAGAAACTGCAATGTTGACAGTCTTGCATCATCTGCTGGGGGCTCATCGTCTTTCAAGCGCTTCGTGTCGTGTATTTGGCGTTGTTCGTGCAATTGTGCCTGTGCTTGATTTGCCAGACCTCTACTCTCAGCAGCAAGTTGTGACTCAATCTGCAGCAAAATTGACCTCCATAAAGTGTCATCGACAACACAAAAAATTTGCGCATTGCACTCAGCTGCTGGACATTTTTATGAGCCAAAAGTACAGAATAAATCATTCTTTTGCTGTGCATTGACCCATGAAGTGCGTTAAAACTTGCCTTGACAAACATTCGAACTAGCATGGGACGCACCTCCCGCCCTCAATGCGAGTTTGAGAAAAGCTGATGACAGCCTTTAAGAAGGTATTGAAAGTCAGGAAAGGCAGGCAGGCAATGAAAGTGAGGAAGGGCAGGCAGGCAATGGAAGTCAGGAAGGGCAGGCAGGCAATGAAAGCCAGGAGAGGCAGGCAGGTCAGGAAGGAAAGCATACTGCCAAGGCTTGTCATGTCTGCTTGCTTGAATCTGTTTGCGTGCCTCACAGTCGCCCGGTGGTGGTAAGAAAGCAGGCCTCAAGGGACTGAAAAGTCAGTGATCCATACCTTAGCAGTGAAGGTCCTTGCTTCTTCATCCAGGCCATGCCACTTGGCCACAATGTGGTGCAACCCCTGCAGCTTGGGCATTTACTTTTCTTTTCTGTTTCTTTGCCTTTCCTTTCATACCTTAGCAGTGAAGGTCCTTGCTTCTTCGTCCAGGCCTGGCCATTCTGCCACAATGCGGCGTGCCCCCTGCAGCTTGGGCTCCTTTGTCAAGGGGTTGTTGCAAAGGTCTATGGTCTTGGCATACTCCTTGGTTGCGTTGCCACACCAGGTCTCACACCACAGCCATTCCTGCATCAAAGTCATTGCTTAAGGCACAGCATTGCCTATTCTTGCTGCTTGACCATTTGTTTTTGCCCCCAAGAGACCAGTGGCTTTCCTGCATTAGACTTATGAGGAGCAAAAGGCTCAGGTGGTATGGTCGCATTTGCAGGAAGTTAGACAACAGATTGCCTAAAACCATGCTGTTTGGTCATGTCAAGGGCCCAAGCCCATGGGGTCGACCTAGGAAGATATGGAACGGCATTGTTTTGTCTGACTTTTGCATGTTGAACATCAACCGTCCTAAACGTGCCGCTCAAAACAAACTGGCCTAGCGGGATGGGACTTGGGCCATACACACTTAGCACATGTGCTGGACTGTGTACACTTTTATTATTATTGTTTATTACTCATTGCTCAAGGCACAATGTTGCCTGATCTTGCTGCTCAGGCATCTGAGCCAATGGCAATAGAAGCATAGTAGTATAATAATAAATATATACTGCAGCATATACTGCTAGGTATGTGTGGCACAAGTCCTATCTCGCATGGCAGGCTTGTCTTGAGCTTCGCAATATGGACGTATGAGCTCAGCATTTTGTCAAGGATATGGGTGTATCTTGACAAATCTTGCTGACAGAGCAGGATGGAGGGAAAGACATAAGCAAATTGCGGGTTTTCCAAACCTCTACAACAATCGTATTATCTGTCAAACTTTGCCAGTTGCCAATAGACTGTCTCATGTTAGCTCTGGTCAGCATACTGTGCAAATTTGAACTTGCATCAACATCAGCAATAGTATTGATACTGCTCTTTCACATGAGTACATGTGTACACAGGGAAGCGCAGCAATGATGATGAAGATGAGGGCTCAAGACAGATGGCCTGGCTTTGGCAGCTTGAAGACCTGACTAGCATCAACACAAGCAACGGCATACCATTGGCAAGGAATAGATTGGTACAGAATGCTGAGCATAGTTGGGCAGGTCTTGATCCAGATTGGATAGGGAGTTGGGGTCTTTGCTGAGCTGCTCATACGTCACCCTCAGCTGATCCCCAGCTGCTGTCTGCCTGCACACAGCAAGCTGTTGCTGCCGAGAGATGCAACTACAGATTTCCCCATTGCCAGAACACGGGTTGCGCCGTGTAATATAAGGTAAATCCCACAAACAAAGGTTACGACAGTAAAGGACTCATGAGGATTCAATGAAGGAAACTTGTCTATGCCTTGGACATGCTTAGCCATAGGAATGTTCCACACGCAACATCAGGCATCAGATGCCGTCAGACACCAGACATGAACTTGGCCTTGCTTTGGCCAGCTAGCCTGCTTGCATGCAGAAACAGAAACTGGTCACCAGCTCCTGCTCTTGAGAGATGCTGCAATGGCTCTTTGGGGGGAGGTGCTGTGCCTGCCAAACCCCTTGCGAACAATTGCAGCAGGACACGAGGTGCCAAGGCAACCATTGAATACAGCAAGAAAGCTTCAGCCCGCCAATGTCAACAGCTGAGCTGAGAGGCCCCCACTCAGTAAGAGGGCTTTGCTTGCACATCGTATTTGTTGGTAGAAGTCAGGGTCAAAGATACCTGAAACGAGCTAAGTCTACCACAAATAGGGCAGAGATGTGATAGGGCTTGCCCCGCAGGTGCTCCTTCCAGAAGCCCTGCTTCCAAAATCTGAAGCCCTCCATATCCTTGTTGTTGTCACAGAAAGGCGTGAACCCAAATGGCGCACCCTGTAGGCAGATAAATGATAAAGTTGACTGCTTGCCCCTGCTGAAAGAGTGTTTTCATAAACAGCGAGAATAAACTAATGACTATAATGCTTGTCCCTTGTCAATGCTGTGAGCACTGTTGTCACAGAAGGACGTGAACCCAAATGGCGCACCTTACAGACACACTTTGAATGAGTCAACTGCTCAGCAACTGTGAAGTGCGCATTGCCGTCACATGCTACAAAGACAGACCTATATGCTCAAAGCACAGGTTGCTACCAGGTTCATGGTTGCAAAGCAATGCTAATCATGTCAGGTCACCCAAGTCTACAGTATGAGCACTTATGACCTGAGAATAATACTTTGCAGCAGCACAGCACAGCACAGCACAGCACAGCACAGCATGCTGACCTTGAGGTCCATGTTCCACAGCTCAGCCATGTCACCTCGCACCACCTGGTCACTGTCGCAGAAGATGACTTTGCGTAGGTTCAAGGGAAACAGCACATCCAAAAACAAGATCTTGTAAGCCCAGATCAACCTCTGCTTCTCTGTCTGCACATCCAAGAATTAGATCTTGTCAGCCCAAGACATTCAATGGGAGGCAGAGTTCGATGCAAAGTGACTCTGTATATACAATGCACCATATAAGCTTGTGCAGCGAAATCTAGAGCATTGCCAAGCACGATCATGTCCACAAGCAGCCGGGTCACGCGATGGCTCAATATCTTGTGACATGTCAATGTGTTCGTGTCAGCCATCTTGACCACAGTCGATGTATTTGTTGTTTGCCCTTGTGCTTGCAGTACTGTGGCCTGATGCGACCTTGCTAGTTGCAGGCCAGCAGCCATGTCGATCATGCAAGTAGGTTAAGATAACGGTATATATCACCTGGCCCTAAGGTGGTGAAAGGTATCACACTGCATCAAGTCCTTGATCAGCTGCGTGACTCCATGTGCAGCAGCAGATACAAAGTGCAATAGCGCTGTGTTGCAGGCGACCAGGTTGAAGCAACAGTCAGCCCCAAAAATTGTTATATGGTAGATTGCAAAAAGGTCTTGATGATGACATGGGCTGAGTGATGTGACATGGTGGTGAGAGATACATCAGCAGGTTGGGAAGGAACTTGAACCATTCAATACAGGTTTACTAAGGTAGATGGTGATGCGGAGCATTTTGATTGAAGAGGGTGCTTGGTCAAGGCTGTAGTGCAATGCCATGACCAAGCTGCCAACCCAGCAGTGCAAGCACTACTATTGGGAAAGCCCCCAGAAAAATAGGTTAGATAACAAGGGGGACAATGTCCCCCATTAGAGTTATCAAACTCTAAAGAACAGATACTACACTTGATCTTAGCCAAAAGGCCGAGAAAGGTATGAGTATGTGGTGCTGTAATTTGAGTTATATACTGCAGGCTGACCTTGCTGAAAGTCAGAGCTATGGGCAAGCTCACTTACCCTAACATTCCCTAGTGCAAGCTTTTTTTGGGTTGCAGAGAAAGAAGTTGACAGCATTAAGCAAGGAGCAATGCGTGCGATGGACAACCTGAATTGCAGGACGATGCTGCATGCTGAACATATGCACAATCAGCAGAAGGCAATTTGGGGCTGACCTGTTTATGCAGAAAGAAAGGCCACTTATAGGCCACAAACTCATAGTCAAAGTGGTAATGCGCAGCCATCTCAGGCAGGAAGCGCTTGATCTGCGGGGACATGTAATTCTTGATAAACCAGAACTTCACACGATTCCTGCACCAAAACTACAGGATGTTATCTTGGTGTCAACTTTACAGGTTTGCTCATGCTGAGAGGTGTTGCAGCATTATGCCTGCAAAGACATCAATCACAATTCATGTTTTGCATACTGCAGCTTGGCACCAGTGCTGAAGATGACAATTTGCTTACGAGGCAAGCCTGCTGATCACACGCTGACCACAGAACTACTGCCGAGCACTCGAAGCGCAGGACTTGAAAAAATTGCAGCAAGTTCTTCCATTTTGGGACAGACCAAACATGCTGACCTGGTGTTACGAATGACACTGAGAATCATGATCTTCTGCAGGCGCTCATACATGTGGCCTGATGCCACTGAAAAGATATGGATGGTGTCAGGATCATCTTCAGGGCTCAACCTTGAGCCAGTGCTTGGCTGCATGCCTGCACAACATTGGTTCATCAATCACTCCACAGCAAGCATGCTTGGCAGCTTTGCAGACATGTTTTGGACCACCGGCTGTCTGTCAAGTCCATGTCAAGGGGCATGTGGTCCAGCAATGGGATTTTGAGGGATTTGAAGCGATGTGTGAAGCTCAGAGTACAAGCATTACTCAACAGGAGCAACAGCACTTCATGACAAGGACCTGGAAAGTACGTGTGAAAAAGTGCAGCATGCCAACACAGACAATATGATAGATTGCCTTTGCAGCAGACGGTCTGATGGCAGCCAACTCAGCACCCAAGAACAAAAGGTGACAGGAATAGAAATGGTAATCAAGGTGAAAGGGGTTACCAGCGCCAAGCGCAGGCTCAGACAAGGGGGTTGGTTTGGAAGCCCAGGAGGTCAGGCGACCCCACAGACTATTGCCGCCCCTCTCAGGGGCAGCGTCCAGCACGTCATCCATTTCATACCCAGCACGCTTAGTAATGCGCAGCTGCATGTCCTTCCCTTGCAGACTGCTTATGGCCACTGCTGTCTGGTAATCTTTGCTTGCTGTTGATACCTACACGACGCAACACAACGGTCTGCATGCATTGTGCATGATGGGTGCTTGCAAATCGCTCAAATCAGGGCAACTTGTGGGCAATTGGGCGTTGTTTCTGCTTGGGCAAGTGTATATGCTGATGACCTGAGTGGATGCTGTGCTTCAGATGTGAATCTGAGCTCAGCATGCACAGCACGGCGGAGAACACACCTGAGCAAGTCGTTCTGTTTGAGTGTCATCAGCAGCAGTGCCAGTGCTTGACTGAATGTGGTACAGTTGTCTGGATCTGCCTGGTGCTAGCTGTAGGGTCCAAGCCCCAGGGGCGGATTTAAGCTGAAAATAGCCCAAATTGGACATGACTAGGGTATCCTGCAGGCGGGGTTGCTTTTGGCTGCCCAGGTGTAGTTGAACCCCCCTGGGGGTCACCTGCAGAAAAGGTGCACATGACTGAAGACGGAGAAGGGACGAATCAACACGAAGAAGCTGCAGAGGTGTTCCTGACTGTCCAGGTGTAGCTTTTCTGCCTGCGAGTCACATGCGGCGGGCATCGACGACGAAGAACAGGAAAAAGTGAGCGGTCAAGAAGATGAGAAAGTTGAAATATCCTTCCTTGCGCCGATGTAGCTGAAACCCCTTGGGGGTCACCTGCAGGTAGGGTATAGATGACTGAAGAAGAGGAAGCAGATTGGCAAGGAGAAGAAGTAAAGGTTGCAGGGTGTCTAATGAGCATAATGCCAAGCAGCACTACACTTGCGAGACCTGTGTGAAGTCGTGCATGTACTATTGCAGCGAAACGAGTTGGCACAAAAGGTTCAGCATGGAATGATAAGGGGATGAGACATATGATTTAAAGTGATCAACACAAGCTAGGCACCCTTACCAGGTCTCTGCGCCTTGCATGCAGGTCCATACACCGCCCAGTCAGCATCAAAGCCTCAAGCTCATACTCAGCGCTCAGCATGGGCGAGTCGCCGAGTTGCTCTAGCTTTAAGTTGTCCAGATCGTGTTCGGCTAGAACAGGTTCCACCAACCACATCTCTGGTGCGTCAAAGTTGAGGGTCAGAATTTGTTTGGCAGGAAGCGTTCTGAAGACTGCAGCTGGTGACTCTGGCATGCCACCTGTACAACCACTCACAAACTCTTGGACAGACCAAGACACTGTGCACAAAACTGCACAAGCAGACGGACAGACAACACAGATTGTAAAGAGGCGGCATAAAGTTCAGCAACATTGCATGACAAGCTGTAGTCACGATTTCTTCTGCAACACATGCAAGCTGCTTAGTCACGCTTCGGCAGAATGAAGTTTGCCAAGCCTTCAAACCCTGGGCAGACGCTGTTCGCATGGGATCAGACGTGGACGTCAGCGCTGGAGACTCCAGGCCACTTGGGCATGATAACATTTGCGTCACAATTCACAACCTTACACTCCTCACCCTTAAGAAAAGCAACGATGGGTTGCGCAACCTGTCTTGTCTCTCTCCTACCAACCACTGTATGGGGCATACTTCTTGGGAAAACAAGTCTTTGAAAGACTAATTTTCTTTTGAGCTGATGCATATACTGCACAAGTCTGCACACCATGAAGACATTACAGCAGCTGTTGCACAGCCTGCTTCTGCTCACATAGGGTCCCATCCTGATGCTTGATGGTACAGACTTGACTTGGGTTTATGTGGCGCTAATGAGTCAGTGCCTTACCATCGACAGAAGGCTCAGGTAGCACGTATCGATAAAACGTCTTCAGGGGCATGTCTGACAACTCCCGCTCTGGATTGAGATACACCTGTGAGCCACATAGGCCACTCTGTCAGCACATGGCAAGACATCAATCTAGCAAAGATGCTCCAACACTAATTTGAAACTGTTCAGCAACCCTTGCAAATCAGACATATATGATTCGCCTTCAGTCCTACTGCAATGCAGCAAGCTTGCAATGTTGTGCTATGTCCTGACGTCAGGACAGGATGCAAGATTGTGATCATCTCCTGATGGCTGCTTTGAAACAGCAACCTGCATGCACTGCAGATCATGACAGCCACTCACAGAAAAGGCAACATGCATGCATGCATGATAGACTCATCTTGACCTTGACGCTTGCATCAAAGCTGGATCTGAGCCACTCAAGTACGGGCGCCAGACGCTGCGCTGCCTTGCTCAAAGGATTCACCGCTGCCTCTATCTGCAGGGCACTGCCTGGATTGGCCCCGCTGCCAGAATGCCCTACAGTAAGAGACAGACGTATGCTGCCACTCATGTTCAAATAATTGAAGCACAAAGGCAAAAGCTTCTTGCTTTGGTGAGGGCCATCTGAAGGCGGACGCATGCTGCTGCGAGGTGAGTCATGACCATCCAACATGGCTTTTTGCCATTGCTAGCACTCAAATAGACGTAAGATTCCTGCGCACTGTTCCAGACAATCTGTACCATAGTGTTACACATGATATCTCATGCGTGCTGCCGATGCAAGACTTGAGTGACAGGTTGGCAGGCTAATAATTAAGAGCGAAGGCATCACTTGCTGTGAACTGCTGTATATGCTGTTTCAATTCACCTGTGATAGCACAGCTGGCGCCCTCGAGAGCTGCAACAACCTGGCCTAGCCCCTGATTGCGCTCTGACACCTGGAGCCATCAGACAATATAAAAATTGATAAGTATACTTTTATGCAGCTGTCAGTGCAGCTTTGAATGGGCCAGATATTGATCACAAGGCATGTGCCTGCAATTTTGTGTTGCGACTTACCTATTCAGAACAACAGTCATGAGCATGGGATTCGTAAAGGTCATTTATGGCTAATTTGCTTGTTTTCAATGCAGGTCCATGCTGATTGTGGTTGGCTCACTTCCAGGCAAAGGAGGCACGCCTAATGGCATTGCAACAATATTCAACTGAAGCGCACACGTAGTAGTAATACAGCACACAGCACTGATTACTGATGCTGAGCAGAATGTATGAAAGTGCTCCTGAAAATGATCCTGTCAACATGGCTACCTCAGCTGCTCCGTGAGTTGCCAAAATAGAAGACGCCAGCAACGCTGCATTACTCAGCCCTTCAACGCTCATCTCATGGGTTTCTTCATCTGCTAGGGCGGCGGAAACAGCCCTGCCCTGGCTCAGCGCTGATTCCAGCACATCATGAATGCCATGTGCCATTTGCTGGTTGTTTGCGTATAAGTCCTGCAAAGCAACATATGTTTGTGGGCATTTGCATTTGAAGTTGGCAATCAGATTTTTGTACAAAAATATTTGTTCCACAGAGGAGCTGGCATGCAACAAAAGCAGTTGTAGAGGAGTTGTGTAGAAGCAGAAGACCAATCTGTTGGCACAGGGGCTTACAGAATCATACTTAGTAGACAAGGTGTCAGACAAGGTGTCACGTACGAAGATCTCTGGAGGAAGTTGCGGGCGTGAAGTTGGCGCGGTCCAAGATGAACAGTGCTTTGTTCTCTTTGGAAACAGGCAGCATTGTGCTTGTGATGTTCACAAGGTACCTGATCTCTCTTCGCTGTAGCACAGACACAGCAACATTTGTCATGACAAGACAGCAAAAGGCCTATGCCATGAGCATGTGACAACATGCGCCTGTGCCCCAGATGCAGCCCATGATGCAATACCTGCACACAAGTGCAAACAAGAGCTCACCAGAAGGTCAAAATCCTCAGCAGTGAAGTCGTCACTCACTCCAAGCTGTGGGCTGTCAACCACTACCACCCTGCCATTAGTCACCACAGTGCTGCTGCCAGCTGGCAGCCGCAGCAGCTGCTGACTCAAGTGTGCATGTGACCTGAGCTGAGCGCTGAGCTGAGACTCCTGAGCGCCACTCAAGGCTTGACTCAGGGCCTGAAGGTTGAGTCCGTGGTCCTGAGCTAGCTCAAGCGCTGAGTTGAGGCTTGAATTGAGCAGAAACACGTGATCTGAGTCTGACAATAGAGCTGTCAAATAGCCTGCAGATAGAAACTCAATAGTTTGGAGTTCTTTTGCATTCAGCCAGGCAGGCAAGCAAGTCATGATGGAATGAAGCATCTTGCTGTTGACTTGAGTCTCAGCGGACAGACACAGCAGCCAGCAAGCGGCTGCAACCCAGCACACTGTATGCATCGTCAAAGCAGTTGCATTCCAGCTTGTGCTGATGAAACGAGAAGCATAGCATACCAGCAATCTTGCTGCTTCTGCTGATTAATTGGCTTACAGCCAACAGCAGCTTAAACAGCAGAGACGGGTCTGCCATTGCATCCACATGGGCAGGCAAAGCATTCACAAAGAAAGAAATTCCAAATCATGAGCAGCTGCAATTCCTCACAGTGACTGCCTGCATGCTTGGCATTGGTGAGAATGGATAGCATAGCACACCCGGAATCTTGCTGCGTCTGCTGGTCAGTTGGCTTGTTGCCAAAAGCAGCTTGGACAGTAGAGATGGTTCTGCCGTTGCATCTGCCAGGTTCAGCAACAGCCCTACCCTGGACGCTGTTGCGCCAGCTGCCGGGGCGTTCCTGATGTGATCCAGGGCAGCCAGGAACAGCCCTCTACCTGCCTGAACACAACAGCTTGACTGTGCATAACGATTTGAATGTGTGCTGGGCATGCTGTGGGTTGTATGCCTACCCAGCGCTCTGCTTTGACTGACGAAACTGATGTACCAAAACAGATGCAAAGGTGACAGTAAACACAGCTGCAGGGGTGACATATTACCATTGTTTGGCTGTAAGGTTTGAGTATCCAGTCAGCCTGCTTATCCCTTGTGGTTGCTGCAAGCAGGCTTGGCCCAGCTTGACTTCCAATTTGAATCAAAGCAAAGGCAGGCCTGTAAGTCCAGGGTTCAGCGGGGCACAGGGCTGCATAGCAGGCCCAGCATGAGAGATTGTCCAACAAGCTTGAAATCAAAGTGTCAGCCTCAAGTCAGTCTTGTAGCTCACACTTTGATTCCAACATTGCAGGACGTGAGTTCATGCTGCAGCCCTGTGCCACACTTATTCTAGGAGTCACCAGCTTGCCTGTTCAATTCATGTAGACTTCTCATCATGCTGAGCCTGCTGTGCAGTTCTGTTGTTACTTATGTGCCAAGGGCTCAGCCCTGACTACATCTAATGCATTCAAACGCAATGCCATGCTAGGCCTGCTATGCTTCGGCCCAAAACAAGTTCCTGGTGGCCAAATCTTAGTCACAAAGAGACAACCATTTTGTTGTCATTCAGAACAAATCACAAATGACATGTGCATATGCATCCATACATGGGGGTTGTTACAATGCTGCAGTAGTGCATGTTTAGCCTGATCAGTGGGCAAGGGACATACTTCAGTGTTAGGGTCTATGCAGATCCAGTGCGTGATGGAGGTGATGCCATCTTCTGCCCCAGGAGGGTACAGATACCCTAGCTGGTTGAGCCAACCCTGTGTGGGATCCATGGCCTCCCCTTGAAGTGCCATCTGCCTCACATCCTGCCTGCAAAGTAATATCACTTTTCCTGCCAGCACCATTTTTGCTAGCCATACCACACGTGAGCAGGTCAAAGATGATCAGTGACTTGATCCTGCCTCACGCATGCATTGGGCCCTGTATTGCAACTGTAATGCAACTGAGGCCCTTCAGCTTTTGCATGGCAATCTGTGCCAATGTGAATGAGCAGTTTGAACAGCAAGACCTACTGAGGACTGCTTCTCAAATTGTTGATAGAGGACAACATAGCATATGGGCAGAGCAGCGGTCAAAGGGCATCAGCAACTGATGGTGGCAATGAAGTTACATAGCAGCGGAAAGCTGAGACATTGGTGCTGACACTCTGTGACATGATGAAACATGACGATGAGCAAGATGATCACACAATAGATCTGTCAGTAAGCAATCTGCAAGAGTCCAACTTGATGCAGGATGCAATGAGGCATGATGCTAATACGACTTGTAATGCAGATACTATGTTCTGCCACGTTATGAATGTTAGCGTCATAAACTGCTGGCACCTGTCAGGCGATGAGGGTTTCTCCAAGATCCTAGGGTTGTAGCGCTGCAGGGCACCTTCCAGCTTGAGCAGTTCTGCCAACAGGTCTGGCATGTCATCCTGTAGGGTTTTGTAATACACATGCTCCTGTAGGGTCTGCATCTCTGCAAAGATACCCCTCATGAGGGCCTGTTGGGGTCCCCCCAAGACCCCTCCAGACACTAATCCATTCAGCCACAGCGACCCTTCTTGTTCTGCCGTCACAAGCCCTGCACATCTGCCAGGGTTGCTGCATATCCTGTAGGGCTCCATAGAAGACATGATCATGTAGGGTTTGTATCTCTGCAAAGATGCCCCTCATCAGGGCCTGTTGAGGTCCCCCCAAGATCCCTCCAAAGACTAGCCCATTCAGCCACAGCGACCTCTCCTGTTCTGCCGCCACATGCCCTGCACACCTGCCAGGTTGAATGTTTGGCTGCTGCAAGCATAGCAGAAAGCATGCAAAGAGCCAAGAATCATGCTGCATTACTCAAAAGAGGGTGACATTTCAGCTAGAGATTGCTTTCAAACGTTTTGAAATGCAAGTGACAACCAAGTTCAAGATAGGAATCAAATCACCAGGGATAGACAAACCTCATGAGAGCAACATTGAGGGTAAAAAGGAATCTCCTGCAGGTAGGCCATACAGGTCTTGAGGCCAATTCAATGTGTAGCATCTGACGCATGACAGGGTCGGACACCTTTTGACAGGGCAAATGTGGTTGCCTCAGAAATCTGCTGGTCTGCCCCTGCTGCAATGCCAAGTGATCCTTGTAGCTGGCGCCATGCATCTTCTGCTTCAATCTGGGCCAGCTCCAGGTCTTCAGCACTGGCTCTAGGGTTTGTGAGCTGCCCCGCGGCTGCATCCCAAGCCAATAGAAACGCCCTCTTAATCTGCAGAGCCAGGCATTCCATATCATCACCGCAACATGCAAACACTTGTGGTTGTTTGTATTGAATACTGCAATTATACAATCTATTTGGGAAACCAAGCTGACGCGCGCTTGATTAAGCTGCATGACGAGGTTATGCTGGCAGAAGCTGTATTGCATTTGGGCTTTGTTGCTAGATCACTGGTGCAAAGCGTTAATGCAGATTGTGTCATGGCATTCAGCATGTGTATAAAGCAAGATGCAGGAGGTCAATGCAGATCATGCCATGCACCGAGCATGTGACGCGTGCATAATTGTGCTCTGTGTCGCGTCTTCAGCAACGTTATTTGCTGCTTTGTAAGCAGAGTGCCAGCAGGATGCATTGCCTGCTGGCACTGCCTGCTTCAGAAGCACCACACAAGTGCCTTAGCCTTGTGAGCGTAAAGCCTGACTGCATTGTCACAAATGCTGATGTAGCTGAGTACAGCAGCAAGAGAGCTTAATTGACGCAATGTAACACAGGACTGTGCAGGCTCAGTCAGTACCAAACGCATTCAAGGTCAGTCAGCAAAGTTTGTACTGCTGACCTGTGTTGAAACACTCACATCAGCAGTGTTGGGCATGCACGCACGTGCCTGCCTATGAAGTACTGGACCGTGAGGTGAGCTCGATTTGCAATATAACTCTGCGTGTTTGAAGAAAGCGACGAGTGAACGCCTGGGAATTGAACCCAGGACTTGAAGCAAACATGCACTCGTAACATATCCTTCAAATAGATAGCATTGTTCGCGCCTGCCATGGTTTTAATATTGGTTATTAATGCAGTTCCTGACCAAGATGGGCGGGCAGTGTCTGCGCCTGCTTCAGCTGGTGGATCAGCTGATTGTGCCTGGGATTGAGGAGGCCAGAGCACAGGTCAAGATGATGTCCTCTGCCAACAGGCAGCAGCAGATTCTGAGGCAGGAGTGCACTTTTTGAAACTTGCATTTGCAGCGCTGATCTGCTTGTCTTGCTCATGTTTTCAGAAGGGGGGGTAGCTTGCAAACAGGCTTGATGTTTCCAGTGCAGCCTGGGGGTGCATGGGGGTTAGAGGTGGGGTCCCTTGGCAGCAGCTCAGAGAGGATTGCTAGACAAGCAGGGTCAGACAGCAAAACACTCATTCGAGGTCACTTGCTAAAGGTTGTACTGCTGACCTGTACTGGCATGAGTCTGGGGGGCTCGCCAGGGGGGGCGGGAAAGGGGCTGATAGGAGGTAGGGTCCCTTGGCAGCAGCTCAGAGAGGAATGCTAGACAAGCAGGGTCAATTGGCAAAACAATCATTCAAGCTCGCTTAGCAAAGGATGCACTGCTGACCTGTGCTGTTGTGAAGGTTGAGGGTTCATGAGGGTTAGAGGTGGGGTCCCTTGGCAGCAGCTCAGACAGGAATGCTAGACAAGCATTTGCGCCAAACGAGGTGTCCAGCACCTGAAGCGCCTGGGCTGCTTGCTGTGATGAGGACATTGAAGACTGCTTTGATGATGTGTCTGCAAAACAGACACTTTTTCCATTGTTTCTGATGTGTGTGCAGTCATGTCTTATTCTGCAGCTTTGCAGATGTGGTGCAACCATGACATTTGCCCAAAGGAGGTGTCCAGCACCTGAAGCGCCTGGGCTGCTTGCAGTGACGGGGACGTCAAAGGCCGTTTTGATGCTGTATCTACAATACAATTGTTGACTTTCAGCTCCATATTCATGTTTCAAGATGAGACTCATGCAGATTTGGGTGCACAGTCAACAACTGGCTTGTGAATATTTGAAATGGGGCAGACGTTGTGCAGTGGTGCATTGGTGCACCAATATCTTACTGTGAAGCGTCACCTCAGCACGCCACTATTGATGTGACAACAAGCTTGTGACTAACTGCCCACATGACTCTTACATATGCACACAGCATCTGAGTAGAGCATTAGTCAAACATGAAGCTCGTTCACACAAAATCCTGTTGTTACCTGGAGCCACTGTCGGCTATGTGATTGTGTAGCTTGAAGTGATCTCAGGCAAGCATATTGCAATGGCAGACTGTGAGATCTGCTGTTGCAGCAAGTCTAGCAGGAAGATCAGGCGTACCATGCTGATCATCTGCTTCAGGAACAAAGGGCAGTAGCCCCAGCCTGACAGGCCATCTGCTGCCAATTGCCCTCACAATGGTCTCTATTGCCCTGAATGATACAATTCACATAGCTGACATGGTTGCTTGCAATTTGCGTCATACAAGCAATCTTCTAACATCATCTGGCAGTTCGACTGACATAACACTGTCACTTTCATGTGATGATTGCAAACACCACACCTGGCATTTGCTTGGCAACAGCGCTTCAGCTGCTTGCAACACAACAAGTGACGTTGGAGCAAAACAAAAACGAAACAGCAAGACGTGCGTGCTTGTTCATTGCGCGTTCCCTAGGCCTTCAGGCGATCCCAGGTCCACCACAAAGATGGCATTGAACAGGTTCCTAGCCACGCTGGGCAGGTTGACCCTTTTTTGCTATTGTTGCATGGACGTAGCAGGCATATGATCTGTCCTAGCACTGGCACAAGCATTAGATCTGCATAGAAATGGGAGATGCAGAGACTCACCCTAGGCCTTCAGCGGACCCAAGGTCCACCACAAAGATAGCATTGAACAGGTTCCTAGCCACGCTGGGCAGGTTGCCAGGGAAGCTAGGGACCAACAGTTCTGTGATGGTGCGGCTGAAACCTCTGTATCGCCTTTTGTCCTGCAACACAAAGCTTCTTTAGACCCAACTCTCAACCAGTTGTACAGCACTTCTACTTGGTGTGTTATGATCCTGGTGTGTTATGATCCTGGAGGTGCGTGCCACGCTGGGCAGATTGCCTGGAAAGCTGGGGATCAGCAGATCTGTGATGGTCCGGCTGAAACCCATGTATTGTCTCTTGTCCTGCAACACAAAATACAGTGGATACCAGCTCATATCTTGTCAAACAATGTTGTGATGGTGCAGCTGTAGTCCCAATGCTGCCTCTTGTTCTGAAGCATAATATCATTTCTGGGTCCAAACTTCAGCATACAGCTGTCATCATGCAAATCTGCCGCACCACCTTGCTGCACCACAGTGACTGCATTGCAGCATATGGCAATTGTGCATGATGTGGACATCGATACGCTGTGCACATCATCAAAGCAATCATTTCCGAATTTTATCTTTTCAACAAGATCAAAACACCACAAGTAGATTACATTGAACAATATGTGGCCATCACTGTCTGACCTGCTCACCTTTTCCAGGTTGTTGAGCCAGTGGACATGCTGATAGGGGCTAAGGTCAAGCCGGATGCTGCTGCTATCTAGGCTTGTTGTGGTGGCGCGCAGGCGCAGCAGAGCCTGGATGTCCTGAGGCTGCAGACCTGTCGCTTGTAGCTTGTCTGTCAAGCGTACCTGCAATACACATGCAGGGCAAATTGAGCCAACTTTACAGGACTCAATGTAACTTGGCTTGAATCAGCCCAACTCGACCACACTTCACTTGACTTGACTTGATTGGCCCTGGATGCAAGAGGCAGTGGTGGCACAGAGATGCAGCAGAGCGTGGCTGTCCTGGGGCTGCAGACCTGTTGCCTGTAGCTTGTCTGTCAAGCGCACCTGCAATGCACATGCAGGCCAAAATTCAACTTGACAAGACTCGTCCCAACCCAACTTGCCTAAACAAATTGAAGTTAACAGAACTTGACTTTACTTGACTTGATTGGCCCTGGATCCGAGAGGTTGTGGTGGCACACAGATGCAGCAGAGCTTGGATGTCCTGAGGCTGCAGACCTGTCGCCTGTAGCTTGTCTGTCAAACGCACCTGCACATGCATGGCAACGCTTCAATCAACACATGAAATCAACCTGACTTGGTGTGAGCCAATCCAAATTGACCTGTTGCCTGTGATTTGCGCCTGCACATGCATGGCAACGTGTTGTAAGCCAAATCTGGTTAACAGGTCCGGGTATGACCTGATCACGCAAAACTTATGATATAAGACTGTTTATTGAGATTGCAACTGTACATGCATGGCAATGCTCAGTAACCTGAACCCACTGAAGCTGACCTGGTTGAGGCTGGATGCAGGTGAGCAAGAAACAAGTTGTGTTGATGGTCACTTTGAAAATGCAGGCTCTTGCAATATTTTGCCACAACAGCACAGCATCAACCTCCTTGTATTTTGAATTGGCTGACTGAGATTATGTTGGCCTGTCACGCATGTTGAGTTACTTAAGCAGGAAGACAAGCAACAGCAGGAAAGCTTGTGTCGACAAGCAGATTTGGTGTCCAAGGAAACATACCTCAGCAGAGATGCGGTCCAGAAGTGGATACAGCTCCAAGCTGCCTACGTCAACTGGAAGGCCATTTATCAGCATCACACTCGCCCCTGCACCATCATATCCGCAGACTTGCTGCTGCATCATTACACCGTTATGAAATCGGTTCTCATTTAAAGGACACTTGATATAAAGACAGCTTGATGTAACAACAATGCAACTGGGAATCAAGCACTGTATTCTGACTGCAATGGTATGTCTCGGTAAGGACATTTTACGCATGAGAACTTTCTTGATGATAGCAGCAGTCTTTACAAAGAGGAGTCACTGTATCTGCCATTGCACTGACGCAATTGCAGATTGCGCATCAACATCATGTTTGCCCCTGCACCATCACACAGACAGAGTTGCTGTTGCACCAGCACACTGACAGACATCTGACTGCCTGCACTACCGCTGCCCCCATGCCTCTACAACTGTCAGCAAAGCTGCGTCATTGTTCTATCAGTATAGCCCAGGCTCTAGTGAATCACAAGGCCGTCTAACACTGTGACGTCTGACTGTACAAGATGACCTAAAAAGCACTAGCACCCAGGCCGCATGTAATGAATGATGCTCCAGCAGCCAAATTGGCACTGACACGCTGGCCTGGGCTTACATACATCAGCAGAAATGTTGTGCGGCTGATGAGTCACACGCACAAGCTGTGAGGACATATGCTATTGTGTCAAAGGGCGCTGGGGCAAGGGCAAAAGGGTTTTTGAGGCTGATGAGTCGCAAGCTGTGTTGGCAGATGGCAGGCGCTACTGATGCAGGGACTGCTAGGAAAGGTCTTCTGCCCTGGTAGGTTGACAGAGGCTGTGATGACGTGCGATGCAGTGCCAAGGGCTGATGGGGCAAGCACTTCTGCCCTAGGGGCTCATGAGCCACAGGCTGTGATGACATGTGCTGCTGCGCCAAGGCCTCCTGCCCTGGACGCTGACAGTCCGGCAGATGTGTGCCGGGGCAAGGCCTTCCACACTGGGGCCTAATGAGTCACAGACTGAGATAACATGCGCTGCTGTGCAGGAGCAAGGCCCTCTGCCCCAGGGGCTGATCGGATATTTACAGGCTGTGACCCAAGGGCTGCTGCGGCAAGCCCTCTGCACCAGGGGCTGATCAGTCACAAGCTGTGATGGCAGGCGCTTCTGTGTCCCTTGGCACATCTGGGCCTGGGGAGTCATTTGCTGTGATGACATGCGCTGCTGTACTAAGGGCTACTGGGGCACAGTCCTCTGCCCCAGGGGCTGATCAGTCACAGGCTGTGATGGCAGGCGCTTCGGTGTCAAGCGCTGCTGGGGCAAGGCCTTCTGCGCCAGGGGCTGATGCAGAAGGACTTGCCCCAGCAGCCCTTGGCATAGCAGCTCATCTCAGCTTTGACTTATTGGCCCCTGGAGCAAAGCGGCTTGCACTAGCAGATCTTGGCACAGCAATACCTGCTAATGATGTGCCCGTTGGCAATCAGCTTGACAGCCCGCCTTGCACCAACAGGCAGGTAATGCATAGTAATCCAGCAAGCTGACGCCAATTTTAACACACTGCCTCAGCTGACTAGCCAGGAGTTGTTGAACATGAAGGTGGTCACTTACAAAATGGGAAAGAGTATCAAGCCTTGCTTACCCATCAAAAGCGGCTTTTGCCTTGTTTTTTGGGACATCTCAAGTCTTCCCCGACTTACAGTCTGTGGGAAACCTCAAACTGATGAACAATCTTGAATGACCAGGGTTCAGACAGCACCAAGACATCAACAGAGAAACAGGACAGCAAGGACAGTGGCCAACTTAGGGACACACAGGGACAGTCAGCGGCCTTACTATAGCAGGTCAGGGCTCCAAGGCACCCCTGACATTATTGCGCCTAGCTTTTTGGTCGCTAGGGTTGGAGAACCCTCAGAAACATATACAATTGACATTTTGTTAAGGGGATTGTTTAGATTATAGAGGCTTAAGGTTTTAAGGTTTGGCGCATTCTATGGCGGGCATCAAAAGTTGATGAGTCGGCGGCATGCCTGAACAGGAACCTGACAGGTTTCAATGCAGGGTCATAGGCACAGCCGCAAGAGGTGGGAGAGTTGATGCCTGCCAGCATATAGGGTCAGAGCACTTAAGCTTTGTCTGACCTGCAGATAGGCTGCGCTGGTTGGAGCGCACTTCTGAGGCCAGAGACGCATCGACTGACAAGGTGTATGTCACAACTTCAGTAGTGTGTGTCACAACACCTGCCTATCGCAATATATCAGTTACAGAGCATGGTGTGTTATGCATGTAGTACATGATTGAAGGCTGACCTGCAGGCAGGCTGCGCTGGTTAAAGTGCACTTTAGAGAGCAGAGATGCATTATGAGGCACGTTGTATGGCAAAAATTGATCAACATGCAACACAGACATACCATGCCTGTCAACAGGTTACGTCTATGATCAGATTGCGCCTGTCAATGTATGACTTCACAGCAGTGATGCTGACCTACATGCAGGCTAGTTGAGGCACACTGCAAAGGCCAGGGATGCATTGACAGGCAGGCTGTATGGCACACATGTGCAACACCTGCCTATCAACATAAGTTTTCACAGCGTTGAAGCCTAAGTTGATGTCAACACGTTTCATGTGATGCTGAAATGCTTGATGCGAGACTGACCTGCAGGTAGGCTACGCTGGTTGGAGCGCACTTCAGAGGCCAGGGATGCATTGACAGGCAGGCGGGAGAGGGAGGCTGCCACAGTTGGAAAGTTTTGGCTGATGTCTGTCAGCAGCCGCAATGGGTCACTGGCCTGTGCTATGCGCTGGCTGGCCTGCAGTCCTAGGTCTTTCAGGTCCCATACCTGCAGCACATCCAGTTTAACATGTTTGAGTCACTGTGCGGCACACTGAGCAGTAGAAGGAGAGGCAGTCCTGGCTGATGTCTGTCAGCAGCTGCACCAGATCACTGGCCTGTGCTATGCGCTGACTGGCTTGCAGCCCTAGGCCTTTCAAGTCCCATATCTGCAGCATAGTTGAGTCTGGAGTTGAGCGTGCACAAATAAGGAGGGGCAGCCGTGTGTTGCTGGCTTGTGCTTCGCTCTGGCTACCCTACGCATCTAGGTCTTTCAGGTGTCAGACCTGCAGCGTTTGAGGGTTGCAAAGCACAACATGAAGCGTTATATGAGTAACAAGAAAGCAAGTGTGTGCATCCAGCAGGGTATTGCTAGCTCACAAGACCTGCAGGTCCTATTCCTGATGCTGTTCCTTTAGCCAGATTTGTTCAAATTGCCAAGCTTGCCTGTGCCAAGCTCAAAGGCATGACTTGATACCGTTTTTGGCAGAAACGGTTGAGTACAGGGCAGATGTAATGTGCATGTCAGGCTTTTCAGACAAGATTGCAAACAAAAGAAGCTGACGTATCGTGTCTCTGGAACATTTGACCCCACCTTCACCGTTTCGTCATCAGAGGTAGATGAAGAGGCCAGCAGATGATCTCTGAAGGTCAGCAGCTCCTGCTGCAGCTGTGGCCGCCGCTCTGTCAGCCGACCCAACACAAACCCCTTCACCTCTCCAGGGCCTCCCTCCAGGCCCCCTGCCTCCTGCTGTGCTTGCTTTGCTGCTGCAACCTGCACCAAAATCACAGCTTGACAAGACTAGCACCCTTTGGCCACTTCACACAAGCCCCTTCACCTCTCAAGCGCCCCCCTCCAGGTCTCCTGCCTCCTGCTGTGCTTGCTTCGCTGCTGCAACCTGCATGGGGTGCACAATGCAAAACCTGAGATTGCTCAACAACAGAGCTTTTTCCTTCAGAGCTTTTTGCATCCTGACAAGTGCGTCTCGCTGCTGCAATTTGCACAAAGTAGTAAGGTGCCATTGACAAGGCGTTTTTCAGGCGACAGCACATATGTCAGCCGGCCTAGCAAGATGTTTTGGTTCCTTCTGGACGCTTACATGGATACCTGCCTGCTTGGCACGTGCTTTGCTCTTGCAACCCATACAAGTGCAGTTTCTTGCAGGCACATTCTGAACACATACGCCAGCAACAAGTTGTACCAAAGATGCAGTCATACCTGAGAGTCATCAAGCGCGCTGTATTCCATGTTCTTGATGGCCATCTCAACACCGTAACCAGCTAGGTGAAGCTGCTCTGTAGCACCCAGCAAACTGCAAGGGCCCAGGTTTGAACAGCCTTCTGTCAACATGGGCCTGACTGCATAAGCCAAGGCAGTGTCTCCTGCATTGAACCATGACAACTCTGAAAGCCGTCACAAGTGCAGCTCAGACAGAATCAAAGACGGCTATGACAGGATGGACGGACTGCATGGGACCACTTGATGCCAGAAACCAGAGGGAGGGCAGGCGCACAATGCTGTACAATTTAAATCTCAAACACACAGAGTAATGTGCAGGATGTGTACATGAAATCAAAGGGCCTGGCAAGCTGCTGCAAGGCGTCCTCACCCTGACTGTAGCGGTTTGTGACTTTGCTCCTCAAGAGCCTGTCCATCTCCCTGAAGCACTCTGTTCCTGGCATCCCATACAGCACAGCAGCGCTTGCATTGCCTGATTGCCACAGTCTGAGGCTACTATGGGAAGCACTAGAGTAAATGTGATCAAAGGGGAAGAGCTCAGGTGTTTTGGATGCTTTTGAGCTTCTGTCTAAAGCTACAGAAAGCTGGCTGGGATCTGTGAAGGTGTTTCCGGCAAAATCTGCCATGCAGCAGGCATCCTGTGCAGGACAGAAATGTGTGACATGAGATGACTTGGGCAATTATGGAGTTGTTGGCAATAAGCAGCTCGTCATGCGTGATCAAGATCAGAATACTATTCTGGCTGGACGGCCTGTCCTTGAAACTCTATGCAGACAATGACTGCCAGCTTTCTTGCATGCTGGCGACACAAGCTTCTATTAGCAGCAGGCAATGATACAATCTCAAGGCACGGTGCGTACATGACTGAACGTGAACAACACAGCTGTGAATTGACACTCAGTGATTGGCCTGCTTCTGGGGAAGTGTGACTGCATTGCGAGGCCAGCAGAGCCCATGAGTATCACCTGAGGGAGATCAATCAGGCTGCGCAGCATTTCAACCTTGGCAGTGTACTGCCTTGAAGCCAATGCCTGTTGCAAGGACAAAGCAGCCCCACTGGACAAATGCTGACTTGCACTTGCATGAATATTGGTCCAGCATGTCTGTTCTGGTGCTGCAGGTTCTTGCCAGTGACTGATGAAAGCCCAGAAAGCCTCTGAGCTCTCAGATGCCTGGAGACAGACGACGCCAGAGACTCACACTCAGCAAACCCCCTTATGCATGCTGTGCAAGGCCGGAATTGCACTTGGCAGTGCAGCTTCGACTTACCAGGAGTTCTGCGGCCTCCAACAGGAAGGGTGTTCCAGGCCACTTCGCACGCAGGTTGACCGAGACTCCCTTGGGAGAATCAGCGCAGGCCACACTCAGCAATGCAACAGCAAGCACCGCATTAAGGATTGAGCGTACAGATCTGTCAATCATATCGCGATGAGCGCGCGCGCCCTGTCTTCACGATTGGCTCCAGTCGCCGGTGATCAGCATATCGAGCATCAGTGCCACAGAAGCGAGGAACCTCCACAACAAGAGGAAACAAGGTCGCGCGTGTGTCAAAGCGTCACTCTCCACGCATTCTGTGTCGTGCACTGTATCACCGCGCTGCATACCAATCGAGACCTGTTTGCACGCACATTTGCTGCAATAGTCAACGCGAACGCTTCGAGAGCCCGAAGGGCCGGTCTGAAGGGCAGAAACCAGAAGGCCTTCAGCACAGTTGCCTTGATTGCCCACATATGCTCAAATGCGAAGCACATCAGGCATCTCCTGCAGTGTGGACTTGGTTGGAGAAAGCATCTTACTGAAATGGCAGCACAGGTCGCAAGAACGGCTGACGGCAATGAAGACCAGGCTACACAGGAGCAAATCAATAATGTCATCACTGCATAAATTGCTGCATGACCAGGCTGATGCTGTTAGACCCAACTTATAAAGGCTCCTGGTGTGACATCTGATGCTCTGGAAACTTCGACCTGTCCAAGTGCGCAGGCCAAACTAGCCAACCAATGTCATTCATCTTCAGCATCTGATGAAAGCCTGTGGCATACACATAGAGTGTGCATATGTGCTGAGCGAGTACAAAACCTGGTTTGACAAACTGATGATGCAGTACAGCAATGAAGAAGGTGCATGCTGCTTGGCTTCAACAAACAGAGCAGAATGATGGTGTCTCATGTGCATGGACGTGGTGCATGCAGGGATGCAGCTGAAAACTGGCACTCATGATCACTGCTTCAAATTGTGCACACAGTGCAAGATCATAGACTGTACTTGTGTCACCTCTGCAGACTGTGTGCCGATTGCTGAATGTCTACAATGCACAGAATCTGGTCAAGAGCAGTTGCAAGCAAATGTGTGTGTGGGCATTGTGTTCGACAGAAAGCGTACAGTATTCACATCTTTGTAGACGCTTCTGACACATGATGCATGTACTTCAGCAAGGCAGCAGCATATGCTACAGCTTGGATTGCGTCTCTTTCAGCTTGGCTTCCCGTGCTCGCTGTGCAACTTTACGCAGCAGGGTTGTTGCGTCGCTCCAGTGTGGCTCAGCAGCAGCTGCAACCCTTGACAGCCACTGCTGGACCTTGGGAAAGGGCTCAAAGAGCTCTGCATATGTAGGACCCTGCACGCGCTGGCACCGTCAAAGTGCAGAGGCCAGAGCACTTTTGCTGCAAAGTGAATTTACCAATTGTTTGCAGGTCTTCCATCTTGCTGCAGTCAATGCAAGCGACACACAGCGCAGCTTGCACTCAACTGCTTGAACACAAACAGATGACCCCCCTAGCCCCTCATGTATGGCCTCAATGCGCTTTTCGTCACAGACGATGTGCATGATCATGGTGAACATGCTGCAGAACAGCTTGCAGCATGCAGTCCTGGTGTTGCAGTGCTGAGGCATGTGATTTCAATACAAACCTACAGCATGCAATTCAAGGAAGGTTTGGTCCATGGGCGAAACATATAAGCTGAGTGCTGTCAAGACTTGCCTGATCTGCACCATCCAGCATCTGCATTTGGTCTAGCTCACAGGCGTACAGCAGATCTGCAATGCTGATTTCGCTGCCTCCTATGAAAGGCCGGCCTTGGAGCCAATAATGCTCCACAATCTGCGTGAGACCACAACAAGGACATCAGAGAGCAAGTCATAAAATATAGCCTTTTGTAGCCACATGTTCAGTTGGCTGTGGGGAAGACTTTAGTGATGATGACTGATGCAAGTCATCTTCTGTCAGCCCACTGTGGCTGAACTTTTTTTTGTCTTGGTATGGACACTGTCTGTTCACCCCCCTGTTGGGTTCCAAGGACAGAAAAACGTACTTGATTGATTGACTTGTTGCTGATGTACAACAAAGCGCAGCATGGTCTTTAGACACAGCATATTGCTCTGCCAATGTCATACAAATTCTATTGTGCATATAGAACATGACAGCACTTGCTGCCGCCAGCAAGTCAACATGAAATACCTTGAGAGATTTGCTCAGGTCAATTGTGGCCTGCTTGGCACGGACGTGGCTGACTTTCAAGGGAGGCGGTTTGATTGTCTTGCCAGCAACGTACCAGGTGAGCAGCAGTGCATGAAATCTGATGTTACCATGGTACCAATCAAGTGCTGAGTCCACTCTAGCACGGTGTTGAAGAGCCTCTACAATCACAGCACGCCCCAGATCTCACCAGATATGCTCGCCAAGTGATCACAAGCAAAATCTTTAGATTCAGGATCGCAGGCAGGAGCGTTTGCTCACTTGGATACCAATGGTCTGCAGTGCCTCTGCTGTCAGCCAAGTACCTCAAAATTGCAGCACTTTCAGGAAGAACAAACTGATCTTCCTGCATGCAAGCATGAAATGCTGTGGATGCCCTGCTTGTTTCTGAGCGTATTGTCCAGATGAGCATGTTGCATCTTACTTGCAGACATGGAAGTTTGCCGGTTGGGTTGATTTCTCTGTACTCTGGCTTGAACATTTCCATGTTTGCTATCCGTACCACCTTTTCTTCAGCCGGAATCTGATTCACCCTGCCAGGCGCTCAAGGCTCGAGCACGCAGGTGAGGAATGCATTGACATTCTACCGCAACTCTACCTACAAAAGATGCTACATGCCCTGGCCGGCTGCGACATCAAATCCAAATACAGAGTGATCATCGCAACTCAGCCGAGCAGATACGCCTGAAAAGAACAGCTCTCCCGTGCAAGCCACGCTTGGATTGCTGTCGTATAATAGGGTTCGCGCTTGCAATGTATGTAGTCGGCCATTTGCTGATCAGGAAGTTCTAGGAACTGACATGGCCCTTGAGACGTTGGTTGCTTACCACAACAGGAAACTAACATGCCCTAATGAAGATCCTCATGTTGAGAGCGATGTTGAGAGTAAACAGTGCCAGGCACCCTCAGTCAGCAGGTGCACTGATGTTTGCAGTCTTTACAGCCTCAACGGTAGATTGTACATGCAGTACAGACTTCATCTGATGATGATCCATCAGAAGCGCGCTTGAAACATTGCATCTGCGATGCTACATGTACATAGGTTTCAATGAGCAGGGCACACAAGCTACAGTCTACAGGCGTGCGAGTCAAGCTGTGCTGATCAAAAACTGGACACACCTGTTTCAATGCACACGACATCATCAATCTGAAAAGTTAATGCAGCTGTACAGTGTTGTAATAAAATCCAGAACAACTGAACAGACTGTCATGAAGGAGGAAATGCCGGCAACTTATGCTGTCAATGACAATTACCTCGTCGGCCAGCAAACACCTAATGTCAACATGGTCATTTATTAATGTCAGGACAAAACTGGAATGCACGGCACATGACTGTTGCTATAGACCATAATCACCATCATCAGAAACATCTTCATCAAACCCACCTGCTCCAAAATCATCATCATCGCTGCTCACCACCTGAGGTGCCAGATTGCACGTCAGTCAGCAGTCAAGCTTGGCAGCTGAGACTTGAAGACATCCAAGCAGCATTACATGATGCAACATGATCACATGACACCAAAACATGCAGCATGGCATTGCAAATCGTATTGGCACTCAACATGCGTTATGTCTGGTGATCGCAGCCACCATTGTGCCATCAAGGGACTGATACCTGAAACTTGTGCGCTGTTGGTGCTTGGTGGGGAACTAATGACGTCTGAGCCACCCTTTGACTATGGCTGCCCCTACCACCTGTCCCACTACTTCGCCCTGGCACCTTTTTTGCACCTCTACCAAAGCCCTGACCTGAAGGCAAATGGCACAAGTGCATCAAGGCCTTGCCTGCTACCATCTAATGCACCCTCGGCAATGCATTTGCTTCTGCTGATGAGTTCAAGCTGGGCAATGCATTGTGCCCAGAGATCCAGATTGTGATTGCATAGCTCGCATGACAAACAGAATTATCAGCACAACCAGAACCACAACATACAACAGAAGCTGATGACGCATTGTTCAGTCACAATGTGTCTCAAGCCCAGACAACAGGCCCTGTGCAGGTCAGCTTACCTGGCTGTCTTTGGGCTTTTGACCCATGACTGGACAGGCCATTTGGCTGACTGGGAGCTGGATGGCTGGCACCTTTTGCCAAAACATCAACTTTGCCCTTCAAAATGGTGCATTCCTTGGGGTTGCGATTGCGCAGGTCGTACCATTCAAAGCTTTCATCCTCAGCATTGAAATTATATGTGATGCTGCATGTTCACAGTATGAATTGTCAGATGAAGATGCAGAACCAGAATGCTCTTGATGGATGACAGAGCAGCAGCAGCTGCCATAGCAGCAACAAGCAACTGTAATGCACGTCATCTGGTACTACCATAAGCGTGTTCCACAGCCAGACACATGCCGTAATGCCTCAGATGCATGTGCACATGCAACGAGTCTGGTTCCAAGCCTGTGTCGTCAACAGTTGGCCAATGCAAAGCTGAATCTGCACATGCACTAGCAGTGCAAGAGCCTTGAACCCACAGCAGCAAGAATCGCTGCATAAAGCTTTTGATATTGCAGAAGTGACAGGAAAGTTACCAGTGCTGCCTGTCAGCTGCACTATAGTCTGTCACAACACCCTCAAACCAGCCCCCGTCCTGCATACAATCAGCACTTGGCTTTGCAGAGCACTGAGCAATGGGACTCTGTTCACTAAACTGCAGCTCCATTGTTGAGACAGCGTACAGCAGCAAGCATGCAGAAAGGGATATGGAAGAAATATCACCTCAGGCCAAAGCCGTTTGACGCGCATTCCAAGGAAAGGGTCCAGCTTGCAGCCCTGTGCAATCTCATCATCAGTGAGCTGCCGCGGCTGATGTGCTGCTTGAGGCGCCTCATACACGGGTGCTGCAAAAGCATTGCTTGAGTCCATACGCTCCTGCAAGATCAACACAGACTGCATTTTGCAGCTGCAGACAGGCTCACATGTTGCAGTACATGCGGTGTACTGTGCGGTTGAGATGATGGAACACAATTCTGTCGGTCAGGCAGCTTAGAAATGCTCTGTTGCCTATCTGATAACCCCAAGAGGTGACATGCAGCCCTACTTGCCCAAAGTCTTGTGCAGCTGTCCCCCTGTTTACTTAAATTATCAATTTTTGCCTTGGTGAGCATACACAAGCCAGGCAAAGCTGCGTTAGTTGCTGAGTCATCAGGTGTTGTCAACACATCTATCAATGCTGTCATTTGTTGATCACAGCCAACACTGTTCTGTGTGGCTGCTCTGCTGTTTATGCATGTGCTGACAGCACAACAAGCAGTGAGTCACCTTTCGCTTCTTTGCTTTGATTGGCCCTGCAAAAGTTGCTGCCAGGCGGCTAGAAGGCCCTAAGTTGGCGCTGCCTTGAGCTTTGACTTTCTGCTTTGCTTGTTCTACCTTGTCAGCAATGCCAGCCCTGCCAGGGCCCCAAGCAAGTGGCCCTGAACCTGCCCTATCCAAGGTCTGCTCTGCGGCAAAGGGACTTGGGGGCGGCTGCAGCTTCTTTTGCTGTGGTGATGAATGCTCATACGGCTGACTGTGAACAAACTTTTGCCTGCAGTCACTATGCAGTGTCAAGGCTGCAGGCTATATGCATATGTCTTGCGGCATGCAGGACATGGCATACATGTGGCGTGCTGTGAGTGAGCGCTGAGGCTTACACTTGGGGCAGAAAACTCAGGACAGTGACACCAGGCAGAGTGTTCTTTGACGCTTGGGTGACGCACATACCTCTTTCTTGGTCGCTCTGTGTTGGTCATCACTGCTTCCAGAATCTCTTCATGCACATCGTCAACTATATTAAACTCGTTGCGCAACCCAGTGATCAACAGTTCGGTGGCCTGTAAGAACAAGACAGGTAGTTCAGAGCTTGCTCAGGTGGCCTTCAATTTGTGCATGAGCACAGAGTGGAGCTGAGTGATGCACTCTGACACACCCATTCGCGAGGGTAAGGCAGGCACTTCAAAACTTTGGCATATGCCTCTTCTCTTAAATCTGTAAGCCTGTTCTGCACGTCTACCATGGCCGTAGCTTTCTGTGCTCTGAGTCAGGAAACGGCCTCGCGTCTGAAGGCGTGCAAGCGCGCGATATGCTCACAAAATTTAGCGCTTCTGGTACCTATCAGGAGTGGATACCTATCCTGCTGCTGACAGGATCACAGTAAAGCCTTGCGACCAGCGCTTTTATGGTTTGCTACAGCTCTAGCTCTAATGCAGGCTTTTCACATCCCACATCGGATGTCAGGCTGTCCACGCCAATAGCAAGAACAAAACCTAACTTGCAGAGATGCACTACAGCGAAACTAACATGTGTGGAACAGAATCTGACAGTTTGGTCTTCTGGCACAGCAAGGCCGACGTATCTCATGCGCTGATTTTCATGCAATGCAAAGCGAGACGGTCAAGTGTCGGAGTGATTGCTGTGCAAGGATCATTCACTTGTCGAGATGCACATGTGAGGATTTGCTGAATCCCAGCGCATTGGCTCCTGCTGCTGCACTGCAACTGCTAGATGTCAGCATCGCATTGCTTGCAAGGGGGTCAAGCTTACTTGATAGCATGCGTCAATCACGACAGCATGTGTCAACACAAGATACAATTCAAGTATGCGAGATTGTACAATTCCAATGAAGAAGTAGCTACATTTAGCCTTGCCAAGTCTCAGGGCCTGGTGCAGAAGCCATTTCCAAGCAGATTACAACTTCAAGTGATGAACGAACGATGTCGTAATGTCATGTCGGCTCCCATTCGCTGTGTAATGTAGGGCAAGATAGACAAAGATGCAGAATTTCAATTTTGTTCGTACTACGATGAGTCATTGCATCAGCCTGCGTGACATGCGGCGATTTGGGGTCCGATTCAATCACCGCCTGCTTGCCCCAACTGAGCCTCTATCGTACGACGAGAACCGGCAGGTGGCTTTGCCAAAATCCCCGCCTGTCCAGCAGCGGAATCACCGTTAACAGCAGCTTGTTCCTGAGGCACTGCGGCGAACGACAACACAAGCTCATCTCAGGCTGCCTGGATTGCGCAGGCAGGGTCTGGAAGATTCACCAGAGCGAGACCAACAGTGACCGTTGATAACGTCCTAGCTTGCCCCGTGTGACTGTTGATTAGCACAAAACAGTTTTCCAGGTTAGTGCTATTGCTACTCAACAACATACAATAACAATCCCACTGCCAGACAGCTTTGCAGGTCTACTGGAGGCGTACCTCAGACAAGTCTGCTTCCCAGTGGTCCTTTCCCTGGTATAAAGCGTAGGACCAGCAGTGCACATACTGTACTGGCACGTTCACAAGCTGGTACATCACAGGCCTGCGTTCGACCGGTGAGCAACGCTTAGTTTGCAGAGTCTATTTGTGCAAAGAATTCCATCTGCAGATCATGTGCAAGGTCATTTTGCATTTTTTGGTCGCAAATGCAGCAAAGTTGCCTATGGTTGCATTACAATCAGCATTGTTCGTGTTCAAGCCAGGCAGCTCGTACAGTTTGCCTCAGCATGCTGTGTTCAGCATCAGTTTGTTATCCGTATGTTTTAGCGTTGCACTTATCAGCTGCTTGTTGCCTTGTGCATGGTGCACACAAATGCGTCTGATGCTATCGGTTTTCCTCAGCAATGCTAAGCACCTAGCATATGAAGCTCAGCACCTCCACCAGTGTGTCACAAATGTATTAATTGTAGGTTACATGGTCGAACAACCCAGCACCGTTGATGAAGCTATAGCATATGTCTGGGACCTACCAGACACGGCGATTGGGCTTGCTGACAAGCAAAGCCTTGCTGCTGCATTGGCCGAGAAAACAGATGCTGTCGCTAGGAGGTACTTTTGTGCCCCAAATCCAGAGCTTTGGGTGGGCACCTTAAGAGAGCTGCTCAAACCGACAGGTACTTTTTCTGAGTTGCAAGTGGAAGCCGCTATTGCCATTGTGCATACCCAGTCTGCATGCATGATTGCATCAGCTACCTTTGTAATGTCTGCGTGCGTAACAACACCAGTCCTAGGTTGTAAGGTGTTTTAGGAGTTACAAACCGGCATATAGGCTCTGCAACCAACGCCACTCGTGTGATTTCCATACGAACTTCTTGCGCATAGACTTAACTCCGTTATAGTGGTTTTGCCACACCCTGCATGTCATCAGTGGAGGCGTTCCTGCTGAATTCTGCGCACTGGGTGCACACATGTTTACAAGCAATTGAGCAAAGCTGCACACTTGCTTTGAGTTTCAGATTGTTACCAATATCAGGTCACAAGCCACATGAGATGCAGATTTTGTTGCTTTGCAAATGCCACAGTCCACTTGCCAAAGTATATATCACCTGCTGTCAAGCGCTTGTTACTGTTTGAGCTCGGCTGTGTCTCATGCTTCATTCCAAGCCCATGGCTTACAATAGCATCTAGTTCTGTGTGCACAGAGTCTAGGTTGGCAAGATGCTGCCCTACATGTAGACATCCAATTCTGGATCATTTTGTTGCACATCCGTTCACGTTTTGCCACAGAACACAGTCAGGATGCGCACATTGCAACAGGCTGGCAGCCCTTTGTGCAGTCGCTCCTAAGCTGGAGCGTCTGTGAACATGCTAATGACACAAATCTGATTGTTTGCTTAGGTACGGACGCACCCATTCAGCATCTAGGCCAAGAAGCTGTGCGCCGACTGCTGGTGGAGCAGTACACCTCAGTCTTCCATCTGCATGGCCCTGGTTCACCTGGGAGACGGCAGGAGAACTTGCCGTTACCAAATGCTTCCGGGAACATAACAGGCATTGGCGGCTTTCTTGGTCTTCAAGGCTATACAGCAATAGCCCAGCAAATTTATGGCTGCCTTCTTCGTTTGAACACTGGATTTTTTGACACGCCTGCTTTCACCAGAAGCTTGCAGCTGCTGCGGATTGGGCAAGGTGGGATGCACAACGTCATCATGATGCTTTGCTGTGACCTGTAACGTAAACAGCTATCAAGGCATAAAATATCATATGTCCTCTGAACATTGACTAATGCATGCATAGGAGGTCAACCGTCACCTGTGCCAGACGCCAGCACAATCTTATCAAACACAACGGTGTAATTTCCTACACCACCTTTTCTGAGGACTAACGCTCTCACAATGCCTTGACATTACACTATCAGCTGCTGTATGGTGCATCACAGAATTCTTGTGAATGCTAGGCTGCCGGCATACTGCCTACACTTTCGTTGTCTGCAGAGCACTGTGCTGAAAGAAGTATGGCCAAGGTTGTATCAACTGGCACATGAAGCTAGCAATGATGAAGACAGTAACCCTGCTGTTGCCTATCTCAACCGGCGCATCCTGTCATCATTGAAGCCCGACAAAACAATGGTTTTTGTCTTGGATCTGATGAGGTCTGGTAGGTCTCCCACGCAGCATGTTGTTCCTTCACAAAGTTGCAGTCATATTGCTAAGTGTAGAGTATGCCCTTTAGCTGCTTATGCGCTGCTTTTGCATGCGGCATTTCAATGATCTTGCCATGTTCATGTTACTGGTTTCCAGAATCCAGCATGTTTGTGGTCTAAGTGAAAGCACTTCGTCTTCTCTGTGTGCGCCTTCCCTCAGCTAGAAGGTCTGTAGAGTGCAGCAACATGACTTGGTGAGTGCAGCAACATGACTTGGTCAGTGCAGCAACATGACTTGGTGAGTGCAGCAACATGACTTGGATGATGTTAGGCAAGTAACGCAATGTTCCTTTCGTCCAGGCTACATCTGGTAGTTGAAAGGTTGGCGGTCGCCTGGCAGTGCTCTTGCAACAGGTAATTATATAACTTCTTTGGTCTAATGAGTGGCGATGCATTGTTGCAGACCTACAGCAGCTACATCCTGTGGAGGAAACCCTGGGGGGAAATGTTTGTGGCGTGCTTGCTCTGCGCATGTTGTACTCCAGTGTTTCAAATAACCAATCAAGTTACCACAGCTTTCTGACTGGCATGGACCGCAACTTGCGACACTCCTTGGAGCCGTTGGATGTTTTGTACTTCTGGCAGCACGCTGGAGCAATTGGTTCAGGAACACCATGGATGGCAGTCTTTGCTGTAGACGAGGTATGCATGTCATCAGGGGGTTCAGATGCATTGCAGCTTGCCAGCTGGTGCATTTCCTGCCTTGTCACATGCAACAAGGCTTCCTGTCTGCCTGCTATCTGACAACCTTGAGGTGCTGGTGTTGGTCCCAAGCAGCAAATTGTCGCAAGTACCTGAAATACCATGTTGAGCCATTCTGCATAACTTGCTCTCAATACAAACACACTACGGGTACTCGTTGGCTCAGTGCAATTTATTGCAGGCAGGTGCAGCATTTCCAGCCCCGACCTCGCAGAAGCCTTCTTGGCTTCAAGCTGTCCTGTCACATTTTGTGATGTTGCGGCAAAAAGCAGCTGAGCTTGAAGGGAATGGCGAGTTGTTGTGCATGCCTGTGGTCATCACTGCAAGCACCCGCTCCACAGCCAGCAGCCTGCAAGGCACAGGCAGTCGGAACAGCCGGGTAAAGGACGTGCATGTGCCGCCGCTGTCTGAGATGCAGATGCAGGCAGTCATTCTTGATCTGGCAAAGCGCACCAAAAGCGGCCCAGTGATACCCAGCTCACTGCCACCACAGCTGCTGATCCTGCTGCAGCTGACTGGCGGCAACCCTAGAATGTTGTCACAAGCCTTATGCTTGTTGGCAGGGAGCTCGGTGCTGCATAACGAAGAGTTCCAGCAGGTTGGTGCAGATGTGATAAAAAGGCATTTTGTGGAACGTGTACGTGCATGAGAGTTTTGCAGGAATGCAGCTGTTGCAATCGGCTGTTTACCGCACTGTAAATGTGTCAAGTTATTGTATGGTGTTAGAGCGCTAGTGTGGTGATTGTGCTTGGACTCATGGATGGTCGGCATTGGTCGCTGCTTCATCTTCATTGATCTACCCCATGCTGCAGGGCGCCCAAATTGTTGGAGGTGGCTACAGGATGACTTCCACCTCATCCAAATTGTGAACGGGCTGTGCAATGCCATGAGCAAACATAAGTGACAAGGCTGGCTGGCTAGCAATGTCCTGAAAGTCAACCTCATGAACCAGCTGGTTGCTCACTGTGTGTGTCGCGTCCCTATCACTAGGCAGCAGTCAGTGCCAGGCAGTGATGCAGCTGGGGCAAGAATCACCTGGCAGGACTTGGAGAATGACGGCATTGCATATATTTTTGGGCCAGGTACGGAACTAGTTCCGCTTGGTTTTGCCATGTCGTCACCATTTTTGGGTGTGCTGCTCAATTATGTTTGTGTCCTACTTGCTTGAAGCTTCTGCAAATAGATTGCCAACCTGCACATTGCAATGCTGGTTAATGGAGAATGGGGATATCAATACGTTTTTCTGCATGGCTTCATTGATCGCAGATTGTTGCTCTGCTAGGTCAAGGCTTGTTGTCTGGTGGTAGTGGGGACATCTCAAGCGGTGGAGCTATTCAGGCTGCAGTTGCAGCTGCATCTGAACTTGGCTCAGAAGGCGTGCTGAACCCTGACAACGAGACCCATCTAGTGTCCATGCCACCAATGCTGTTGGTTGCTGCGTACCGGTTGATGAAAGTTCCTCTCAACAGCCTGGTGTGGGTGCCCTTGCTCAACCAGCTTACTGATGACTGGCGAAACTGGGAGCTTACTGATGTCAGCATATTAGTTGCCAAGCTTTTGTTTTGGCATGATGTCCTGCACCAGCCCTTAGTTTCACTAAGGGAGTTGCTGGGAGGCATCGATGTTGGAGACCATGACATGTCATTGTGTGTCCCAGAAGGTAATTTTGTTGTCTGTGATGTCAGCCGTCAGATTTCAGAATCAGGGTCCTTCCTGTCCTTGGTCGACAACATGGATGCACAATGGGCTTTTCAAGGACCAGGCAATTTTGGTTCCGACAGCTGGTTGCTTTTACGGCGCTGTGATGACACAAAATCTGAATTGTACCCAGTTGTTGCTATTTGGATACAGTCAAAAAAGCGCCAGGCAGTATCAAGCATGCAGTCTGCAAAGCTTGTGGAGGAGGCTGCAAAGATGTTGTGCATTCCAGGTGTCAACAACCTTATGTTATATGTTACTGAGTGGCACCGACCAATTCGCCATAAAGCTTCTGCTACCTTTTGTGTTCCGACACCAATGGCGTTAGTGGACAAGGACTGCTTGCCTGCATACTACAGTGGGTGCATTGCTTTGTTGAAGGGTGCCCCTTCAGGTGTTGCGCCTTCTTAGAAGCGTCTTAGAGGTGCTTAACATCAACAGGCCATAAATTACAGTGTGAAAGGCATTGTCTGACGAAAGTCTGAGTCAGGTTGATGCATGTAGTTTGTGCAGAGAACTCATTAGGCTTGGCAGTAACCTTGCCAGCCCTGCGAAGGTTCCATCGCAATTTAAGATTGCTAGATTCATGTGTAATTCGGTCTTGCGTGCACGTGCCTCATGTCCTCGAATAGTTATGATTCAGTGCCACACTCACTGGGTCGCATTACTTTACAACATCTTAGGCCGCCTGAGCTGCCGGGCAGCCTGGCAGTGTATATGCCTGTGCAGCTTCGCCTGAAGCTTGAGGGTTTGCTGTTGGTGTCACAACATTGTTGAGATGATACATACAGAGCTCTCTCTCATTCTCGTATGCATTTGCATGCATTGCAGACAGTCTAGCTGGCATGTGCTGGATTTACACGTCAGAAGGCATTAGTCTTCGCTGCATCGCGACGCTCGGCTCGATCTCACGGTCGGTGGTCTCTCAGCTGCAATATCGTGAGGGCAATCGGAGCTGAGCGTGAAGAGTTCGGCAGCTGCTGCGAGGCTGCGCTAACTACAGCAAAGCAGATAATCGCCTGCAAGCGCATCTTGCCACATAGACCGTCGTCGGCCTGTAAGCCAGTGAGATAGCGCACAATCAATCAAAGAAATGGGGCTGTCGACGTCTGACGCTGTCAGCGCTCCGGCAAAAGCGCACGCTCTTGACGAAGTACGCATGTAGTGCACTGTCACTGATCGAGCGTCGCGAGACAAAGTGCAAAACTTTGGCAATTTGTAGCACACAGCATACGTCGATATGCTCCATACAGCGGTATCATATGATCCTTGCCTTTTGCAGGCAGTGTTGCTGGCATATCTCAAGCAGCACGTACCAGCTTTCCCTCAAGAGTGCAATAGGCTAGCGGTGCTTCAATTTGGGCATGGGCAGTCCAATCCAACCTACTTATTGAAGGTCAATAGCTGCTGATGTTTTCCTTGCATAGCAATGCTTTGCTGAAATATAGCTGCAATGACAAGTGCAAATGTATGAAACTGCAACCCAAGGCACGACACGTCCTTGACCAGTTCGTTTGTTTCTCAGGCCAATCACAAGCAGTATGTCCTGCGCAAAAAGCCACCAGGAAAAGTGTTGGCCTCAGCGCATGCTGTTGAGCGGGAGTTCCAAGTCTTGGCAGCCCTCAAAGATACTCCTGTGCCAGTTCCAGAAGCCTTGTGTCTGTGCCAAGACTCTGCTGTCATTGGCACTCCATTCTACGTCATGGAGCATGTGAAGGCAAGCTGCAGCTAGCATTATCCTGCGTCGTACTTCTGCAGCAGCATCAATGCCATCTATGCAACCCATGCAAGTGCAGTTTCACAGATCACATGTGCCTTGTGCATGCCTGCATGCCAGCGCTCCTGCATGTAGACCTTTGAGTTGTGTCCTGCACTGTCTGACAGTGCTGTATTGCTGCATAATACAGATACTACAGGATACAGAAATGCAGCGCTGATTGCTCATGGAAACTTCATTGGAGTGCCTCCCACAATATGCTCTCAAGCTGCTGTCTGAGAACACAATGCACTTTGCTGCGTCATAAGTAGTATTTGTCTTGATTTCAAACACATTAAGTGCATGGTTACTGGTTTGACAGAAACAGCATGGGTAATGCTGCCTTCTTTGAAGTACTGAGCAGCTTTGCCTGAACAATTGCATAAAAATTGTGCATCTGCAGGGCCGTGTTTTCATTGAGCCAACACTGCCAGAACTGTCACCACAAGAGCGTGCTGCAGCTTACAGACAGCAGGCCACAACATTAGCAGCGCTGCACTCAGTCAGGCCTGAGGAAGTAGGCTTGCAACGCTATGGCAGGCCAGCAGGCTACTGTGCTCGTCAGGTCAGTCAGCACAGCAAAGTGCTTATAACGGTTCAATGCTTCAGTACAGTACTTTGCTGGCTTACTGCAGTGCTGAGCATAGTTGTGTGCGTCCTGTCTGCATGAACCATCAAGGCAAGATGCATGTTGAGTGAGGCCTGAGGAAGTAGGCTTGCAGCGTTCTGGCAGGCCAGCAGGCTACTGTGCTCGTCATATCAGTCAGGACGGCAAAGCCTTTTCAACAGTGTACTATTTCAGTGTGCTTTGTGGTCGTGCGGGTCTCAGCAGCACCAAGCACAGCTAACAGGGCAAGCACTGTCTGAGATCATTCAGCCAACAGATTGGTTCAAATCACTCTCCTGCTGAACTACACCCCTGCTGATGAATTCAGGGCCAGACAGTTGTCTCAGGTGGTGCTGGTGTGCAGGTGTGGCGCTGGTCTCAGCAGTACCAAGCACAGCTAACAGGGCAAGCGCTGCCTGAGATGGTGCAGCTCATAGACTGGCTCAAGAACCACATCCCTGCGGATGACAGTGACCCGTTTGTGGGGCGCATCTCTCATGGGGACTACAGGTATGCCACACAATGCTGCGCCGCTTCTACTTGTAGTGGCTCCTGTTATGATGTTTATTGGCATCGACTATTCCTGCTTCTGTGCCAGCGACTGTCAGCATGCACTAGGCATGATGTGCTTGGATTCCTACATGGTCTCAGTATGAAAAGCTGTTTGCAAGTCATTGACGGCTGTAGTGTGGCTGGCTGCCAAGATAATTGAGCACTCTAGGTTTTGATTGCAAGATATGCGCTTTACATGTTTTGTTGAATGACAGCACTCACTGATTGCATCACAAGTCGCTTTCAAATCCTCTTCTGCTTGGTTGCAGGAAAGAAATTGAACTATGCACCAGACATCACAACATGGGTTCTGCTTGTTGGCAGGATTGAAACCTTAATTTATGCATCAGACACCACAGCATGAGCTCTATCTGCCTGCAGCAGTGACAACTTGATCTATGCACCCAACACCATAGACCAGGTGTTTGCACTGCTGGATTGACAGCTCTTTCCATGGCTCAGATGCCACTGACTGTCTGCCTTGAGCAACCTTCAACATTGTTTCTGATTACTTGCAGGATTGACAATTTGATATATGCACCAGACACTACAGACCAGGTTCTGGCGCTGCTGGACTGGGAGCTGTCTACACTGGGGTACCCTCTGGCAGACTTGGCCTACAGTGCCATGTGCTACCACTTCCCTTTGAGTGACAAAACAGGGGTGCGGGGGCTACCCAGACCCCTGCCTGAGGGTACGGTGTTTTCTCTCGAATTTTCACTGCAGTTCAGTGCTTTTCTTGATGCAGCGACTGCATGTACTCACAGCAGAAGTTGGCTTTACATCAAACCGCATCTGGATCAGACATACTGCTGCAGTCACGCACAAGTACCACTTTAGTCAGAATGCATTGCTTTGCCAATTGCCTTGTTCCTGCAACAAAAGTGTCCTGGAGTCATGTTGCTCAAAAGATGACATGCAGGCATTCCCAGCGAGCAGGAGTACATTCAGATGTATTGTGAGGCCCGAGGGATAGGGGTCCCTGACCCCACCACCTATGCCTTCTGCCAGGCGCTGTCTATGTTCAGGATTGCTGCTATCCTGGCTGGTGTTGGTGCCAGGGCCCAACAGGGCAACGCCTCCTCCAAGCATGCTGCCCAGGCAAGCTCTTGCATCTCATGGATCAGCACAACGCTATCATCAGAGCATCACTTCCATCACCTTCTCAAAATCTGTAAAAGCAGCCATTATCTCTGTAGGCATCATCACGAGAGCCTCTGTTGTTAGAGGTAGCCCTTGAGTCAGACATTGTGGACGAAGGATGGCTGTGGGATTTGTACTGCTTGGGGTTGCTTGGGGTTCATCAGCACACAATTGGCTCAAGTGTGTGAGAAGAGACAACAGAATGTTCTAGGCATAAATCAGACCTTGAACTGGAGTTGTGCATGTGTAGGTGGGAGCACCAGAGGTGGTAGCCGGCATTGCCAAACGCGCCTTGTTAGTCATTCAAGAAGCTGCAGAGATCACACAGTCTCACAGGCACAGCTCCTCCAACCGTGTTGCCACACAGCATACCTCAGCCCATAGCCACAGGCTAGCTGCAAGCAATGGCATCCCCGCACACAGCAGAGTTGCAAGCAGCCAGAGCAGCAGTGTCCGGATGCAGAGCACAGCTGCAAACAGCCAGAGCAGTGGCCTTTTGATGCAGCAAACAAGGGCATCAAGGGACAGGTCTTCAACTGGTCCAGGCGCTTCAGCAAGCAGGCAAAATGAGGGGTCAAACAGCCAAGGGTCAGGAAGCATGGGTGGTGGTAGCTCTGCTATCTACTCTCAAGGGCCCTCAAATGGTGGTGCTCGGGGTGATAAACAGGTCAGAAATAGGTCTTGTCAAGCATATTGCATGAATTGTATAACATACAGGTTGATGACACCTGTCATTGAACTTTTCTGATCTACTGTAAGCCCTTCTACGTCTGTCAGTGGTCCTCCATTAGCCCTGTGCACACACACGCTCTGCTGTTGCACGCTGCTAATACTGCTAGGGTCTATGTGTCCTGCTGTGTGCTTGTGTAGCAAGTCTGGCCTTGTATTCAGGGTCAAACTTGTGTGTGTGGGTGCAGGGCGATGCTAGCACACCTGCAATGCCAAGCATGAGCGGTGCCACCACTGCCTCTACCTATTCAGACAGCAAACACCACCCCAAGCTGTCCGGCAAGGGTGAGTCATCCCCTGTGTCTGATAGCAGCCAGGGTTCTGCCCACAAGCAGGGTTCTGGGCACTCCCACAGCTCCCATCAGCAGAAGCAGCCAGGCAGTAACAACATGGTCAGAGGTAATCAGGCAGCTAACAGCAGCAGCAGCAGCAACAAGAGTGGCAACGACAGCTCTGCAAACAACCAGGGGGCAGACAACATGGGCGGGGGCAGTTCTGCAATATATTCCCAAGGGCCCAAGCAGGAGGGCGGCTCACAGCAGGCTGATGGGTCAGAGGGGGATGCTAGCACGCCAGCTATGCCTAGCATGAGCGGCACGGCAACTGCCACAAGCTATTCTGACAAGTCGAAGAACCCGTCATTGAGTGGCAGGGGGGTTTCGGGGAAGTCAGGGGGGGTCAGCAGCAACCCCACCTCCAGTCATGATGGGTCAGATAACATGGGTGGCGGCAGCTCAGCCATCTATTCACAGGTACGCAGTACTCATCACCTTACAAACCTGAGAATCATGTCCAGCAATACAATATTTACTATGGTGTGAATGCTGTTTCAGTATTGTTTCAGCAACATCAGTTTGCAGCTGTCAAAATTGAGCTTAAATGACTTGCAAAGATTGCTTGAACTTGCCACAATCACAAGCTGCTCAGAAGCACGTTACAACAGTACAGCAGATGTAAGTGAACGCAAGCAAGCGCATACAGCTGACAGCGGGCCATGCATACTATAGTGAGGATGTGCCTGTGATTTTGCGGCTTTCTAGTGCAATCTGCATTCGTGATCTGCTGAGCTCCTCACGTGACAGCTGCCCTTGCAGGGGCCTAGAAAGGGATCCAGCCAGAGTGTCAAAGATCAGGATGGTGATGCCAGCACCCCTGCTATGCCCAGCATGAGTGGGACTGCTGCTGCAAGCAATTATGCTGCTCGCTCAGACTCTCGCAGTTTGTCAGGGAAGGATGCATCAAGCAGTTCTTCATCACGAAATCTGGGTGGTAGCCAGACACAAGGCAGCACAGACCATATCTCAGGTGAGCTGATGAGTCTTCTGCTTGTCAAGACATGCACAACTAGGCACCGCCTTGGCCTGTGTGAGATTGTGGAAAGGTGCTGCCCTGTCAACAACACCCAGACTCTTGCAACGTGTCAGGTAAAGCTGCATCATGCAATCCTCAACCAGACGATATGGCTGGCAGCCAAGCCCACTGGGGCATGGACCATGTCTCAAGTGAACTCATCAAGCATCACCATATTGAGGCATTATGCTGCCTGCTCAGATTCTTGCAGCCTGTCAGGCAAGGCTGCATTCAGCAGCTCACAGTCAGGAATGTGGGTGGCAGCCAGCTTCCAGGGGGCACAGACCATGTTTCAGATGAGCTTATCAATCTTTGAATGCTGCCTGTTCAGACTCTTGCGGTCTGTCAGTCAAGGCTGCATCTAGCAGTTCAGCATCAAGTCGTGTGCGCATCAGCCAAAAACCTTGCAGTATAGACCATATCTCAGATGAGCTCATCAACCATTCTCCCCATGAATGCACTTGTGCTGCCTGTTCAGACTGTTGCAGTCTGTTAGGCAAGGCTGCATCCAGCAGCTCAACATGGGCAGCAATATGGGCGATGGTGCAAGGGGGGACAGACCATATCTCAGGTCAGCTCATCAAACACTGCTCTCATCAGAAATTTTATGCCACCGGTGCTTGCAGCCTAACACTTCAGGCTGCATGCAACACTCCATTACAGTAAACTCTCGTTGTAAGGACACTTGATGTAAGGACAGTCTCGATGTAAGGACAGCGCCATTGGTAACCAATCACTGCCTTCTGACTGCAGTGGTTCCTCTGAATAAGGACAATTTGATGTAAGGACAAATTTGCTGGTGACCGAAGCAGTCGTTACAAAGAGAGTTTACTGTACCAAGTTGTGCAAGCGCCAGCGAAACATGAGGCGGCACAGCCATATTGTAGATGAAATGTGTTCCAGAAGCTTGTCAAGGCATGCATCAGTAGACATGTCTCTGGCGTGAGAGGGACTGTGGGAGTCAGTATTGTCTACATCACCTTTCCAGCTTATGCATCATTAGAAGGGCAGTTGGATTGATGATTGTGTCCTCGCGGTGGTCTGAAGCTGAGCGATGCAGGCTGAAGCTTACAACCTTCTGCAAAGCTCAGCTTGAAGCCACCACAAGGTTGAATTCGCAACCTGGCCATGTCTACACTGTCGCTACCTGTTTGCCATTGTCACAACTGCATGACCTAGCAAATATTCATCAGGGACACACACCTGCAATGTGTGTACAATGGGGCATGTCAGAAGCACAAATATTCCATGCCTTTGTGCTGCATTCTGTCTCCTGAGATTTCCAAAAGCATAGTAGTACTCAGCATGGCCTTGGTGCTACTCTCATTTTGAATGGTCTGGTACATCACGGAGATCATGCAAGGTTATGACATTGCGGAGATCACAGTCTAGGTCAAAGATCGGGTTTTGGTTTTTGCAGGGCTGCCATCAGAGGGTCAGCCAGCAGGTTCTGCCAACCTAGGGTTTGACCCACCGCCTAGGGTTCAGAAGCTTGTTGCGCACTTGAAGCAATTCATGGACGAGCACATTTACCCCTCAGAGCCAGTGTTGGCTGCTCACGCGGCCGACCCCCAAACCAAATGGACCATTCACCCCAGAATGGAAGAGCTCAAGGTGACAATGCCTTTGTGTCTCGCCTGCCATGATCATCATAATGTGGTCCTTGTTTTGCTTGGAATATAGATGAGGACATTCGCCCCTCACAGCCAGTGATGGCTGCTCACGCGGCCGAACCCCAAACCAAATGGACCATTCACCCCAGACCGGAAGAGCTCAAGGTGACATCGCCTTTGTTTGTCACCTGCCATGATCATTATACTGTGGTCTTTGTTTTGCTTGGAATATAAATGAGGACATTTACCCCTCAGAACCGGTGCTGGCTGCTCATGCGGCTGATCTCAAAATCAAATGGACCATTCACCCCGAAATGAAAGAGCTCAAGGTGACCAAGCTCTTGTTTATTACCTGCCATGACTATCATAATTTGTTCAGGCAGCCATGCACATGCAGGTGGCACTCGAGGCAGATGCATGCCCCATCATCTTCACACAAGTTCGAAAGGCGCGACTGCACGCGCATGTAGCATGCTCAAATGCATGCTGTGCTACAAAGTATTGCTGGATTCACGTGTTTTTGCAATTGCTATCAGTGCTTACTCCATGCTCCTTTCCATCTACCACATTAACGACTTTGTATGACTGCAAACAGGCCAGGGCGCGTTCAGAGGGCTTGTGGAATCTGTGGTTGCCTGCTGACATGGCAGCTAAGATTGCACACTTGAGGGAAAAGGTTCCAGAAGCTGAGCGCCACCTGCTGATTGGGCCAGGCCTTAGTAACCTGGAGTATGCTTTCCTGAGTGAGGTTATGGGTGGCAGCCCTATAGGGTCTGAGGTTTTCAACTGCTCGGCGCCAGATACTGGCAACATGGAGGTAATGCAATAGGTCATGCATATGTTTTGGTTACATAGCTTTCAACACGCTTGTCAACGCTGCTGCTCATGGCCTTGCATGAAGAAAGCAGGTTTGCGCCTTTTGCAGCAACTAACAATAACTTGAATGTTGCATCAAGGCTTTGCAAAATGATCTCGTGACATTGTGACTCCTGAATGTTTGGTGTTAGTGTTTGCAGGTAGTAGTCCTGCATGGCAACAAGGCTGAGCAGAAACGCTGGCTGCCGCCCCTGCTGCACGGCACACATGCGAATACACATGTTCTCATCGTCATCTCGTGTTGAGTGAGGCTCTGTGATCCAGCTAGGCATGCCAGTGCACAGACACCCTGAAACTCAAAAGTTTGTGCATGGTTGTAGGTGTTGGCCTGGTATGGCAGCAGGACACAGCAGGAGCGTTGGCTGCTGCCCTTGCTACAAGGCCAGATCAGATCCTGCTTTGCCATCATCATCTTGCACTCTAGTGAGGCTCTGTAGGCATGCCAGTGCACAGACACCCTGAAACTCAAAAGTTTGTGTGTGGTTGTAGGTGTTGGCCCGGTATGGCAGCAGACCTCAGCAGGAGCGCTGGCTGCTACCCCTGCTGCAGGGACAGATCAGATCCTGCTTTGCCATGACAGAGCCCCACGTTGCCTCCTCTGATGCCACCAACATCCAGTCATTCATCAACAGGTAAGCCTCCCGTTGGACATGTGTGCTTGATATTCAAGGTCCATCACTCCCTGAGCATGCCGCTACACACATGAGTGCCAGCAACATTCAGTCATGCATCATCCTTCAATCACCAACACGTGCTCACCGCACTGTGCAAACAAATGCCACCAGCAACCAGTCCATCACAAGCTGAGCGTCAATCGCACCCAGTGTTGCACACAGCATTGCACGTGACATTAGGTCACTCACCACTAGCTGAGCATCAACACATCAGCTTAACATGCACATGATGTCCGCTGCAATAATTTGCAGGGACTGTGAAAGTCACGCGGTGAGTGGACACACGTGGAGGGGCCTTGCATGGTTGACAAAGGGTTCAGAGACTTTAAGCAAAGCACCTGTGCTGCAATATAGGGGCAATGTAAACATGGAAAAAGAGTCTTCTGATGAACCCCTCTCCACCACAAAACAAGGACAACATCAAGACTAACAGCACCTCAACTTGCAGGAATGGCGACAGCTAGATAGTACAAGCATATGAGTGGCAAACAAATGCTCTTCAGACAGCAGCTGATTACTGCTTTCATGACATTTAGGAATGGCGACAGCTACTTAGTGAGTGGACACAAGTGGTGGACAAGCGGGGCGCCTGACCCACGCTGCAAGATAGCCATCTTCATGGGCAAGACTGACCCATCTGCTGCCACTTACAAGCAGCAGAGCATGATTCTAGTGCCTATGGACGCTCCTGGTGTTGACGTGAAGCGCCCACTGAATGTGTATGGCTATGATGACGCTCCCCATGGTCATGCTGAGGTCGTCTTCAAGGTGAGGGGCTGAGGTCGTGTCCGAGGTGAAGGGCAGGAGTTGCTGTTGCTGTTGTGGATAAGTTTGGAATCAACCTGTTGCACAGGTGGCCTGCATGGTTTTATACAGGAGCAATGACACATACGCATTCAGCATGAGGGGTTGTGATGTTGCACTCTGTAATCATGCCAATGTCATTGTCAACATCCTCACTGGATGCCATTGTTTCAAGAGCTTTGGCTGCACATCTGATACTCAACACATAAGCAAAAGCGGCTGGCAAGTGACAAGGCTTTTGGCATATTGCATCTGATGTTGTCTCTGTATCATGTCCAGTTGCCGGGGCTCATTGCTGACCGTCATTCATGTTTGGGGTGTGTATGACATTCAGGATGTTAAAGTGCCTGCAAGCAACATGCTTCTTGGCGAGGGCAGGGGCTTTGAGATTGCTCAGGGCAGGCTAGGACCAGGCCGCCTGCACCACTGCATGCGAGCCATTGGTAAGCCTGGCAATTTTGCCCTGATTCATGTTCATCTTTTCTGCTTTTGACCGTCTGGACTGGCCCTAGCATGTCCTCATCTTGCCTGTCTCATGTTGTATAGCCATGTACAGAAGCGGTGTGGTAAAGTCACACAGCAGATATCTTTCCATCAAGCTAAACAAACATTTTGTCTCTTTTTTTGCTGTTCATCAAACAAGGGACACAAGCAAGGGGGGCGTATGCTTCAACAAATCCATTCTGTCACGACGCAAAGAAATTGACCCCTTACGCTGCAGGTAGTTGATTGCTACAGTATGCTGATATTGTATGTTTATGCAGGTATGGGTGAGCGGGCCATTGAGCTGATGGGCAAGCGTGCTCTGCAGCGGGTGGCCTTCAAGAAGCCTATTGCTCAGCATGGCACTTTCCAGTGAGTATCACATAACATCTTGCATCAGCTTTTCTCACGTATTCAAACTGGGAAAAATCCTCAGTAGGAGAGTTTCCATAGCAAGTTCCACTTCCCGGTCTTGCCTTTGCTTACACACAAACATGCTTGCCTGTTGCGCCGCATAAATCATGGCACCATTGTCTGTGTGCAGACATGACTTCACATCTGAGCTTTTGCGCATTGGAAAGGGATATGTCAAGCCCCTGCATCTGTCAACAAAGGACTCTTGCGCACCATGGTCATCTCACAGACTGGCTTTGCCATGCACTGTGTGTTGAGTTCGAGCACTCAAGCTTGTTGCCATGGTTGGATACAGCCTCACTGCTGCACATTGCACAGCTGACTATGTTGCTGCAGGGCTAGCAATTACTTTCTTTTGTTGACATCTTGTGTCTGGTTGCCTGCAGGTCAGACTTTGCTCGATGCAGGATTGAGCTGTCAGCTGCACGATTGACAGTCCTTGCTGCAGCACATGCTCTAGACAAGCATGGCAACAAGAAAGCCAGGAATCAGATTGCAGCTGCCAAGGTGTATGCTCCAAATGTGGTCCTCAAAGTCCTTGACGCCGCAGTCCAGGTAGTTCTGCACATTATACGGCCTCGTGTCTTGACTGGATCTGAAGTCAGTCTACTGTGGTGCCTATCTGTATGACCCACGTGTGTGCCACATAAAACAGTTCTTTGAGCAGAATGTTGCTCAGAGATCATGCGCATCAAATCAGTATGTCAATGGAAGTTGTAGCTCCAGGAAGACTGCATGCTGTCTGCAATGCCATCGGCAATGAGAACCTGATGTGCAACTTCTGCACCTGTTTGTTGACTCAGTGGCTCAACTTGCAATGCTCTGACAATGAATGCATACATCTCATTCCTCCTGGTGTCATCCAGTTCAGCTGCATTAGGCGGAATTTCTCCCCATATCAGGACTGAGCACCTGCTCAGCCAGCTGACGTGCTGTTTTTACAAAACACGCCCTGTCACACAAGTTGCTTTGCTGCAGGTGCATGGAGGGGCAGGTGTTTGTGATGATTTCCCTTTGGCAGCCATGTGGAGTGGAGCACGAACACTCAGACTTGCAGACGGCCCTGATGATGTACATCTAGTCTCAATTGCCAAGCTCGAGCTTGCGCAGCTGTCAAAGCTTTGAGTCTGTCCGTTTAGCAATCACTCTGCCCAGCTTATGTTTTCTGTGGGCTTGAGAGCATGTGTGCAGTGTCTGGCATCCAAAGCCATCCGGCAGCGTTTACAGTCCTGCCTGTGTTCAGTATATGACATGCAGCAACTTGGCTCGTGCCACTGAATGCCCTCGACAAGCTGCTGGAGAATGCATGGACGAACCTGCTCCTACGTAGAATATATACAAGCATAAGCATGCAAGAAGGGTCTGCTGACAATCAAAGTACAACTTCAAAGAATCAAATCAGCCATGGGATCAATCATACTCTGTGCCTGACAGCTTTGTGTGTCGATTTGTGGGTGAGCACTGATATCCATGCACCCCCATTTTGAGGTTCGCAATGCAACTGCTTGGGTGCCGTCAATCAGCATCCAATGCTAACTAATAAAGCTGCAGCCTCTTTCACATCAGCCTCATTGCTGATAAATGTGGACTGCCTGCGCACCAATTAGGCAGTGTGGGGACCTCAGTCTCGACGCAATGTTGCGTCAGATGGGGTTGAACAGACATATGTGTACTTTGCAACATGATGCATTTGCTGATGAGTACATGAAACGCCTCAGCAGGCATAGCTCACCTGGTTGATGGCAATCTGCTGAAGCTACTTTCTGGCATGCCAAACAGATTTCCTAGCTCTGGCCTGTTGTGTGCGTGAAGTCTGGCGGCAAGCTGCTGTACTATGTGGAGTGTTTGAGCATCATCAGGAGCTGCATTGGTAGAGTTGGAGACCCCAGGGCAAGTGTGTTGTTGTAGAGATGCCCTAGATGCTGTTCTATCAAGCAGGCTCTGACGTGGCCTGTTACGGTCTGCAGGACTGGACTTGACTCTAAGATCCTTTGCGGCAGCTTGATGGTCTTCATCATCATAACGCTTTGGAGCAAATCTGCGCCGTTTTGCTCGCAGCAAGTCTGCGTCTTCATCAGACATCTGCTCAAGTGGCTTGGTCAAGAATTGATGTGATGGCTCTGCTGAACTGGGTCTCTGGTGTTGCTGGACCTGCAGGCAGGGTAGCGGCGACTTTGCAACGTTCGTGGTAGTCGCTGCAGTACATGTCAGCACGGCAATGACAGTATGAGTGATGCAAAGCTGGCCGGCAGTGCAGCACGAAGATTCTGTTTCGATACGGTTTGGAGACTGATCAGACCTTACTAACTGGAGACAATCGCTTTCGCGCACCCTCGCGTCGACCAAAACGGCAGATTGAATGTGTGAATATTGCGACAGGAGCCCTGGCTTTTGTCCGTCACAGGGATCTCGCTGTTAGGTCATGCACACCGTGACCTGGCTTTTGACGTTAACTCTGAACGCCGGTGAGTTGCACTGCAATTGTTGCAGACGTCTGTGGCGGTGAGACGTCTGCGGGGATATTGCCTTCACAATCAGCACTGTCACTCTGTCACTTGATATGTAGGCCAGCGAAGTCAGTATGACAGAAGCAGCAAAACATATTTCGTGTTCTGCTGCATTGACCTACTTTAGAATCCATGACTTCTGACTCAAGTTTTGAGACACATGCTGAAGAGTCGCATTCAATTGCATCGCAGTCTGCACAAGGCTCAGAGCAAATTGATTGTATGTGTTACAAGCAAGTGTGTTACAGCAGTTCGTCGACATCCATTTGGCCAGTGGCAACCTGTACCATCAAGTCACGTAGTTTGCCATGCTTGGCGGCCATGCTCAAGGGAGTCTCACCCTCCTTGTCTTCAACCTGCAAATTTGCTGAAGCTCGTCACCCTGCTTATCATGGTTTTCACTGTGTAGATGAACTTGTGGCTGCAAGGATCTTGATAGATGCAGAATCATCATACGAGTCCTCAATGGCGATTGTCCGCATCATGATAGGTACAGGACACAGGCATGCTGACAAGCGGGAATGACATCTCACAGATCAGCACCAAAGCCATACAAACAGCTCAACCTGTTGTGCATACACAGTCATTTTCTGGGTGCAAAGTGCAGTCATTGTGATAAGGAGAGGGGTGACTAACACGCGCTAACTCATGCCTCGCATGGTTGCAGCATGATGCGAGCAACTAGATGCAGAGCAGCTACATGACATACAACATGTACAACTTTACATGCATCTGTATATGGATCCCAGGGCAGCAAAGGCCTCAAGCTGTCGCTTACCTCAGGATCAGCTCCTTTTGACAGCAGATAAAGCGTGAGGGTCTGGTCACCACAGCTAGCAGCAACCCCAAGCGGTGTTGCACCACTTGCATCCTTAGCTTCCAGTTTGGCCTTTCCAGCCTCTAGCAATGCTCGCGCTGAATCCAATTTGCCAGCACTACAAGCCCTGTCAGCAATGACAACACCTCTGATTGTATCTGTTGCTCATACTTGACAGTGGAGAGGAAACACATGCAGATTTGGCCTTTCCAGCCTCTAGCTGTGCTCGCGCCGAGTCCTAATTGCCAGCACTGCAAGCCCTGCCAGCACAAACTGTGAAATTTCCTCATTGTTTGTAGTGCTGAGTAGACAGATCATGAGGAAGCAATGCATCAGCGCTTCATCATCATCATTGCTGTGTCCCAGTTTGTGACATGATTCTTTGACCCTGCTAGATGCATCCACAGGCAGTGAAACAACTTGCAAAATGTTCTTCAGAGCTAACCTGTACCAATGCGAATCGACCCTCAGAGCACAGCAGCAGGGCTAACAGCCCAATCCCTTCGAGTGCACCTTTGAGCTCTTGCTGCCAAGCATTGCTGTTGCTTTGCTGGTCAAATGCTAGCAAGAAGCTGCTGCCAGAGATGCATGACATGCAATGCCTATGCAAAGCGTGTTTGCAAATTCGCCCTTGTTCAGGTGGCTCTTCAGGTTAGTGAAGCAAAACAGGTACTTCACCGGTGGTGAATGAAGCATGCCAACAAGGTATGTCTTTCTGCAAAGCAGACTGGTCTGTTTGTAAGACTGAGTTGCACTTGAGGCTGACCTGTGAAGGGGTGTAGAGCCGGTGGCATCTCGCGCATGTACTTTTGCACCAGCTTGCAGTAAAATCTGTATCAAGGGAATCCGGCCTTTGCTTACCTGCAGTTGCAACGCTGAGTGACTTCTGAGATGTTGTCAAGGAAGAACCATCATCATCATTTCAACTTTGCAGTTTGATGCATGACAGCAGCGCAGGTAAGCATTTCCAGACAGTTGTGACAGCACAGTGTCAAAAGCATTCCAAACTCGAGTAGCATTTGATCAGCTGTTGACAGATGCTTGTAAGTCAACTTCTTCGTCGCTGTGCATGCGTTGATACGTGTGAATGTCTTACCGCATAGTGCAGTGGTGTCTGTCCGCTGGAGTTTGCAACATTGACCTCTGCATGCAAGGAGATGAGAGCTTGGACTATATCTGCGTGGCCAGCACTAACAGCAGAATGCAAAGGCGTCCAGTTCTGCATTCAGCAAAAGGACCGAGCAGTCACAAACATGCAACCCTTCTTGCTCTAAAACGTGTTTCAGCATGTGCTTGCCTCTTCATCTGCAGTGTTGACGCTTGATCCAGCTCCTTTGCTGATCAAGTATTGGAAGAGGTCTTTGTTTCCGCCAGCAGCAGCTGCATGTAGCAGTGTCCTATGAGATTGAAACAAAGCTCACGTCATTGGGAAGATGCGGAGTACGCAGGCGGGCTCGAAGCGGTGCGCGGGTGAGGAGTGCATATGCATGCATGATCACCTGCCGTCCTCGTCTGTCTTGACCAAGAGCCGCTGCAGTTCACTATCCTGCAAGCCCTGTATCGTCTGCAAGTCGCCTTGACGACAAGCATCTGCCGCCGCTTCCATAATTCCAACGAAACTTGGCAGCCGAGCTTGAGCTTCTCGAGCTGCAAAGAGCGGTTTTTCGCTGACCCTTCTGTCAGTGCCTGATCTTTGACTAAGACCGGACAAAGACCCGGCTTGAAGATGTGTCTCACGGCCTGGACGCCAGCAGTCGAACACGCAGCTCGGGAGCACAAAGCATGCATGGCAGGCTGCCCGAGCTCCGAAACCAAGAGCATCTTGGAGAACCTGCTCGGAGCTGTGCTCGGAGTTTCCAACACGCCACGCCTGCGCATATCCTCAAACAGAACTCGAGGCAGCTCTTATCGGCCTGATCTTTCCGCGCTTGTCTGAAGCGACTTGTTTGCGCTGTCGCGCTGAGCCGTTCAAGCACTGCTTGTGCCGTCTGCAGCTGGCTGACGTTGCATGGGTCGTATCTCCCAGGCTATCGGTGTCTTGGCGTTGCTGCTTGTCACTGTCAGCTCCGCCCCAGCACACAATCCTGTGATCGTCGTGCCAGGTGCGAAGGACCCCTGTAACTACGTCAGGGAAAGCGTCAAGTCAGTGATCCAGACATAAACGCTGTCGGACTTGTCGCAGGCTTGGCTGGTTCAGTTCTCGAAGCTAGACTCAACAGAACAGACACTCCAAGCTGGTACTGCAGCAAGCAGCATGACTGGGAGGTAGAATGGTTGTCAGTGAAAGCTGTATCAAGACCAGACTGCTTGCTAGACGAACTCACTATCAACTATGATCCAGACACCAGAAGGTCATTACAAGCCCTGATTGCTGAACTTTGCAGCACACACACTGCCAAACGAAGCAGTTGTATGCCCAGTGTTGACTGTGCATCTGAATATGCACCCTCGACATTAAAGCAGAGCAGCACATAAACAGCACATGAAGCAGCTTGCTGCCAAATGCTGACGCCATCTTGATTGTATGCAGCTACCACAATCAGCCAGGAATCGAGATTCGCCCCTATGACTTTGGAGGTTTGGGCGGTATCTACTCCATAGATCCTGATCTGCCCAACTGGTCATCAACCTATAAGCCAATCATTGACAAGCTGACAGATGCTGGATACAAAGAGGGAGAGGCCTTGTTTGGAGCGCCTTATGATTTCAGATTGGCAGGAGATGGTCTTGCGTCGGTCAGTACATTTTCCCAACCCAGCAATGTCTGATAGGCTCAGGCTTGCTCACTTTTGTAACAGCATTGACAGCAAGCGCAGGCACAGACCTGATGCTGTAGCAGTGTTTGTGAGTCTGTTACACCTGACCTTGTGACCGGCTTAGAATCACATTACTTGCACGTTTGTATGCCAATGGGCCGGGTTCTGATTTGTGCTTCATTGTGATGGCCTGGTGCTGTCTCGTGCTTGCAGTGCTAAGTCATGCTGGTGCTGACACACAGCAAGCTCTGCGCAAAACCTCAGACGCCAGAGACAAAGGCTGTCGTCAAATGCTTTCACAAGAGGACTCAGTTTGTCACCGTTGCTTGCAGTCTGGTCACTTTGAGAAGCTAGGGCATCTGATTGAGGATGCTGTGAACAAGAACAATGGCCGGCAAGCTGTGCTGGTGGCGCATTCCATGGGCAGTCTCGTCAGCCTTTACTTTATCACAAGACAAGATGCTGATTGGAGGTATGCAAGCTTGCTCGCCAGCATTTCAATGTCTGTTGTTGCGTTCAGAGAGCTTTCCTGCATGGGCACAAACTTTATGTTTCCCTATGCTCAATGAGGACCCTGTGCATAGACATTCATTGGCTGTCGGCATTCTGATTGTGTAACACATCTGCAGTTGAAGACAGCTTTGCTGGTCTTGTATGTACAGCAATGCTGTGCAAGCAACGCTGTGCACTTCTGCACTGTTTGCGTGCTTCAGTTGCTGCTGAATGAGATCTTGCACAAGCTAGATTGCTGAGGTATTGTTGCATCTCCAGCTTACCCTGTGTGCACATCTTGAAAACGAGCAGCACCTTGTGTGGCAGCTGTATACAGACGCTGCACCATCAGCAGTGTTTATCTCAATGTTCATTTGTGTTCTGCAACCTCAAGCGCTGCTGCAGCAGGTAAAGCAGCAGCTCAACTGACGGAAGTCACTATGCTGCAGGTTCAAGTACCTGAAAGGCTTGGTGACTTTTGCTGCGCCGTGGGAGGGCAGTATCACTGCCTTGAAAGGTGACGTTACACCATCACTATGTTCAATGATGGCATTGCATCGTACTGCCCTCATATGCGACATTGCAAAGTCGCTGCCTGCAACTTATTGCGGGCACTCTTTGAAGTGTTGTCCTTGGTATCTTGAGGCACTTACTCTACAAAGTCTTCTGCATGCAAGCTACCTGCCTTTTGTTGGCATCAAAAGCTAGCCACCCATGGCTGTGAGCTAACAAATTTCATGTTCATTGAGGCTGATGCTTTCAGTAAGTGACAAATTACTTCAGTTCTTGCTCAAGTAGACAGCCAAAGCGTGCTGGGAGCCATTAGACTGGACTCCTGAACTGGACTGCTGAACGTGTCTGGCTGTGTGTAGGCAGCATTTCTGGGGACAACTTTGACATCCCAAAAGTGCCTCCTAAGATCCTGAGGCCCATTCAGTCCACAGCCCCAGCAGCTCCCTGGCTGTTCCCCACTCCTGACATCTGGCAAGATCAAGTGGTGGTGGAGACTAATGGAGGGGACAGATACACCACAAAGGACATCGAGAGGATGCTCAGAGATCTTGACCTCAAGCAGCAGGTGATGATTGCTACTGTGCTTACATCTCACACATGATGTGATTGTTTGACAAGCTTTGCCCTGGCTGATGGCTGACTGATGATTAGCCCCAGCAGCGCCTTGCCTGCTCTGTACCCCTTCGACAAGATCAAGCGGTGGTTGAAAAGAGCAGAGGCGACAGATACACCACAAAGGACATTTAGTGGATGCTCTCGGACCTCAGATTCAAGCGGCAGGTCATCATTTTCACCGTCACCATTATCAGCATCATCATCGTCATCAGTGACAAACTTGCCAGTGAGGTTCCATGACCCTGCTGGGTGCATACAGTAGCAATGCGAAATGCTTACAAACAGTCCTTTTCATCAAAGGCAATTCGAGGGTGCTCAGGCATGTTGATTTCAAAATGCAGGAGATGATCATGACTGTGCTTCCTGTCTGCATGTTTTTGATGCTATAAACCCCTTTATGTCTTTTCCTTTTACTGAGACTAGCACTGATACTAGCACGATGTTGTTCTCAACAAGATCCCACCTTGCAGGGTTTGCTAACAATCAGTGAACATGAGATCTATTTAGGTTGCTAAGCTGAGAGCTTATCAGATCAAGCAGCAACACAGCATCTCAATGCCTTCAAACACATACTGCTGTGGCTGTGCATGCAAATGTGTATGAAATGACAAGGTCCCCCCCAAGGTCCCCCCCGTCTACCCAGTGCCTCTGCTCAAACCTCAAATCTTTTCTGCCTGTATAGCTGCAATGTGGAGACAGACAAGACTGTGGATCTAGTTGTACAGCCTGGATCACATCATTGCCACTGATGCTTTGCAGGCTGATGTGTATGAGGTCACAAGGTCCCTGACCTACCCAGTGCCTCTGCTAGATCTTAAAGTCTACTGCTTGTATGGCTGTGGTATAAAAACAGACAAAGGGTACCTGTACAGTGTGCCACTGTTCACTGTTGCTTATGCTGTGCAGGCTGATGTGTATGAAGTGATAAGATGTCTGACCTGCCCAGTGCCCTTGCTAGACCCCAAAGTACACTGCCTGTATGGCTATGGCTAGTCAGACAGGGCTACCTACACAGTGTGCAGCTGTTCATTGTTGTTACTGTTGATGTGCAGGCAGATGTGCATGAGGTGACAAGGTCCCTCACCTACCCAGTGCCCCTGCTAGATCTGAAGGTTTACTGCCTGTATGGCTATGGCTAGACACAGACAAAGCTACCTATACAGTGTGCAGCACTTTATTGTCGTAATTGATGGTGTGCAGGCAGATGTGTATGAGGTGACAAGGTCCCTGACCTACCCAGTGCCCCTGCTAGATCTCAAAGTCTACTGCCTGTATGGCTACGGTGTGGACACAGACGAAGGCTACCTGTACAGTGTGGATCACTTCAATGCCTCTGCGCCTCCAGAACCTATCAAAACTAAACGCGGTGATGGTGATGGCACTGTCAATCTGGCGTCACTGCAAGCATGCTCCAAGTAAGCCACACCATGCTGACTACACACACTTGTTTTGACCTCTGTGGTACAACATGCAGGCTTGCAAAAGTGAGCGCTGCATCAGTGAGTGGTGTGCAAAGTCAGCAAGTTGCTTCGCAGCCAATTGCAATTGTGCTTCTGTTTGGCCCCAACAAACAGATCAACTGCACTAGCAAGCTATGAATGCTTAAGACAGCTAGTGGCGAATTCAGGCTCTGCAATGATGCACCACCAGTTGCAGTCTGCGCTTAGATTCAGCACAGATATCCGTTCTCATCTGCATGCAAAGCTCAATCGTCACAAAAGTACAACAGCTCTTGACAGTGTCTGGAGCGCAGATCAGGCAAATTGTTGTATACGCTTGGCTGCATGGCTGTCACGCAGCATCTTTACATAACACATTTCATTTCTTCTCCATTCAATATTTTAGGCTTTCCTCTTCCAAACCTTCAAACACAACTCATATTGACTCAGGAACTGTCATGACAGTCATTTGATATGTATTGCAGGCTGGGTCCTCAAGCAGTCATAAAAACCTACAAAGGAGCTGAGCACACTGAGATACTGTCAAACAATGCAGCAGTGGCAGACCTACTGGACATCTTGACAGAAGACTTTACATACAAAGCAAGTTTCAGCAATTTGCTGAAGGGTTTGTGGGGATCGCTCAGTAGCTTCAGAGGGCATGGTCAATTTCAATAAGCAATTCTCAATTTGAACCCATGAAATTAAGGCTGCAGCTGCAGCAGGCTGTTGGGGCCATTTTTGCATGAAATGTATGGCATTGTTTACTGAACACTGTGTCATTGTTGGGTTGCATCATGCAGCATGCTAGCTCCTTTGTAACTGGAGCATTGCAGCATCTCAAGCATTTGCTATTTCACAGCAGTGTCCCGCATTGTCTCTATGCTCTTTGTCTCTATGCTCTTTGGTGATGTCTGATGGTATCTGTGTCTTTGGGCCATACATGCACTTCAGTCATCAAACACCTTCTTTGTAACAATCTGAGCGTGGCGCTTTGTCTCTGTAGCTTCTGAACTGCCTTGGAACAGTTGGATTTGACAAATTTCAGTTGGCAGTGCTGTACCCATGAATTCGCTGTGCACTTTGCTACACATGTATTGTATAAGGACTCACGTGTGGCACGTCATTGTACCTGATGATGTCAAGCCCTGACAAGGAGGCAGTCCAGTCAATAGACATGGATGAAGCGTCTCTGCAATGCTGCTCTTGCGAACGTATGTCCTGTCGCTATGTGATGCTTCTATCGTACAGGAGCTGCTGGTGACGTCGCTTCGCACGCAGACAGGATAGCGAGGGGGCTGCAACAGCATCAAGGTGCAGGCAATCCAACTGTCCACGCACTTTGAGAACCACTGGCCTTACTGAAAGCTGTCTTCACCACCAGCTGTAGATCTCTTTAGCAAGCGAAGAACAGTCCCCATGGCTCCGGCAGCAGATGCCGGCACGCCTCAGTTTTTCCCTCTGGTGAGACATCGAGGTGTATCGCACGCAGGCCTTTGAGCGCAATTTTCTCTACAAGCAATCCAGCTGATTGGCAATGCATCTGCTGTGTGGCCATACAAATGCATCCTTGTCGAATTGCGTGGCTTGTGACAGTCGACAACCTACTGCCTCGTTGCAGGAGAGAACTGTGTTGGCAGGCTTATCAATACCCGGCTTCCGCCATTGGCTTTGTGCACAAGGGAAGCGCAATCTGCGGGCACCAGCCAAAACAATAACCCATGAAGCTGAAAATTCATCATTGGGGTCCTTTGTGCAATGCGTCACCAGCAGCTGCCAAGTTGCTGGAAACGACCCAAGGGGGCAGCATTGGTCTGCGCTGTTCATCTTTGTCAACAGTCTGACTTCAGCCAGCAGGTTGTCGTTGTACAAGGCAATAGGAGGCAATGTGTCAGATTTGCCACCTGACCATGCTGAACAAGTCAGGGATGCCATCATGGAGCACTTTGCTCAGGTGCTGTTCGTTGCTCTCTGAATTGCTCAAGACCATGCTCAAAGATGTGGCACTGCACAGTCTCTGCATTGATGTATGCTTTGCTGTAAGCCACAATCATGCACCTCCAGCTGCTGTCTTGCTGCTGCGTCTTTTTATGTTTGGCGCACAAGTATGTTCCTGCAAAATTGCCCAGCACAGAGCAACTGTAGCTGATGCAGGGCAGGTGTTGCAGATGCCTTTGCATGTGTGACTCATGCATGCTCCTGACGCCGTTCTTTGCCTGACAGGAGCTTCCTTTTCCTGAAGACGAATTCTCACCCCACTCAATCCCTGCTTGTTCACCACCTGGTTCACCAGTGGCATCACATGGGTCATCTCTTCCACAGCCCCCACCACCTGTTGCCGCACCTGCACCACCAATGCTGCCACTGTCTGGATCAACATCCACTCTACCTGAGGCGCCTTCACTACCTTTCTCAATGCCTGTTGCACCACCTGATGATGTGACACAGAGGGTCTACCAGTATGAGGAGGTACACATTCTGCAGCAACACCTTTTGCATCAGCCCATGCTGTCTTGCAATGTGCTTGCTGCACATGCAGGCCGGTATCTTCTATGCAACAGATTGCGGAATTTGTGCAGAGTCCAGTGTAGGCTTGTCTGCGTGTTGCGCTCAATGTATGCATGTATGTTCAAAGCGAAACTCACACGCGCAGCATGCATAGCAGCTTGTGCTTGCACCAGAAAACCATTCTTCTTAGGTGCGGGACCATGCACTGCAGCAATGCCAAATTGTCATGGCTACTGCAGGCAGGCGCAGCACCTCTTTCCAAGAGGACTCTTTCCACTGATGCCACACCAAGAATTGTGCAAGTTTCAAAGAAGCCCAAGGTGTAGCCAATATTGAGTCCCCTTGACCATTTGACTCTGCTGCAGTCTTTTAATTTTGCTGAAGCAAGTGACATCACATGCACAGAGCTTGCCAGCTTCAATGCCAAGTGAAGCTCTTGGTGGTCATCAGATCATATCATGCAGTGCCTTGTGTATACACTGTTCTGCTAGAGGTTGCATCAACACAAGTTTTGTCAGCTGCCACCCATCACCCGTAGCATAGACACAACAGCACAACACATGTGTTTCCAATCTGCCTGTACAGCACTTGCCACAGATGCTTGCCAGATAGTGAGTATGACAGCATCAAATTGTTCATACAGACAATGCGCCTGTTCCTGACATGACCTCATGGTTCTAGCAGGGCGAAACCAAGACCACCAATCCTGACAGTGACATAAACAGCACGAGAGATGAAAGGGACACTGTCCCAAAACCAGAACAGCACAGCAACTCTTTTTCTGGAATTAAACACCAACATCAACCAGGCCATACAGCATTGCAGCCTGAGGGGTTTCAAAGTGTAGAGGTGAATGGTCACGACTTGCTTGTGTGGTAAAATGCTTGTCACTGGGCGCTGCAGTGTTCAAGCATGACAGCTTGATTGCACTTTTGCTGCCTGTTGTTTAGAGATGCACATTTGCCAGTTGGTGTCTAACTATGTTGGAATGGTTCTGTCAGGAGAAATGCAAGCACCTGCTGTTCAGTGAAGATTCTTTGCCACAAGCATGCCATCAAAGCCAATTCCACATGTGCATGCATGCAGTGCAGTCCGCCTGACCACTACATACTTGGTTCTGAGGTTCTTCTGCAATGGTTTCAGGCGGTGGATGGATTGCCTCAAGCTGTGCATACTCCCTCACATGAGATTCACACTGGCCAAGAACAGCAGGATCAGCCTACTGCTTCAAGTCCCAATGCTGAAACTTCATCACAGTCACACGTCCTATTCCCACAGGCATGGTCAAAACCCTGTTTGCCTTACTGAGTCATGGTCGCGTCAGTGACTAGTATACATGATGCCAGCTGCAGAGACATGCACGCGCTATGCATGTGAAGAGGAATCAGCAGGGACGGCTACTCATGTGTGTATGCATTGCAAAACCTGTCGCTGTCATCAGTCTTTGACAAGCTGATTTCTGCATTTCACCCATGTGCTGCTTGCACGCGTACCGCTGTGCTGAATGCTGTCACTGGCATATATGTAACAATAGTCCACGGTGTCAATAGCACATGCCGCCAGACAGGACAATGCCCATGTGTCTGTTTGATGCTGTTGTGATCGTATGCTGCAGCATGTGACAAGGTGACATTCTGCAGGGATCAGACAAGGCAGAAGAGGGGGGACAGTGGCAGGATGAAGAAGGGACTGCCAAGCTGCCAGACAACAGCTCTGACGACGACCAGCATCAGCAGTCACCAGCCCAGGTATGCTCAGGAACCCCTGATTGGTAGAATGTCCACTGTGAGTGCTTGACAGAGAAACCATGCGTCAGCATACATGGGTTTGAGGCAGTCAAGCTCGCCTGTTACCCTGGTTGCAGCAAGAAGGTATGGACTGAAATAGGAGGGTTGAGATGAGGTAAACTTACTTATGATCTGTACTCATGCCAGCACAAGTGAGTGGCCAGATTTCTTGCCAGGCCAGCTTGTCATGGGCGTCACCATAAGCAGGTATGCTCAGCTAGTTCAATGCAGACAAGGTAATCTGGTTCTGAATCATTTTTGGCTGGCCTCTAGTGTGTGGACCTTTGTATGGTCAGGTAATCTTGCTCAATTCCTGCTGTGGCCCATATCTGCCCACTGACATGTCAAATGCTGGCCCATGATGCCTCACATGGCTATCAGGTTTGTTGGGGATTTGACGAACATCATCACAACCATAGCTTGCATCCTGAGCCTGAGCTACAAAGGGGCTGGTTGCTTGGGCCAAACCGCCTATTAAACCCATCATCACCACATTTGCCAAGCTTGACTCAAATGCTCCAGCACATGTGTCCAACAATATCAGTTGCATGATGAACAGACCTTGACCAGGTGACGCCTACTGGTGATGCAGCCAATCGTGCACAGTGTGTGTAACACATAGACATGACAATTCTCAAGTCTAAAGCAGTCATGCTGTTCTGATTCCGTCACAGACAATCTGGGATGCTTTGCTCAATGTGTATGGGACCCACTTCAGGTATGATATAGACTAATGTTTGCAATTAATAGGCAAATAATCAGTTGCTGCACTTCTTGCATACATGATGTATACTGTCAGCCTTGCATGAGTGAAAAAGGAATGATGTGTGCAAGCTAGACATGGACTGATATGTACAGTCAAATGCCGGACAAAACTGCTTGTTGCCTCCAAGCACCTGAAAATGCAAGTATGGCTCTTGCTTGTTGTCAGCCTCAGTACATCTGGCATTGGTGTCAAGATGTCTGCTGAAAATTTATGTGTGCAAAAGTCCTTGCTATGCCGATATTTGTATGACGTACACACCAGCCATAATTCAGGCGTATGCATTTTTCTGCCAACTGCAGCTCAAGACTGCTGTGGCGGTAGCGATTCACTAATAATCAGACAATGGACACGCTCCAGTGCAGGTAATGTATTGCAGCACAAATTGCAGCAGCGATTTGGCAAATCTTGTAAACAAAGCACACTTGCTCCCTGACCTGCAAGGCATTTTGTACTCAAGAGCACAGACAGCATATATAGTGCGATTTCCGGACACAGGCGGGTCAGGGCAGTACAGTTAAGGAGCCCCGCTATGGCACTGACGCCTACTGGTCGCGTGAAGTGGATTCCTCACAGCAGAGGGTTCAAGGCGCCTGGACGAGGTTCCAAGAAAAGCAGGACCGCTGCAATGCGCTGCTGCAACGGCTGGAGGACGAATCAGGCTTGGGGCCTGCAGAGTACCACAAAATGGTCGCCAGGCTGTGGGCAATGGTGATGTACACCGTCACAGGCAAGTCTGAACTTTCGATGCATGTTGTCAGCAGATGTTTGCCGTCACTCTGCAATTGTACTGTTGGCAAGCCAGCTGCATGTGCTGAGCTTGTGCAGAACAATGCTAACCCATACTCTTGCTGCAGGCGTCACTGGCATATGTCCTGTCTGTGAACAGGTATGCATGCTGCTGGCAGAGGCTGCTGTTTTCAATGTTGTGCTGTGACACACAACAGTCTTGCATTTGTTGTGTTGCAGTGCTGACATTGGGCAGAACATTGCTGTGTGGTGACCGAAGACCAAGCAGTATAATGTGTCATGCAGGGGAGGATGTCTACCATATGAGCCGGAAAATGCGGGATGTACAGCATCACCGCAGCACACTGGGTCAGGCCAATGCAGATGTCCATGCTGACATTGAGCTCGCCAACTTTGGCAAGGTAACTGCAGAGCAATCAGCACCATGGTCTGCAATGCTTCTGAATTCTGTGGATGGCATGCTGTTCAAGATGAGTGTTTGGACCTATGATTGCAATAGCCGTTTTTCCTGTACATTGGCATTGGTTTCAACAGCATTATTGATACGATGACAGCTTGATGACTCTGCTGTGGTTGATGCGCGCTACCTGGTCATATGATTGCTATAGCCATTTTCCCTATATATCAGCATGACTCTCAACAGCGTTCCTGACATTGATGACAGCAAAACGACTCTGCCGTTGCTGATGCTTGAAGTTTGATGCGCACCACCTGTCCAGGCCTGAAGCTGAGGAGGCAAGTGACACCCTCATGCACTGGCTGGAGCTGTTTTCTACAGATCGCCGGTTGATGTTTTGCGTGAGTCCCTTGCTTTCCGCTCAAAGCTTATGTTTGCGCCCGCAAGCATCAACCACAAGCACGATCCCTGCTTGCCAGGCTCATTCTTAACGCAAAAATGCTGTCTAGGGGCCAGTTGATGTCTTGCTAACAATCCTTCTGCATGCCGTGTGCCTGGATGGTGTAATAGCTGACCTTTGTGCAGTCGCTACTTAGGACTCACTCACTACTCTGCTGGCTGTGGCATTCATCTATCACTAAAGCAGGCTGCTGAGATTGCGTGTTGGTTTTTGCAGTGCCTGCGGCAGCACATTCTTGCTGGCCCATCACAGCAGTAGTGCAAGTAATGCAGCTAATTGCATTTGTCCCTCTCATGCTGATGGCTGCGTCTCATAGGTCAGCACATCATGACTGCAAGTCATGCAGAGGCTTATGTAACTGCATGCCTATGCTTGCAGCTGGTCCCTGGAAAAGGAGATGTCTTGAGGCCTGGGCTTGAGCGGCGTCTGTTGAGGGAAGGTCTGGAGGTAATTCCTCACCCAGACAACGACGGCCGCCTGTTAGTTTCACTACCTGCCTCACAAAGCGACAGTGACAGTGACAGTGGCAGAGATGGCTACACCCTGTCAGAGCAGCTGCAAGACAGGCAGGCTGCGCGGCGCTACCTGGACGACCCTTACAGGGTGCTGCAGCGCAAGATTGATCAAAGGGTAGACAGACAGCTGCAGGCCGACCTGCTTGGCGCCATGAAGGCTCAGGCCAGAACCATGGTCAAGTATGAAAGCCTGGAGACGGAGCATGCAAAATGCCTCAAGTGTTTGAAAGCTGTGCAGTTGCGTGACGCCGACCTCAAAAGGGGCGCTGCAGCTTCAGGTAGGATTGCAGGTTGACCCTGCTTTCTCTTGCTCATTGCACATTTTTCTAGGGCTGTGTTGCAAGCGTTGCAAGTGTCATTGATAACGCAATAATGCTTATATTATTATGGTGTACAGCATCAACAGATCCCCCTGTTGGAGATTTCATGACACCTTGTTTGAGACGGCTTACATCACGCATGATCTTGGTTTGACCGTCAGACTGCGCTCAACCATCTCTGGCTGTGGGTTGCGGTGGACATGCCATGCAAGCTGTTCAAAGTAGAATTTCAACATGTGTTACAATGTGTTTGAACCACAGCCAAGCGAGTTTTAGCATGCATCAATGCACCAGCTTGCATGCATACATATGTGTCCCAGGCAGCTGCAGATCACATCTGCCACTGCATGCATCAGTGCTCATGAGTACCACTACATCATGTTTCCAAATATTGCTGTTTGATTAATCCATTTGTATATACACTAAAGTGAACCTGTCATATATGTCACTATGCTGTAAAATGTAGACAAGCAAGCCCATGTTTGTCTGCCTGCAGCTGCTACCCAGGCAGAGGCTGTTGAGGCGCAAGCTGAAGTTGTTGCCCTTGAAGCAGCTGCTGCCACATCACAAGAGAAGCACAGGGCAGCCGTCATCAGGAGCAACAACGAGTTGTACAGCTGGCACTTGCTGATGAGAATCAACAAAGCCCACTGAGCTGCATTGCAAATCATGTGGCACTGTCAATCCAATGATACTGCAATATATTTGGCACTGTAGATCATATGGCACTTCAAATCATATGGCATTGTAACTCACGTGGCTTTGCACATCAGGTGGCACCGCAAGACATGTCGCATTGCGAATCATGCAGCACTGTACACCGGTGGCACTACAAATCATGTGGTGTCTCAACAACCTGATTAAGGCTACTCCAGGTCAATCACAAACAAATCTCAGTGTGTATGTGTCAAGCATATGCATATATAGGCTGTTTCAGACAGGCTGGTGTGCACCTGTTGACATTACATCAGGTGTATATGCATGTGCCCAGCAGCATTCGTTAGTCATAGGGCATGCAAGTAAATGCTGTGTGAAGTATCCATGCCCTTGGGTGCAAGATTCTTTCAGTTTGAGAATCAATGATATGAAGCTGCACTTCTCTGAAGTGCTGAACATGCTCAGCACATCATTTGCTTAGCCTGAACAAGCCATGTGTCCATGCAGCATGATCTCTCTGATGCAATTGCACCCAAGGAGATGTACGAGAGACTGTGTGATATCGTTGAGTATTTGAAACGGCTGGCTGGGCTTAGCAGGAGCAGCCTACTGGTAGATATCTCTGTCTCCCATGTGCTGCAGCCTGTTACATGCAGCATGTGGTGTCTGCAAGTAAAGTCAGCTCATGCTTGCTTGATATTACTGTGCTGCACCACACGTCTGAAGTCCTCTGGCTTTTCGTCAGATCAGCAGGCTGTCACGCAGTCGTCAGATTAACAGGCTGTTATGCAGTCATAAAAGCTGGCGTTGCCTGCATTTGTGATTGCACGTATCCCATCCCTGCCAGCTGTGGTTGCGCTGATTGCAAACAGGACGTTAAAACCATTGTGAGATTCACAGATGCGAAGCTTAATGATTTTGCGAGTACCTTGTTGCCAGTAATCTTGTCCCACAGCCTGTTAAGAGCACATCGTAGCTTGACCGTCATGGATGTACATTCCAAACTGCTGATGAAAAGAGCAAGTGCCGCTATCACATCGACAAAGCTTTATTGCTCATTTCTGTTGATTTTTGCAGCTTCAGACACAGCGGCGGCCCAAGGACGACGATTGGACAGCGTATGCAATACATTACTTGCAATTCCACTTGGACCTTGAGGGAGTTGTGGTGCAAGACAGATATGGCCTGCAGTCAGTGCAGGTGGACATTGGGAAGCCTTACTGGGAGAGGCAGCACTGAGAGCCTACCCACACTAGTTCATGTACGCCTGCAATGGTGCGCATCATAGTAGCAGCCTGTGACATCGTGTAGCACAGCGCTTGTGTTGTGCCATTGCACCATTATGGTATGAATGTCGCAAGACCTGTTGGGTTAGACCTATACTGGTACTGATTGATGTTTTGCCTCTGCATGGATTGCAGACATACATTTGCCTTGTTTGCATGCAGTCCACCCAGGTCTTGCAATTGGCCCACTATGTGGCTCACCTGGTCCAGATTTGCTACAACTAGGCAACCACCAGCAGCAAACACAATGATGCATCACTTTGTCCTGTTGTGTCTTGAATAGAAGTTCACATCTGCAGTCCTGACAACCTCACAGTCATGCATTGTGTGACTATGTTTGCAACATGGTCATCACGCAAAGCAACAACATAACACATGCCCATGCTATTGATCAACACATGCCCAGAATCATAAGTGCATCTGCACACAATGTATGTCATCCTGGATTCGGCTTTCAAAGCAGCGATGGAGCTGGAATGGTTGTGATACAGACTGTCATGCTGAGCCCGTTTGAATTTCTCTTAATTACATGGCACCATTGGCCATCAAGTCTCAATGCATTGCAAATGTGGCGCTGCTCAGAATGAGTGAGGGCTTTGCTTTGATTCGGAACACAAGACTGAACTCCACATGTACATGTATGGAAGTCGCATAAGCTGTTGATCAGCTAAGTTTAGACAGCAGTATGACATTGTGATGCTGTTACAAACTACTCGCAGACAGGCAGTAGTCAACGCACAGCAGGCATAAAGAGAGTCTCTTAATGTCAATTATGATTTGAGCAGTGAGATCTGTCAATGCAACGCAGATTTCAATCTCCCGAAGGTAATTAGCTGCTGTATTTACATGTTCTGCTTGATGGTGACACTTTGCTTCAATTGCCATGTTCAGGGCGTTGAAGAGGGCTGAGCTCCTCAAAGCTTGGCAAAAGAGCAAGAGAGGTGGAAACTGATGTCAAAAACAGGACTTGCCAACCTGACAGGAAACTCTGCACACACCTTGCAAACTCTCTTGCAGCAATGTCAGTAAGATGTCAACAAGCAACTGATGAAAGTCACCCAGTCAGATCCATACGTAAAAACTTGAGATCATGGTCAACATTGCAGTCAGGCACAAATGCTGATAAGTTTCGTCTGGCCTCCTCACTACTCCCAAAAATTCTGCTGCCTTAGCCTCTCACGCTCAGAACTCCAGACCCAACAAGTAGATCAAGCCGAAGAAGCCAATGTCCAGGAAGATCCAGCCAGTGAACAGGGCTCTGGCTGAGTGGTAGTACTTGCCGTGACCAGCAAAGTGGGACAGGTTGTAGACGCGGTCAGTGACAATGATGGTCAACACAAGGTTGACAGCCATATAGCCAACCAGCATGGAGCGAGTCTGACGCAGGATGCGGCCAATCAGGGCTAGGCCAACAACTGCCAAAGTCACCACGGTCAGGATCAGCACGAACCTGCAGGGAATGACACATGAATTAGACTCATACCCTGATGCACTGCCACAGGCTATCTGTTGTTGCGACAGCATGCATTGAAGTGAAGTCATGACATTGCAACAGCATGCGATTCATGTCAAGCTAAAGCATGCCAGCAGGCCATGCAGTTGATACTGAGCTTGTTTGACACCTGATGACGAGATGGGTGCCATTACAGAGTGAGGCTTACCACTCAAAGCGAAGAAGTCTGCCTGGTGGCAAGGCTGGGTATGCAGAGTTGACTGCATAGGAGTGGAAGGTGTCTGGTGATGTTTGACCTTGCTCCACATAAAAATTGTTGGCGTCTGTGTTTATATCCTGCGACTTGTTGATCTGGTGCTGCAGTGCGATGATGGCGCACAATGCCAGGAACCATCCCAGCCAGGACAGCAGCAAGTTGAGGACAACAAAGGTGTAGTTGAGGAATCCACCAGTGAGCTCAGCTGCTCCCTTGGGTCCACCACCACCTACTGAACCCTCAACATCCGACTTCCTGACATCCTCTGCTGCTGACATTTTCCTGCACCAAAAATGTCAAGTCAGACAGCTGAGTCACAGATTGTAGGCAGCTTTTGGGGAGCACAGCCCTTGAACAGCGCGCTCGTTTTGCAGGCTTGCATTAGACTGCGCTGTTTTGGATAAGACCAAAGGCGCTAGCAAACTCAAACAGGCAACTTATCCGTCTGCATGCATCGGAAAGTAAGGCGCAACAGATCACGACAGTGACAGAGGCACGATACTCCATCGACAAGCGCTGGCAAGTCTGTTGGAGCTCTGCCTGACGCGTTCGAAGGTCGCAAGCGACAGCACAAATACTGGCTAGATCTGCTTGTGTGTACGTTGACGGCGTGACCGAACACTGCTTGCAACGGACTGCTCACCTTCGAACGGGGCTGCCCGAAACGGAAAATCAAATGCTGTTGGGTTGTATGTCGAGCAGTCGAGCGTGCAGAGACCTGCGGCAAAGACAAGCTGTCAATAACGTATAATCCCAATGCCTGCCTCGACTTTGGCAGTGGCAGCGCATGCAACGCCAGTGAATGCAGCCTTTCCCCCAAAATCATACGCAAATACGCTCGCTGGATGCTTTGCGACACATGCGCCACGCCAATGAAACAACTCCTGCTAACCCAGCAATCGTCCCGACACTACCTGGCATCTTAGCAAACGAGCACAACCTAACAAGCGAAACTAACTCACCGTGCGCTGAAGCAGAGCCTGGCGCTGTCGACGCGATGTCTCAACTAGTGTAGCAAGCAGCCCTGTTGAGTACAGGACGCCTCTCGTATGGGATTCGCTGAGCCGGAGCGCTGCAGGGTTCTAATGGTACGCGTGCGATGACTGCGTCAGCGCCCTATGACACACCCAGCGGGTTAGGGTCTCGGGCCAGGTTATGGCTGAATTTGCCTACTGTGCTTGACTGCTGCACTGCTAATTTGCATCTGTCATGGGGATTTGCAGCAGAAATTGACGGGATTTCAATTTGTCATGGATATGCTCAACCTCAGCTACAGCAACCTCAGCAAGTGCAAGGCGACAGAGCATGTACGCACATTCGATGCAGAAGAAAGTGCTGTGGACACTCTGCTGCCATATCAAAGCAAGCAGCATTTGCATCACGCTCCGTGTGCAACATCTTTTGTATCGTCAAGTTCGAAGCATGCACCGATCGTCAGATTTGATGAACAGGAGGACCCCACCTCAAAGCACATATGCTCCGGACAGTCAAGAGTGACATTCAGAGGAGTAGCTTGCGCACCTTCAAGCTTCAACAAAACCGTGCCGCCGCTGATATGCACTCATAACTTTGTGCGTGCTGTTGCCAGCATAACTTCTGAGTGCGCAGTGTTACCATCGCCTGTGCTGATGGGCTCTGGCCTGGTATGGAGATGCTGCTGTCCTGTGGCATCAGCATGGAGGGGTGCATTAGGATGATGCTTTTTCGTGTTCAAGCAAGCACGTGCTGCAGATCCCTGACATGCTGTCATGCAGCAATTCTCCTGTCTGAACTGCCATATACAGACCTACAGCAATCACTTATGCCTTTGAGGAAGAGAATTGCACATGAACAACAGAAAGCATTCACTAGCATGCTGAAGCCCTGTTAGTCAAACAGATAACAAACCATGCCATGCATCTAGCCATGTCAACATGAGCTTGGCGCAGAACTGACAAGTCATTCTTGTAAGCTGTACTCGACTAAAGTGCCACACATGTGCTAGAAATCAGTGTCTTTTATTTCATGATCTATACAGGTTTGCTGCAGGTTTGCCTCTGCATTAGCTTCATGCAGCATCATGCCGCTTTATTGATGAGGGCATTGCCATGGTTGCAGTGTCCTCTCATTGGTGTCTGCCAGCCCATTGGCAGGTAGAGCTGACGTCTATGTAAGTGAGGCATCCTCCTTGCTGCAATCCAGTAGATACTTGTCAATGCGCATTCTTTGAGGGATTTGAGAGCACCTGCTGAGTTTGCTAAATACCAACCTCGAGCGAAGCATAAGCGCATGCAAGCACATACATGAGCCGCTACACTGCAAGTGACAAGCACATCATTGCATTGCATGTGCACTGCCTTCTAGTTTGCTTGTTTGCATCTGAGTTGATGGGTCACAACTTGTTAAGGACCAGTGTTGCACATACAAATAGTATCTGCTTGCATGCAGACATTATTGATCAGTGCTCTTGCCACAGGATGCTAAGACGTGCTCAAAGATTCGGCATATGCCCAACCATTGGCAGCTGCATATCTTGATCTGCTGACTGCAGCGTATCGACACATAGGCTAAGAGCTCAACAACTGTCAAACGTGTCTCCATCATTACCATGTCAACTATCAAGATGATACTGCCGTGTTGTCCCCTAAATGGAGAGAGGCTTTCAAATTTTTACAACAAGACAAACACAAAAACTAAAGCCATGAAGGTAAAAATAGTGACTATGAAGCATGTGATGTCATACGACGTCATTTGCAGGACCAAAAGTAGCTGCACCTAAAGCAATTGATTGTTGCAAAACGCCTTCATTCACATGCAGCATGTCAACATCGGTTCTTATTGTAGCAACGCTAGTCTTATATGGGCTCTGCAATTGGCTGCGTTACATCGGCCATCACCCTTTTCGTTACAATTGGTTTCGGATTCTGGAACTTGTCGTTCTGGTAACGCTTCGGACCTCAGAAATGCTGAGGTCGCGAGTTCGATTGCTGCTTTCCGCTGCGCAACGCAAGGGGGTTCTCTCCCATTCTGAGGTTCGGATTGCAATGATGCGTCTTGTGATGAGGGGCGTGGCCCTTGCCGGGTCCGTGAGATTGTGTGTCGCTCGGGGACGCGCGATTTTAAGTGGGGGGGAATTGTAGCAACGCTAGTCGTATATGGGCTCTGCAATTAGTTGCGTTACATCGGCCATCACCCTTTTCGTTACACTTATCATCTTCAACCTCAAAATACTGCAGATCATGATTGTCCACACCAAAGTAGACATTCATGACATGTTTCATTTTGACATCAGCTAGGCTAACAGCCATCAACCATGCAGCATTCGCTTTGGTGATGCTCATGCCATGACCAGCTGTTGGTACAACCCATTGTGCTGCTGGGTAGTACTTGCCAGTCCTGTGCATGCGCAACAACACTTGTGCTAGTGAAGGTTGATCATAGTGAGAACGCATCTTCATTTTGTAAAAGGTGCTAGCACGTTCAAATATGGTGTGTGTGCTGACCACAGATTTGTTCTTAAGGTCACCATTGCCAAACTGACAGTACAAATCACAACCAAAAGCTAGATCTTCATCAGCGATGTTGTTTGACTTGAACGTGCGGTAATGCTTTTCATGCATATCCTTTTGATAGTACCCTAGCAGTCCATGCCAAGTCTGGAGACCTTTGCCATTGAGGCCTTTGCTGTTCACAAAATTGTTTCCTGCGCATTTTGGCCCCCACAAAGCTGACTTTAGGTCTTTCGTGTTTTGAGCTGCACCCGCGACGCGTTGGCGTATGACACCTTGCAAATGCAACTTTCCAACATTGCCACCCTTCTCCGCACCAAAGAAAGCGCTTTCACAGTGTGCAGTCATCCATTGAAGATTTTCTTGTATTGCAGCAATATTCAAGTCAGCTGACCCGTTTCCAATTGTGACACTGATGTCCATGACTTCTTTCCGCCCTGGCTTATCGCCGTTTTTGTTGCTAGCTGGTGTTGTTTTTGACGGCTGGGCGGGGGTGTTGTACGCTGGTGATTTACCTGGGTGGTCTGATGGCTTGTCGGTGTCTGACAGGTCCTGCTCGTCAGGTACATCTGTAGAACCTACTCATTGTCAATAAAACGAGCGCAGGGCGAAAATGCTCAGTTTATAGTGACTCACCGATGTCTTGCAGTTCAACATGGGCAAAGGCGTCGTTGTTGTATTCCTCTGTGTCTGACTCTGTGCAAGCAGCCTCAAGATCTAACAAACTTCTCCTGCGCGCGCGTGATTTGCCCCTTGCCATGACTAAGATGAAAGCCACTGCAGACAACGTCATTAAAGCAGTCAATATTTGCTGCAGCAGCACTGAGCGCATGTTTGGCGAACGTGTTGTCTCAGGCAGAGAGCAGACTTAAGCTTGTCAAATCAGTCAACAGTTTTGGGCTTCTTTGTCTCAGTTTTTGGCTCATTTATTGCCCTTTACGTCAATTATGGAATGCTAACCAATGTGCTTTTTGTGGCCTTTCAATCCATCCATCAGGCTGTTCATTGTGACTTTTCAGGCGAGCAGTGGCTTGCTTGCCAATGTCCTTCAATATGCGGCACCGTCTACAATATAGAAGGCCAGTCATCATGCAACCTGGACTGTCCATGTTGAGTATGCCTACACTGGCAGCCCAGGAAGTGACCTTGCTCAAAGAAAGAGGACACTTCAGGCTGCACGCGCGTTTGGGTCGTACATTTTACACTGGTCGAGACGTGTGTTCAGAATTCATCGACAAGAAAGGCCATTTCTTTCACGTCTTTGCGACTAAAGCGACTACGATGGAAATGGCAATGATGCGAATGGTCCCTGGTGGGGCATGTTGCTATCGTTTCGTTGCACGCTCGCCGCCACTTTGTCGTGTTTCAGTAGTGTGCTGTGCGCAAGTCACTGGTATTGGATTTACAATGTGCGACCTGTCCCTAAAGGTCTTGCACGCAGTTTTGTGAGATCCAGTTGTGCTGTCGAGCTGCATGCTGACCATCAAACACGTTTTCAACACACCACAAATGCGTTTGCTATTCAACCAGCAATGTTCAGCCAGCGAGTCAGCCGTCTGCAGTCTGCTTCTCATGGATTCATGTTTGATTTGGTTGGCGGGGTGACTGCTGCCAATCTGGATCTGCTCAAGGAACCGACTACTCGCTTGCAGTTGGTCACTGTAGCAACGCTAGTCGTATATGGGCTCTGCAATTAGCTGCGGGCATTTACCTGTATTCAGCAACACAGAATTGGCCGGCACAATTTCTTGCCAGGCATTACTGATGAAAACTCCACAGAAATCACAAAATTGATGTCGAAGTGATGCTTGTTGAGACACAGAGTGGCATTGCATAGCTTCCTTCACGCAGTCATTCTTTTTGGTTGGACCATCATACCAAGGTGCATGAGTAGTGATGACTTTTGTGAATAGCCCACACGCTCAGCCACAGACTGGTGAACACGCCAGTGATGTGTCATTCTCGAGCAGAAAAAATGTGATATTGCAGACCAAATCATGCATACCCATTGTCCACAAACATATGCTCCCAGTCAATGCCAATGCTCCTTTTTGAAGAAGGTACCGATATGACACATGTTGTGAATGCATCAACAAGTGTAGCAATTGCATTATCCTTGCTGGCACTCTTGTACACCCATTGTCCAGGAACGCGCGCTCCTTGTCAATGCCAATGCTCCTTTCCAGCAAGATACCAGTATGACACGATTTGTAAGTGCATTAAGTAGTTGCGTCATGCCTGCTTGCACTTTCAGAAATCCACGAAATCAGGTGTCACAGTATACACTGGTTTAGGCAATACCTCATTTGGATGCGTCGGAGTTTTAGCATTTGTAGTGCTGCCCTTGTTGGCTTGGCACCTTGGACACTGCTTGATGTGGGTCTTTGCCTCTGCACAAATGTTGCTTGCCTAAGGATACTTCTGACAGTCCTCTGTAAGAGCCCATCGACCTGCATACCTTGCATATTAGTTGTGAAGTTGATGCAAAATCTGCTCCTTGATGCTTGTGCAATCAGGTTTTGCAATCTTGTCACTCCACCATTGTCACAGACCATCATACAAACTCCAGTGTTTACTCATGTTTGCCTTGATTTTGCCTTGATTGGAGCATCATCAGCACTGTGAAGTGCAGCAAATTTGCCTGTGAGTTCTGCACCATCACAGGAGGCTTGCAACGGTCTCATAATTAGCTAGTTTGCAAGCAGGCTTGGCAGGAGATTTGGTATCAAAGTATTTGCGGCTTCAGTTTCAGTTTCAGTTGAGCAGTTGCGGTCTTGATGACAATATCTGCAGCCTTTGCCTGATTCTGGGTTGTGACTGCACAAAATGCCACAAACAATCGCCGAAAAGGAGGATTTTGACTCAAAGGGTCTAGCATGCATCAATGTCGAAATGTTTGTGACATGCAAATTGCATGTTAAGAATATTTCGACATTGAATGCAATGACTATCAACAATCTCCGTCAACAGGCCTGTAGAGCGAGAACAAAATCCGTCCTATGCAATGGTCGTGTAGAATCTACACGAGTGCACTTTTGCAGGGGCAGATAAGCGCAGGATTTTGCAAACTGGCAGGATTGTAACGCCTGACATTGCAGCAATCCAAGCCAATCTCAATTTTCTTTTCTTTCCTTTCAACTCGGTGCCATGGTGTTACAAAACGACACGGAACCGGTTGATGCCACTAGGCTAAGTTCACTAGCTTATGTGCTCCCCTGTTACACATGGCCAATTAGTACAGCGATTGGGCAATTCACGTGATTATCCAATACCGTTTACATTAGCATGCAACAGCTAGGCCTTTCAGTCGTTGATTTCAAAGTCAATTAACTTACACACACCTATATGCATGTACATGGCCTGCATGCATACGCAGGGTCATCGTAGCTTCAATTTGGAATGCATAGCCTCAACACCGGAACCAACGATGACATGACGTGTTCAAGTATCGGGCGACATCATAGCGTTGAAAATGCAAAACGGCAACAGTACACATCAAATCTCGCTGATACACGTGTATGGCACACCTGCATTCACGCAGCAATATACTTACCTTAGTCGTACCTTTGGTGTTGTGCTTGCCTGAGCCTTCTGTGCAGCGCGATCAGTGGGGGGTCACGGTGTTGAAAACACCTTCCATCCAGCCACTGGGCGCTGCGTCGATTGGTCGAAGATCAAGATTGTGCCAATCCAGTGGTCTTGTCTGGTCTTGTGCTCTTTAGCTCCATTTCGCTGGAATTTGGATTTGCTGTCGAAACGAGGGTTTATAAATGGGACCTGCGTTGAAGATTTCGGTGAATGTATGGGTCGAAGCTGAACCGTCCGCGAAACCCGACAGGGTTTCTGACTGCGGAGCCCTTGAAGCCAACAGCAAGTCATTGCCAACGCCGCATACTGACCTCCATGCACCATCTACCTTGCAACAACGGGGTCAATCCTGACGCCAGCCAGACAGGACCTCGCGCGTGGTCGATTGCCAACGTGTGCTTGCTAAGCAAGTAGCATAGCGCTGAGCCTGCTGCACAAGGTGTTGACAACAAGCAAGAGCAATTTGGACGCGAGTAAACAGCTTAAACTGATTTCGTGGCTCACCTTGGACCTCCATCCGTTGGACCTTGCTAAACGAGACAGTTTCAGCAGGAGACTACTCACTTCAATCAGCTATGATGTTAATGTAGATTCGCCCTTCTGCTTGTAGACTTTGCACATCATGCTGCGTTGCGTCAAGCTACATATTTACGTGGGGTGACACGCGGACGAGCTCACATGCAGGCGCTAAAGCGGAACAGAGCCGAGATTTTGGTGAATTAGCAGAGCATAAGCATGTGACTGCACTGCGTGCGCAAACTTCCAGCGCAAAGTCAGCTCTGTAACAAGCAAGGAGCATCACCATTTTGTCTTGTCTGGAGCTTTCAGCATCAGGCACATTCGACCTCTTGCTTGCATCAAAGATGTATGGAGTCTGCGCTACAAGGAATTTATCTGACAATACTGACATGCACTGAAAAAGTAAATCTGCTCATAAGCTATGCTGCATGGGACTGAAACGACTGAAACAAAGGGGCCAAAATCATCCTATCCTGAAGTCTAGCATCTCAATAGTATACAATGAAGCAGCTTGCTGATTTGCAAAAGGGACAGTCGCCTTGCTGGTAAGATGCTCAGTGATGCCACGCAGAAGAGATATCTGTTGCATTGACCCAATCTGGACCTGGACCAAATCTTGCAGCTGCTTCAATACCTGCAAACCAGTGAAGCAGGCTGTGAGAATAGCCTGTGATCACGGTGCCAAACACATAGCATACTCTGTAAGCACGTTATTGCCAAATCTTGGCAGAATGCCAATTGTTGATATCCCCTGAGCTCACAAGCACGCAGCACCCTTCTGCACATGCCAGCGTGGATGCCACATGTTTGGAAAGTCTCGCTTGCGACGAACAAGCCTTAACAACCACTGAAGGTGCAGATGTTTGACTGTACCATGTGGTGCAAACACGGCATCCTGTTAATCCTCACCTTGTGACAGCCTTGTTGTCGATGAAAGGAGGTTATATGAGCATCAAACAGCAAGCACAGCCACTCCAATACTTGCTGCATCCTGGGAATACGCAACTGCATCTTGACTTTGTTTGACGATGAGGGACCCAGCTCAGCCAGATTTTCTGCACACATCATCAGAGTATCAGTAACTGAATAAAAAGTCTGATGACATCCATTTGGGTGACCAGAACCAATTGCACCATTCCATGGCACACAGCAAGCGTGGGCATGCTTGCAGGATCCCGGGCTGCCTCTTTAGACAGAGGCTCCCGTTATGACGCCTAACGGCATAGACTTTTCTTTTCTCTCGCTAGGTGACTCGGGCACATGTCCTGCTGATCTGCCAGCATTGGTTGCACCGCCATGCTTGAGAGCTGCTGAGGTGCAGTGATGCATGAGTGATTGTATGCTCAAGCAGCAGCAACTCTGCAAGGACAGTACATTGAGAAAGCAACCACTGCATCCTGGCTGCAGCAACATCTCTCAGTACGCGCACTTTAGCATCAGATCAAATGCCTAAAGACCCAAAGCAATCGTTATCAGGGCGAATGGAACATGACTGCACCTGTGTACTTGCTGAACAGCTTCAGAAGATACTCTGCCAGCTTGAGCGCCTGAGGCAGAGACAGCTGGCGAAGGGCTAAGGTGAGGAGCTCCGAATCCAGTGTCATGCCCACAACCGGATGCAAGCACACCTCCTGCACGAGACCAGAACAAGCTGTTAGCATAGCTTGGGTACTGAGCTGACCATGTTAATACTGCTGCTGGCCTATGCCATACGCAGCTGGCAAGGGGCCGAGGTCAGTAACTCTGAGTCCAGTGTCATGCCTACAACCGGATGCAAGCACACCTCCTGCACAGGCTCAGACCAAGTTACATCAACCATTCATCCAAGTAAGGATGCTTTGCAGTGAGCGGACAGAAAATGGCTGCTGATATTGCACAACAGAGGAAAGGGTGCCAAGCTGTATCAAGCTGTATTGTGCCAAATCTAGCATCAGGTTTTTGCTGGCTCACTATTGTCTATGCTGTTGCCACAAACGCTTTTGACCCTGGAATGGGCATAACGAAGCTTGGACTTGAGTGAGCATGCAACAGAGTGCAGTGGTATTTTGGCAGTTTGCATTCATGTGATGCAGCTGTGAGCGCCATCATGCAAACAACGTTTGTGGAGCATGAGCAAATGCAGAATCAGAGCAGTCAATGCCAGTAACAGCAGGCGCCATTAGCACGACCTGGAAGCACAGTCCATCTGCAACCAACTGGTAGTCAACTGCAAGCCTTGATCAAAAATGCCCTTACAGCTGTCTTTTGCAAACTCTTTAGTCAATTGTGAGCCAACAGCTCATGTTGGGGCACACGCTATTGAATCTGCAGCATGCTGCCGCTTGTGACATTCCAAATATTGTACGTTTGCCACAAATTACTTGCAGCCTTTGTTGGTGTTACCTGTGCAGACAAACCATCAACTGCAGCAGCTTCCAACGCTGCCCTGGCAACCTTGTCTTGCAGTGTTTGATCCACAACAGACAACTCCCCCTCTGCCTTGATGTGCGCTAGGCAAGCACTCTCAGCAGCCTCTACTGACGCCACTGCCATGCCCTTGAGCTTGGTGCGGTGGTGCCGACAATGCGCAGTCATGGCAGCTGTGGCAGGGGATAGCAACAGCTTCAACATGTGGAGAAGCTCATTCCTGGGTATGTCCTTGGCCTGCAACATAGACAAGCGCATTGTCAAGTCATGGGAGCACACAGCCACATATGATTCCCCGTCTGCCTTGATGCGCGCCAGGCAAGTGCTTTAAGCGGCCTCTACTGATGCCACCGCCATGCAGGGAGCTTTTTGCGGTGGTGCCAGCAGTGCGCAGTCATGGCAGCTGTGGCAGGCAAAAACAGCTGGGGTATGCAAAGACAAGTGACATTTGTCAGGAGAGCACAGAGCCTTGTGAAGGTGTTTTGAATGTTCTTCAAGCTGCCTTACAAAATCCTGCGTAGGTTTTGTGTCAGACTTGCTGCTGTCCAGAACCTGCAAAACACCGTCAGAGGGATGCCAAATACTGAAACCAAGCGTCCAGGCAAGACCTTGGTGCTACGCAAAAAAAAAGGAACAAAACCCGGTGGCTTACCTTCGAGAGGATGACAAGCAGAAGGACAAAATAGCCCCGCTTAGCAATTGCCTGTACTAGCCCTAGACACTGACAGCATCAATTGCAGTGTGGTGTGCATTTCACAGTCCTGTAAAACGAGGACAAGCTTTACCTTTGAGAAGATCACAGGCAGGAGAGCCAAGTGCCCCTCCTCAACAATTGCCTGGACCAGCCCAAGGCACTGGAACAGCATCAGTGCAGTGAGCTGTGCATTTCACAATCCAAAAGTTTGTGTACAGCCTGTACCTTTGGGAGGATCACAGGCAGGAGAGCGAAATGCCCCCCCTGCACAATGGCATGAACCAGCCCTGGGCACTGGGACAGCAGGGGCAAGGCCTGTGCCCGCAACAGGGCGTCCAAAGCGCCCCACCACTGCTGGTTGGCCAACACTGCTGCTATGCTGGCTACCAATTTGTTAGACAGCTGCACATGGCTCTGTTGGCAAGTGCGCATCATGTCTACCAGGTAGCTTCTGCAGGTCTGCTCATCTGGCCAGCCCTGACTCAGCTGCTGAGTCAGCTGCTGCTCCAGAAGCTGAGCTTGCTGACTTGAGGCATCAAGCTGCCACCTGCATAATGAGTCAGCAATGAGTTTGACTGCAACTGACAACAATACAGTACTGAGGCATGAAGCATGAACCGCTGACCTTCAGCTGCTGCTTCAACAGGTAAACTTTTAAATGTTGGTCTGCCGTTTGGATAACTATTGACCACAGGCAGCATTGCATAGAGCTCAGCATAATCTCATGGTGCATAATCACTTCCTTTGCTGTGACCAGCAGAGGCAGCGCCAGCTAGAACAGCATGCAGGAGGGGACTTTTTATGCTCGCTTGTTGTGAACCAAAGTGTCAGTCCTAAGGCGTCCACAACATGAAACAGGTGGCTTGAAGCAGAGCACATCAACATTCAGCAGAACATCAGCAACTATAACACCCTGTAATAGACTGACTGCTGTCCTAGACTGCTGTTCTGAACAGGGCAGCCAAGCATGTAAGTCAGCATCGGTACCCCAGAATGCTAGGCATGCCTAGGTGGTCACAACCACCGCATCCAAGCAAATAAGTTGCAACGATGCTCATGGGTGTCGCACCAACAAACAGGTCAGCAACATTAGAGTGTAACACCAAAAAACAGGTCGGCAACAGTACCTGACAGAGGCAGGAATAGCTAGATGGTCACGGCCGCTAGTACTGGCTTGGCTGCTGTGGGGTAGGGACTGGGTCCAGGAGGGGCGGGCATGCTCCAGCTGGGGGGGTGTGCTGCTGCTGGCACACTCCTCTTCACCCAAAGCCTGCACTGCTGCCTTCACTGCTGGGTTGGCTGCAGGGTTGCGCAGGTTCAATGCACCCACCAGCGAGGCAAGTGATGAGTTTTGGACCTGCAAAAATAGAGCAGCTGTTATGATTTGACAATCAGCTGTCAAACTGTGCAATTTGGCATTTGTATTGCACAAAATCAGGTCTCCTGATTGGACAGAGCAGACTCCAGCAAGATGCATTTTGACAATTATGCTCACAGGAGACTTTTGCGACAGCAGAAAACAAGTCACTCATTGTTCAATTCTATGCGTGACAGAAGAGACTCAGCAGACATTGCATCTTTGGTCCTCAGCTGAGGGACATGGATCTGAGTTACAAGAGTTGACCCAGAAGACTAGCCTGACTTGACTGTCCTGTGACAACAAAGGGCAGGTATGCTCACCGGTATGGACATTGACCAGACAGCATCATGTGACAGCAGAACCAGATCCCCAACGCTGCTCGACAGCCTAAGTATCTGCTGCTGTCTGCCTGATTGAAACCCAGCACCAGCATTGGCACGAGTAGTATTAGCGTTTTTGGGGAGATGAACAGGTACCACTGACTGCACACACCCGTACATTGTGTCCAGCACTGTCACTTCCAAGGAGGCAGGCTGATGTCCGTTGGTGTGTGCGTCTGTAGGGTCCCTGATAGCTGCGACAGAGTGACCCCCCAAGGGGACCAGAGCTGGCACAAAGGAAGCTGAAGAGGCAAAATGCTCCAACTGCTGCTCAGTGTCAGTATTAATGGGTGGCTGTCTGCGCTTCTTCCCTGACTTGGGCGCTTTGACTGCTGTGGCTGGTGCTTGCTGCTGAACAGGCTGTTGATGAGGAAGTACATTGGCTGGCAGGGCAAAATTGAGCAGCTGCCTTCTTGTCTTGAGCTTTAGGGCAGTGTCTGATGGCTCAGCAGGGATGCCGAAGGCCTCAAGCAGGCCATTTGACCACAGACATACAAGCTGCTGACTTTGGAAAGCGGCTGACACCAGCTTGAAATTGGCTGATGCATCTGAGGGTATGGCATGATGGCTGCGTCTTGTGCCAGTCTGCAATGGAGTGGAAGTCAACAAGTGTGGTTATGCCGATGAATAGCAAAAAGGCAGCATCACTTTGGCCATACACACCTAATACATGTGCTGGAACCATTTATCGTTATTAATATTGCAATACATAAGACAGTGTGCCAGAAGCAAATGCAGCAATATCTATAAGAGTGAGCGTCACAGAGTGTCTTCTGACGGCAAAGTCAGACAGCAGAAAGCAGCAGATAAACACAAATCTGCACGAATCCGCTCAGATACCTATGTTTGGCATTGGTGCATCATGTAGGGTAAGCAAATCTACATTAGCAACCGGAGTGGGCATGCATGCATGATGTACAGTGGCTGCATGCTCGCATAAGCTTACCTGCAAATCGTAGATCTCTACAGTATGCTGATGTGTAGCTGACGCTGCATGGCATACAACAGCTAGCAGGCTGCCATGCACTGAAGCATGCAGCACCCGGGATCCAGGAGGCTGCTGAGCTGCTGCTGCAATTTCTTCGGCTCCCAAAGTCACTTCACCATTAGAGTAGACAACAGCAACTGAGCTGCTGCTGCCGGCTTCCTGCTCTGTGGTGTTGGTAGCAGCTGGCAATGGATGCAAAGAATGAACACTGCCTGAGAGTGATTCCCGCTTCGCAAGCTGTTCTAAGCTGCCATGCTGTGCAGCAGCAGACCAAGATAGCAGAAAGTTTGAGCTACTGCCCCGGCTGCTTTGCTGTACAACGGCGTGAAAGGCGTTGGTGCTTGGGGCAAAGACAGCAGCGGTGGCAAAACTGCTATGCTGAGAGCCGAGAGCCCAGCTGATGACTTGCTCCTGCAGTTAAAGCATATGCAGCAGTAAGTTCTCGCAACCAGTGTAGCTGCGATCCTGCGACGACTGCCAGCCAATCGAGCAAAATACAGAATTATCATTGACTGATCGTATTGCAAGAGCTGTGCGTCATTGTTGACAAGGGAGCAAGCACCTATTGTCTTGCTCGCAAATGTGTGCGCAAGCTATGAGTGGCAGAGACGCTTCACCTGTCGCGCGGTGCTTTGCAAAACAACGCCGTCGTTCTGGACAGTGATGAGGACGTCGTCTGCCTTGGAACCTTGCGCTACACCTGTTATGCTATTGCGTCCATGGGGACAAAGGCAGTAAGGGTGAGCGCTCATGCCGGCACGAAGCGTAAAGTCAATGCAGCAAATGCATTGCTAAAGCGCTTGGTTTCTCTGCACCAGAAAGGACTACCGCGGAGCGCAGCGTATGGCAGCGATGGCGACTGCTCACACTAAGACGCCAACGACTCAGCCGCGTATAGCTACGCGCAGCGTGTATTTTGGCCTTTAGAATTCCAGGCATTGCAACTCTTGCAGTCTATGATGCAGCCAGCTTGTGATTGCGTTGGAAGTCAAATATTGTTCTGTTTGTCTATGTATCTAGACTGGCTCATGCTGCAACAACTTTGGCATCATGCCAATGATGAATCGCTGTGTCCAATGCAAATGTAGACAGCAATGAGGCGTCTCAAAGGGCGGCCGCCTGATTGGGCAGTCAGTTTATGAATTAAGTCAGTCTACCATGCACCATGGACCCTTGTCTGTGCTCATACCTGCAACATGCATCTGTCTGTGAAGGTACATGCATTCTTGCCCATCACCAAGGTTATGCTTACCATCAACATATGTCTGAAGCTGAGCGAGTCTTTCAGCTGGTACCAGTAGACAGTGTTACTTAGTTGGTGATTTGGACGCAGACTCCCAGAATTGCACTGACGAGCAAGCTTTGGAGAACAAGCTTACCGCAGAATTATAGCAACCCTCAGCTGATTTGGTGAGCAGGAGGTAAAAAGCAGGCACACCCGCTTGACCAAGGCAGGGGTGTCAGAAAAACCCAAGGTTCAGAGGCTCAGACCATAATTTTGCATGTTGCTTTTGGGAGATAGTCACACAAGATGGGCTGCCGTTTCAAAGGATCGATGATCTTTGACCAAGATCATGCAGGCTCAGTGTGGGCCAAAAGGGCTTCCTACGGAACCTGATTCACCCCGCTGTTCACTGCATGCCAAGTTCCCTTTTAACTCACAGGTAAGCACAAAACACAGGTAAGCAATAGGTAAGTCTTGCTGCCACATCAAGAAATTGCCAAGGGTCATCTTGACAAAACGATGTGGGCATCACTTTCAGCATGCCAGGTGCAACACACTTGTCACAGTGTGCCCCTTCGTGCGCATTGAGTATGCAGCAAGCTCTAGCTCCGACGCAAATTTCGTTGACCACACCAAAGGCATGACTGAAGCGCGGTTGCTCAGAAGATGTCAAGCAAGTGCATTGTTAAGATGTCGAGCTCAACATCAAACATGTGACAGTCAGTAAAGTTGATTGCATACCGCACAGGCTATTGTGCTTGGTGTCAATCAGCTGGACATAGTCAGAACCACCTTGCCTCTGGCATGCCCCTTTTCCAGATATTCATGTGCGGCCCTGCATGTCAGGCAGTAACGTCAAGACCTGCCTCGTCTCCTGTCCATTCACTGCATAAGATGTCCATGTGCTGTTACCAAGTCATATACTGTGCACCAACACAAACATGCTGCTTGCACCCTTGCATGGCAGTTTGCTACACCTGCTTGTAGGATGATTGCTCAACAACTTCCCCAAAAGCTGCACTTAAACCTCTGTGTGCCGCTAGAGATGACACATTCAAGCGAGCACAACAGACAGCACAGAACACTTCAGCACAACTTCAGACTGCAGACAGCCTCAAATCCCATCAATTCACCAGCTGAGGCGTACATCAGCTTGCAATGTACATCGCAGGACACATGCGAACCAAAACAAAGGCAGCAAACAACGTACCTTGCTTCCTCCAATGGCAGCACTCGATCAATCACAGCCTTCAGCTTGCCTTCTGCCATCAGCTTCCCAATGGCTGCCATTGTGTTGCTGCTTGGCAGCACAAAAGTGATGCCATACCTTGGACCTAGACCCAGAAGTTGCCACACCTTCCTGCAAAATCGAAGCCATCTGAGTCTATCACAGAAGGACAAAGCCGCCCTGGCACTGCTGACATCACAGATGTTGTTGGCAAGTTGCGGATCATGTGATTTGCTTTTCACTGTTGCTTCGGAGCTAAGCTGAGTGTGTAAAACAAGCTGTGTCTGCTTCCCATGCTGACACTTCATGGGTAACATGATGCAAGCTGGATGAGAGCCAACGCCTGTTGCCATGCATACTATGTCTTCCAGGTGACAAGCATTGATAATGGCTATAACCTCAACTAAATGCAGAGATTATGGCCATCTTTTCAGTCTTCAAGAGTGTAGACTTTGCGAGTGTGTTTAGTTGTGCTCCACATGTTGCCGATACATCTTTTGTTTTCTGTAACATTGTGTGGCTTTCATTGCACTCGCATAGAAAACTTCCTGGGAAGCATCATTGATGCCAAATAGTGGTGGACTGACAAGTATGCTGATAGATGACTTACCCTCTGAATGCACACAGCAGCTCTGTTGGTGTGTCAGCATACACTCCAACTTTGGGCGCCCAGCCCTGATTCAGCACATGAGCAAAATAGCCTGACTTCTTCAAAACCTTCATGCTGCGGAACTCATACTGCCCTGCATGGCTGCAGGTCAGTCTTGTTTACGCAGCCTCCGTGATTGTTTGTAGTGCAGCGTCTCACGCATTGTCATGCTGCATGACCACTGTTGTCATGCGACCCGTGTATTGGGGTTGAAAGTCTTGGGCAAACAGCACATGAATGAAAGCACAACTGAGAATTGCCAAACAGAAACATGAGAACTGCTTGCTCAAAACAGGACTGCTGGTATGGATGCCATCTGAACGTAATTTGCATGGGCAACAGACCATGTTGACAGCCACAGTGCAACACAAGAGATCAATTGGTAATGGCTGTTCACCTCCAACAAGGTCCAGAATCACATCAAATGGGTTGTTTGCATACAGCTCCTCAAATCTTTCTTTGGTATAGTCCACCACAGCATCAGCGCCTAAGCTCTGCAAGCCACGAGCAGCTTGTGCATGTATTCAGAGTGAAATGACTGACCCCAAAAGCAAAAGCTGCATGGACACTGCATCATTCACGCATAATATAGCTGGTCACATAAAAAGACAGGATCAGCATCTGTGCAGCAATATGACAAGGGGAAGACCAGGTCATGAGTGCAAGCCAACAAAACTTTTATACATCTGCAGTAGCAACAGTGACTGTAGTGCTTGCTATGTATGCAGCGTTTCTACAGGGGCAAAAACGTGTGCTTTATCAACAGCATATTTGATAGCCACTTGCGCAGGAAGACTGGTACAGATGTGACATCATCAGTGATTGAGCCATGTATTCTCATCAAATGCTCAGCAACATAGTTGACACGTCCCTGTCAGCACATATCAAAGGCAGCCTGTCAACTGCCAAAACCCCCCAAAGTCTATGCCACCAGTTCTCCAAGTGAGACTAGATACTCCAATTGGCAGAGTAACATGACAAAAGCTGCTTTGGCTGTGGAGCATGCGGTGACTATATAAGCTTCTCAAAAGCTTATATAGCTGGATGACTTTAGAACTAGCTTCAAAGCTTCATCAGTGCACCGCACATTTGCAGGACCAGACACCTGACCATTGCTGATTGCACAAAAAGCTTGCCTTGATGAAAGCTGCTTTGGCTGTGGAAACAGGTCATGACTAGATAGGCTTGCACAGCTTAGCCAACTGGATGGTCATTGAGTCACTCCAAAACCATGTAACGCATCTACAAGACTAGATTTGCAGATCATTGACAGGGTAAGAAGCTTGCCTTGACAAAGTCTGCTTTGGCTGTGGAACAGGTGGTGACTACATCGGCTCCCCACAGCTTGGACAGCTGGATGGCCATGGTGCCCACCCCCCCTGACCCCGCATGGATCAGCACCCTGTCTCCAGCTCTGATGTGCGCCGCTTGCAATGCCTGTGTGCAAAACTCAATCAAGTGTGAAGTGGGAAGCATCAGAAAGGAAACAAAAGGCCGTGGCACCCAAACTCCCCTGACCCTGCATTGATCAGCACCCTGTCTCCAGCTCTGATGGGCGCCCACTGCAGTGCTTGTGTGCAAAGACAGGAGGCTGCAAAAGATTCAGGGCAACAACAAGAAGAGAAAGCACTGACAAGCGCCCTCTGCAGTGCCTATATGCAATCACAAGTATATACAAATGGCAAGTGCCAGAAAGAAAAGAAAAGGCCGTGTCACCCACCCCCTTGAACCTGCATGGATTGAAACCCTGTGGCAAGCTGTGACGGGCGCCCCTTACAAGGTCTGTGTGCAAATGCAGAAGCTTGCGTAATGCTGAAGCCGATGCCTGCATTTTGCAAGTGCCAAAAGGAAAAGAAGAAGCCCTGGTAGGCGCCTGTTATAGTGCCTGTGTGCATGACTTGAAGCTTTTAAATGGCAAGTGCAAGGCAGAAATAAGAGGAAGAGTAAACTAGTCTGCGTTGCTAGGTACCGTGATTGGAGTTTCTGTGAATAAAAGCAGCCTGAGATTGAGCGCAATGATTGCTTGCAATCGGAGGTTAGACATGCAGTTTGTCTGTGGTGGTCTGGCCTGCGCAGCAATTGACACTTGACATATACATGCATGCACTCCTGGATATTGTAATCTGCTGTCTCACAGGTGAGGCGCCATGCAGCTTTGGCTTAAAACGCTACTCACATCCTTCCTTGGAGACAGTCTGCTGGGTATTACGCAGTCAATGCCATGTCAGCAAGCTTGAGGGTGTGGTTGTTTGGGGCTTGTTTGCAAGCCTGGCTGTCTTAATTATCAACAACCCATGACTAGTTCCTGGTGATGCCATAACGAAACATTCAACAATGTCATCAACACTGTCATACCTGCCATGTTGTCAGAGTGCACAATGGCACGGCAGCAGCATCTGTGAAGGACACTCCATCTGGCATGTGAGCCAAGTGACTTTCATCCACACATGCGTACTCAGCATAGGTTCCTGCAGTCAACACAATTTAAGTAAGCTCTGTGTCAACTTGTGGAGGCGCAAAGGGCACAAAAAGAGAGATTACATGCTTTGGCCATTCAGCAAGTCTGATCGGGTGTGTCAAAATATGATCAAATTGGGAAAACTGCCCAAAATGTAGGCAATCAAGAGTGAAAATGAAAAGCTGCCACATGCATGGAAAGCGTACCATCTTGCCTCCAAGGTCCAAAAGAGTCAGTCATCCCAAAGACACGGTCTCCAGGACTGAACTGCAATGCAAGGCTTGTTAAACAACAATTGGCTGCCGAGCAAAAGTACATAATCTCACCCTGGACCTCGTTGGGTCGCATTCCACAACAACGCCAGCCAGGTCAGCGCCTGGAACCTGCACAAAGTCGAGCTGTTTGGGCAGGCAGGATTTAAAGACAAGCATTGAGCTGGGCTGCAACAGGTCGTAATATTTGAATTGGCTTGTGACTTTGCAGACGTTACGCGTTCAGGGGTCAGCTGTTGCCAGTCGATCAGTGAGTGGAGTGTCTTACATGTGGAACCTTCAACAGATACGGAAAGGCCATGCCTCCTCGAGCTTTGAAATCTATCGGGTTCACAGAAGTCGCAGCAATTTTGACTTTGACCTGCCCATACGAGAGCTTCGGTGTTGGCCAGTCGGGGACCACCTCTAGCACCGACGGAGGGCCCGCCTTGCGGAAGACAACGGCCCTCATAACCCAGTGAGGTGAAAGATCACACTGCTACCCAAGTCTGCATCTGCCAGCAAGCGGCGAGGCTGTCGTGTCGCTTGATCTGGCACCCTCTGCGTCCAGCAATAACGTCACCGACCTTCAATAGCAGGCTAAACTTCGCGACAGATGCTGGACAAAGGTGTGTTCACAAGAGCAATGGTTCCGGAGCGTGACCTTCCCACAAGTCACGGAAAGCTCACGTCGCTTCGAAGCCTTACTTGACATTTCGATGATTGGCTTGGCGTCCACGGCAACTCACTCACATTTTGGTATCAAGCAGTCTGCCATCGCGTCGAACCGATCAGCGCACTTCAGGGCTCATCGCTTATCTTGTAAAGCAGCAGCACCGACTATGGTATTCGCAGATACGAGAAGGAACAATGTCGTCTTCTTCGAGCACTTGTTTCTTGGGGTAAGTTGTCGCTAGGAGAAGGCCGCTGGTTCACTTGCACGTGTAGTTCGGCTTGACCGCAAAACGCCCGGTGGACTCGGCGATGTTCAGCAGGTGCTAAGTCTTGGCTTGCCCGTGTTCGATACAGGTTGGGGACATGGATGTTGCGCATGCATTTTACGAAGAGGGGCTGGGCTTGGTGTACGACCCGTCAGTGCGATCTGGACAGAAGAAAGGTGTAGGTGTTTCTTGGCTCAATATAGGAGACCAACAGGCAAGTTTTGAGCTTCCCACTCCACAGAAAACTCAAACTGCAATGCTGTTCTATCTGGCCTATCATGGCTCATACAATGCTTGTGTTCACCTTTGTCAATGTGCAAATGCATGGTGCAGATGCATATAGATACAGGAGAAGACATATCAAGAACACCAGGGCCAGTCAAGCTTTTCTTACCAGACCTGAATGCCTTGGAACATCAGCTGGACAAGTTGGCGCCACGCTTGAAAGACACAAAGTTCAGAGCCGATTTCAGCCCTGATCACCACCAGGCTACTGTCGTTGACCCCTGGGGCCAGACATTCAGCATTTCGGAAAGGCAAAGCACCCATGTCAGAGAGGGTAGCACAATCGGCTCATTCGAGGGCTTGCTGCTGCCTTGTCATACAGGCACTGCTAGAGCCATAGCACAATTTTACAAAACAATGCTTCAGGTGATCTTGCTGGCGCACCTCACAGCACATGCTCTGGTTTTAACTTGGTTTAAGACAGGACTTGCAAACAGAAAGTAGCAAGATAAATGTACGCTGTTGCGCTTTGTGACAGTAGCTTCTATGTGCAGAAGCATGCATAGGACAAGCACATGACATGGCGTGACCATGTTTCACAACTGTGCTAGCAGGTTGATGGCAGCCAACAGAAGTTGCTTGTTTGACATGCAGGCTGAAACTACAGAGCACAGCAACGCAGACGGTCAAGTCTATGTGCAAGTGGAATTGGGCCATGATACCACTTTCACATTCCAAGAAGACCCAAGCCTTGCTTCCTTACAAACACAAGGAGCAATTCAAGCTTACGAAGGATGGCATTGTGCACTTTATGTAGCAGCCTTTGAGGAGACGTACAACAAGATTGTGCAAGCTGGGATCAATCAGACTGACCACCCATACAAAGACAAGGCTGACACATTAGAGGGGGCCAAACAATGGAATCAGTTCCGATTCTGTGACATTATTGCAGTGGAGGATGCACCTGACAATGCAGATGTACAATATAAAAAGGGACATTTGCTGTACCGATTTGGGCATGAGATCAGAAGTTTGGAGCACCGCAGATGCCCCAAGGTCTTGCTTGCAGAGCAGTAGCCCCACGCGACAGTTTGCAAGCCACACCTTGCAGTTGCTGCTGTAACAAAGTTGTATTGCCTGCAAAGAGGTGCTCCACTTTGTGATACTGCATGATAACATATACAGCTCATCTTGTATGTCCCAACAGACCAGCGTCTGATTTTGACCAGCTGTCTGTATACTTCAAACAGCAGCATTTTCTCAGATTTGGATCAGAAGGGCCTGCAGTGTTTATTCAACATTTGTATCTTCACATCCTATACAGCACCTTGATTCTAATGAAACGTTATCAATCAGCTGCAGCTGCACACGTTTCTGCTTCTTTACAAGGCAGTCAACATCTTGATCAAGTTATGCACTTTACTTTGCAAGGGTTCTGACACATGTTGAAGACGCTGCAAGGACAAACTCAGCTGCTTGAGACTTGTTTTGACAGTTTGACACTTGCTCCTGCGATCTTCATAGCTCAAGTCCACACCAATGCTGCTGAGTGGCTCTTGACACGTTTGTGTGATGACTTCTCCAAATGTCCGCAGCACAACAAAGGCTGTCTCGACAGCTGTCTGCACATACTGTGGGTAAGCGCTGACCAGCAACAATTGCAGGCATGACACGATTTGGCAGCAGTTCTCCAGTTGTAGTAGCTGTGGACTGTTTCTGATCACCGTGAACACATCCATGGCTACTGACGCATCTGCATAACAGCTTGACATGTGACTTGATCATGCTCAGCTTGCACATGAGTAGCCCCACCTGGCTGTAACCAACATGGTGCAGGCCATGCATACTTAGTTCACGTTCAAACCCATTTTGCGTCAGTAGCCATGGATCAATCACGTCAGAACCCAATTTCTTAGTGGTGACAGATCAGCAGCAAAAGCACGTCAAACATGCTGATGCAACCAGTTGTGCCTGTCTTCAGAGTCTGCTTCCAAGCAATTCTTCACTCAACAGGCAATGCAAAGGAGCTTCTGTGGCATGCTTGTACCTGAAGACTGTAGCAGGGCTGTCAGGGCACCTTTAACATCCCCTCTGAACCAAAAGCCCTTCACAATTTGCATAGTGGCCTGGCGGCTGCTCAGGACGCTCATCACAGTTTGATGCTTCGCCATGAGCTCAGCCATGACCGCATCTTCAGATACATCATGTCCCTGCATATCATATGGCCATCACATCTTTGAACTGGACACTCAGTTTTGTCCTTGCAATTGGCTGTCAAGAAGTCTTAGTGATTTTGCAGCTGCAGCATTAACAGCTCAAGCTCGGTAAGCGTTGTTGAGTGTTCAAAAGGTGTGCATTTAGACAGCACTGCAGAATGCCACCAGACTCGACAGACAACTTTGGCCTGCATCCCTGTGAGCTTCTCAACAATCTGCATTTGATGGCCTGTACTAGCAGTGCTGTGATTTCAAGCAGCTCTCTGTTGGACATTGTCTGGTGTCCATGCTGGCCTTTGTCAAGGCTCTACCTACACAAGACTACCAGAGCAAATCTGAGGCAGACCTGACTGTACACCTGACTAGTGCATGGCAGCAGCTAAATTTAAGACAAATCATCGAGTATGCTCATGCATCAGCAGGGCAGTCAAGCATTGCAAGCGAATGGCATGAAGGCTAGCTGCCTTGCCTGTCTAGGGCTGAGGCCTGGTGGCAGGAACGCATCCATGTCCAATCCACTAGGTCCAGGGCTCAAACCACCTCTGCCTGAGCTCTCTTGAGTTGACCACTGAGGCCTATCAAAGCATGACTCAGCCACCCTCCCTGTGGGCTCAGGACTCAGCTGAGGCACTCTGTTCCGAGAACCACTGTTCAGCTGACCCATGTGTCCACCAGGTGTGGCTGGTGACTGCTGTGCTGCACCAACCGTCTCCCTTGCGTACTGCGCATGCTCAGCCGCGCTTGCATCAGCGCTGTCATCTGGCATATCATGCGGTGCTGCTTCAGGTGCTGAACAAGACATTTGTGGCATCTGTTGCTGTTGGGTGTTCGATGATGGCAAAGCTGATGCATCACTGCTTGTGAAGTGCTGTGAAGTGGAAGCACTTGCTGATGATGCTTGTTTGTGAGCATGCTGTGCCTCATCAATGCCCGCTGCATGCGATAGGGGAGAGGCAGACAACGCTAGCTGAGCAATGTGTGGTGCACTGATGGGGGAGTCAAGTTGCGCTGACATTTGATATGACTGTGATGGTGTGCTGAAATGTGAAGCCTGGGGTGGGGTTGGCATTTGAGAGTCAGGCTGCGCTGACATGTGATAAGCCTGAGCTGGTGCGCCACTGTGTGAGGCCTGAGGTGCAGTTGGCATCCTGCTGATGCTGTTGCGCAGTTGGGGAGCCCTGGTAGCTCTGATGAGGGCAGGGCTGAGGGCATTTGTGTCCTGCTGCAAGCTGTCAACTGGCAACTGCCCTGCACACCCAGCTTCTGCCCATCAAACGTCAAACAGTCAAGCACGTCCTCATGTCGTCAACAATGTCAGCCAGGTTGAGCAGCAGATGGCTTACAACACAGACTAGGCATGGCAGGTTTGTGAATGCATAGACTCACACGCAACACACAGGGATTATTCATCTGGCATGACAGGTGATGATCAAGCTGCGTTTTTGATCAGAAAAGACAATGGGAAGTCTGCAGGTTAGGCAATGTGTGTAACATACCCAAGCCTGCGATGGGTGACCGCTGTTGCTCTAGAGGGAACAGGTTGGACCTGCCAACAGCTTGTGCAGGAGAAGCAGCAGGGGATGCTGTGCTCGCAGTTGCATCAGTTGACACCCTGCTGCTGTGCCTGTTGCCCTCATGACCTACAGCATATTGCGTCTTCAGCCGACAGCAGCAGCCAGCCACAGATGCTGTCAAACCTTTTCACAAATTGCTGCAACTCTAACCATATGCATCAAATTTGGCATTGGGTTGATGTCTTTTGCCATTATTTTGCCCTGATATAAAAGTAGTATAATGCAGCAGTACTGTGTAGGGAATGGATGGGCAAATAGAATGGAGCCTGGATGGCTCCTGGAGCTCAGTCAATGGGTTGACGTTCCTCAATGACAATTTGCCAGACAGTGCTGTGACAACTGCTCAGCACAATTCCTGTGTGCTGCAGACTAAGGCAGCCCAGCTGTGCTAAGATTGAAGCAGTGCGTGGAAAGAGCTCAAGAGGTGAAGCTTGCTCACTTTGACTGGCAGGGGCTTTTCTGACAGCTGGTCCGCTCCAGGGTCTGATCTTGTCCAGGTCGACAACCCACACGCCCACAAAACTGTTGTTGCAGGAGCAGGCCACCAGCTTGCCATCTTGCTCATTAAGGCTCATGTCACGCACCTGCGCATGTGTGATAGCTGCAGCCATGCCATACACAAGGACTTACATTGCTGCTGATGCCAAGCTGCAGGTCCTTGGATGCTTTGATGCCCTAGACATGGCAAACTGCGGCTGTTGGCGACCCTGTGTATAACATGGAGGCGTTGCTGCTGAGGGCAATCACGTGAACTGATGCTTGTCATTGGCAGACAGCTGCAAGACCTAGCAACGATTTCAAGAGTGTCGTGTCTACTTCACTTGACTGCAGGCCGGCTGACAATGACATCATAGTAAGGTCACCTTGGACCAAGGCACCTCAACTATATCAAGGCGCCTGACAGGCTCATAGGCCCACACCCTAAGCCCATCTTGCACAGCAGCCAGCAGGCAGTCACCATTTGCAGGAAAGGCGATGCTCCTCACACCTGCAAACAGGAATGCATATGGCAGTCGCAGCTTGCAAAACATGGCACAAATTCCAGTTTGACATTGTCTGTATGGCCTCTCTTTGGGTCCCTGGACAACAATCATAGACTGATTGACAGTTGATTGATTGTTGAGGATATGGCTGGTTGGAATCTTCTTGCAGAGCAAGGCATGGCAATGAGCACTTGCCAGCGCGGGAACATCTTACCCAGGTGTCTTTGCGGCTGGCACAGAACAGTTTTCCATTTCTTTCATGTCTGGCATTGGAGATTGGGATCTGATGTGCCTCCATGTACTGACTGTGAGGCACAGCAACGCAGCAGGCTTTCTTGAATGCACAATCCAAGTGCATTCCGCCACAAAGTTTACCAGCTGTCTCTGGGCCAGCAGTATCAATCAGCTCTGAGGTTTCCAGATCCCACCACTTGACAATGCGGTCTGCTGATCCAGTGGCTAGCACAAACTCTGAAGGGTGGAACTCCAAGCCAGTGATGGCGTCTGTATGGCAGAAGCTATGCAGAAGCTTGCCGGCAGTGAGGTCCCACACCTGCAATGTACAACAAGATTGAGGAGATCCCTGAGGACATTAGGGATCAACTAGTGGATGCCTTGCTTTGGGCAAAGAAGCAGTAAGGGAGTTCTGTAGACCTTCTGCAGCGCGCAGCAGTTCTGGGCAAAGGCCAGGAAACAGATTGTGCTTGATGGTCTGCCTTGATTGTCTGAAGTTTGTCAGCAACACACAGAGGCCACTCGAATTGTGCAATTCCAGTGCAGAGAGGGCTTGTATCCCGTCCATATGCATTGACACTGGCATCGGATACTGTCTGCAGACATGCTCTTGCCAAGTCACAAGAGACACCGGTATGCCCTCAGCCCTGATGCAGCAGGACTGAGGCCTGCTTTTGAGTCCTACAGTGAGTCATAAAAGGGCTTGAATACTGACCTTGACCTCACCATCTTGACCTCCTGATGCCAACAGCCTGCCGTCAGGGCTGAAGCGGGTGTTGGTCACACCACGACTGTGAGACCTGTATGTGCTGATGCAGGCCTTCCTCCTGACGTCCCACACTTTTAGGGTGGTGTCCAGGGATCCTGATGCAAAGAAGTCGCCAAAGGGATGGAAGTCCACGCTGAGGCAGCTGGATCTGTGCCCCGTCAAGGTCCTGGTCACTGCATAGAAGAGCTTTTCTTGAGGCAAAGGCCATTCTGAGAAGGTCTGCCTAGGCATGCCGGATTGTGCTAAGCAATGAGGCCTATGCAATGCAATGAGGCCCATGCAATGCAATGCCTCCTTTCTTGTTGTCAGGTGGTGTCAAGCAATTATCAGGCATACTTTGCATACAAAGTGAATCAAGCAAATCAATCTGGCATGTTTAGCAGGCATGCACGTACTCAGGCTAAGCTAGGAGATGCAAACTTTGCGCATCTGTAAAGTGGAGTTGCCAGCACCTTTGGCTTGCTCAAGGTCCCAGATCTTGACTGTGCCTCCCGATGCGCCTGCCACAACCACCTCCTCAGCAGCATCAAAGGAGACACACTCCACAGCACTCTGGTGACCTGACAGGCTCTGCAGCAATGACACACTTGGCAATCAACGGCCTTTGTGTTTGCATCTAGCTCGGAGCGGTCTACTGGCCTTACCAAAACAGCTGTCGGCTTTCCAATCGCCCAGACATTGACCTTTTTGTCTTCTCCTCCAGTCACAAGGACACCAGCAGACTTGCGGCCTACTTGGAGACAGTTGACACTGCACGTGTGCGCAACAAACTCTTGGAGCTTGTACGCTCGCTTCATATCGGTGCTTTGTCTAGCTAACGGCCACTTTCATCGGTTGTGTCGAGGCTGTACTTGTCTGATCAACACCAGATCCGAGTGTGTGCAGTAGCTGCCACTTGCCGTCAGCATATGTGACTACAGAGGGTGGTGGAAGCGCAGTACGAGTTTGTGGTGATCGACCTATCGCACTCCTGGGATGCCGGCGGTGACTTGGTCAAACATGCAAGCAACAATCTGCAAAATGAAGTCCAGGTTAATGGAAACAGAAACAGGAAGAGAGATCGGTCTACGTGTACGCTAGCGAAAAGTGTTACGGTCGTAACAGAATCGCCCTTCGGAAGGGCCCCTTCCGGCTTTCCGAGCACAGTTTCTGGCGCGACCCCTGCGCCTGACTTCTTGCGCCTTGAGACTGCGCGGAATGCAGCCACTGCACTGATAATATGTGTGTTATTGACCGAGTGATCACGTATTACGCAGATATGTCGTATAGCTGAAGACTACAGAAGCAGGCATCTTCCGGACTCCCTCAACCCCACTGCACCCATGACCTGCAACGTGAGAAACCTCATGCCTCATTATGTTTGCTCATGCTAGCCAGCGCTTGTTTGGTTGAATGATGATATCCAGGACCTCTCCCAAGATGCAGCAGGGCTTGGAAGGGGCCTGAAGCTGAGGTAGTGTGTGTGCGATGTCCCGATGTTGTCCGACTGTTTAGCGCCAGTGGGCAGTGCCAAGCAGTGCAGTGCATCACTTAGCAATGCAATGCAGTGCAATGCAACCGCACACTCGCAGCAACCTTTCGTTACGATGTGAGTGTGTCGACAAATCGCTGAATCGCTTGTTTGGTTGTGCACCAGCTTCTGTATGGCAATACATGGCTTTGATAAACATGCTTTGTACTTAGTGGGTAAAGGAGAGGGTTCAGGGTTTAAACCCTAAACCCATTTCAGTTTGGCGCGGGCAAAACAGCTTATCACTTACTCCCAAGTTTACTTCAACGTTACATTGATCCTTGTAGCACGCCGTCATAAGCTTCCCTGTCAATGCAATGGACACACTTGACTCAGTCCGTGTACTATCCACTGATGCTGCAATGCCTCTGATGCTGACAGCTGCTTTGTTACAAGCAAGTCCACAAATTCCTTCAGGACTTCAGGCTTGCTAAGAGGGAGGGAGTCTATCATCAAGCCAATCTGATGCATGTCTGACATCTTATCATACTGACACATCTGCATGATTCAAACACCGCCTGTAAGTCCAAGCAAAGACTTTTATTGCCAACTGCATCAGATCAGCGGGTCCCTACATTGCTTGTAATGGATTGGCTGATGCAGGAATTGAGCTCAGGCCCGACACTCTGTGCACTTGAGCTTACTGGTCATGCCCTGCGCCCTTGCAGGGCACAAGGGGCAGCATGCATTGACCAATCAGCAGCAGGTCGTGCTGGGAGTGGCCCAAAGTGCCCACAGCAAGCCTACTGCTATCTACCAGCAGAAATGGATCTCTTCACAGCAGCTTTACAGATGCAGAAGACTGTAGCGCGTGCATATTGCCGACCAAAAGCAAAGGCTAGCGGTCAAGATTGGAACAGAAAATGCAACAAGGCCTGCAACTGGCAGGTACTCATACCTCATTCAGTGTGTCTGCATCCCACTTGTCCAACAGGTTGAGGGACCACTCAGTACAGTCAGGGCCTGCACATTCCATGTCCACAACAACATAGTCCCCTTCAGCGCCATGGCGGGTCAACACATTTGGAAGTCTGAAATCACGCATGACTACATCCTCTGCGTGTAGGGCAGCAGCAGCAGCACAGCAATCACGACACAGACTGTGAATGTCCTGCAAACAACAAGCTGATAAATTGCAAGCCACTCATAGCAGAAGGCATCTGGTTGCACAGGTCCACAACATTTGCAGTCATCGTACAAAGGTAATAGTAACCCTTCTGATTGCTCCACAAATGCAATTTCTGGGCCATGGCAATGGGTCTCTTCTTTAGCAGGGTGGCAACCAACAGCACATGTCAAATTCGTTGTTGTAGACTGGTATCAAGTTGGGGCTTAGAGGGATCACCTGGAGCGTCTGAGGATTGGCGGGAGGCCCATACTGCTCAAGAGTGACTTCGTAATTCCCTTGCCTCAAAACAAGTTGGGGAGACTTGCGAGTGTGGACCAGATTTGGATGGCAATTGGCAATCTTGTAAACATTGGCAACAAAATGAAAGTCACTGCCAGGGCTGTGACTTTCCACCCAACTTCCAAACCGCTTTATCTGCTTGTACACCCTGCAAAGTGACGTAGGCAATGGCTCACTACATGTCCAACACGCTGAAGAGGTATCCGTTAGCCAGCACAGCCTTTTGCAATGCACGTGAATGCCTTGAATGCCCATGGGCATAAGTGATATGTGATGGCGCATGAATCCTCACCTGCCAGCACTTTGGAGAGTAATTGTCACATGTGCATCCCTTTTCCAAGGCTTCAACAACAGCAACATCGTGAATGCCAACTCTGGAAGTTGTTGAGCCACCAGTGCAATCCAGCGGGTCAGGTTGCTGACTGCAAACAAGAAGAGAGCCCTGTGCTTGGAAAAGGACATGTCAAATTCAAACTTCATCCATTGCACCTGCACACAATTAGCAAAGTACACGTGAGAAACAGGACACTGGCGACCACATATTGTCAGCCATGAAAGTGTTGCATTGCTGTAATGGCATACTCCCTGAAAAGCAGCATACAGACAATTCATGATACAAATGCTGTTCACATCATGCATGCAATGACTGTAACTTGGCAGTGAAACAATTCAGACAAGCCTGCCGTCTATCACAGATGTGCATATTTGATACTTCCATTGCATGTTTATGGCAACACTGCAGTCACATGTTGTGTATGACTGGTTCATCACACGCATCAAAAAGGTGGGCCCCACCTTGCCCAGGGAATTGAACATGCCAAGCTTGACAACAAGACCAGCAGCAGCATAGCATGGCAGATAATTGATAGCACCATACTGCAGTGCTGAAAATCCTCCATGTACATAGTTTACAATGTCCTGAGCAGCTTCATGAAGGTGACCCTCTGCCTGCAAAACAACAGTTGAACACGAGGTCGTAAAACTTTGGCATCCAAGTATATTGACAATGCTGTTACTTAACCAGCTACACTGACCTTGTCCTCTCCTACCAACACAGTTGCGCCACTGCTTGTAAGCAGCATGTCTGGCCTGTCAAGCCTTTGGCTCAATGCGCTAGAGGGGTTGCTGCTTCTCTTCTCAGTTTTGTTGCCTGAGTAGTCAAATCTGAGGTAGT
>BDIU01000229.1:0-85405 GCA_002118135.1 Trebouxia sp. TZW2008 | reverse complement strand
GCATAGCAACAGGAATGAATGCACTCATCATTGCAGTAGTGTGTTCTTCTCCACCGTGGAAAGGCATTGCCTCCACAAGACTGCTGATATGTGAAAGGCCTCCAGACGACTCTGCTATCAAAATTTCTGGCAAGTTTGCCTGCAAGGGATTCAACGATCCTGACGGGGCCACAGTCACAAAGCAACATGTGATCAGCCTTGCTGCACCAATTTGGGTCTTCACATGCAGACATAGCAGGCTGGTTGACGAACAGGCATGAACATGCCTCAAGGAACCACATACCTCATCAAAGGCCTCCAACGAGACAGGTATTCTACGGCCATCCTGGCGTAAGAGGAAGTCCAAAAAGTCACCGGCTGCAGGAAGATGTTGTAAAGGCTTCAAACACTCCCTGACAAGCGCAACTTTAGCATCTGCACAGTCATGATTGCACTGATTCTGCTGTTTGCAGCCTACAAGTCCTGGAGACCCAATCTTGTGCTATCGAGCTGCCTCAGGCAGTATTGCTCCTCAAGAAAAGCTCTGCACTGCATGAATAGCTTGGCAAGAAAGCAGACTCAGCAAGCAAAGCCAAGACAGGGTGTACCTATTTTGATGTATGTTGCAAGACATTTCGATTAACTATTAACCACGACTATAGTGGGTCTGCACACTCAGAGGGGCTGCCGCAGCTAATGAAGGTAAACAGAGGTGTGGTCCACGAGATTGCAATGCACACACGATTGCTAGCTACAGCCTGCTAGAACCACAGCTTATTCTACCTGTTCGTGCCTTCTTTGAGGGGCCACCTTGTCCCTCAGCACTGTCTTCGCCTGCATTAGCAGAACTGAGCGGAATGATCCATAGCCTGGATGGCAAACATGCAGGCAAGCTGAGCATGCCTGGACTGCCTCAAGTAGAGACCTTCGCTGTGGTGCAGAACGTAGCAGCTGTGCAGACAGCATGCTGAATGTCGGTGTTTTGCTCAAATGCTGAATCTCGGTGTTTTGCTCAAAATACGCTCTGCAGCAGGAAACCAGACAAAGCAAACAGTACCAAAACAGTGCATACCCATTTTTGCATATATTGCAAGACATTTGTATTGACGACTGACCACGACCTTTCTCTTTTGACATGCATTGTAGCGGCGTTGCATACTCCGAGGGGCTGCCACGGCTAAGCAAGGCAAGAAGATGTCTTGTTCACAGGATGCCGATGCACATTTGATTCCTAGCTACAGCTTGCTAGAACCACAGCTTGATCTACCTGTTCGTGCCTTCTTTGAGGGACCACCTTCTCCCTCAGCACTGGTTTTGCCTACATTAGCAGAAGAAAGCGTAATGGTCCATACCCTGGTTGGTAAACATGCATGCAAGCTAGGAATGCCTCGACTGTCCCAAGTAGGGAACCTCGCTGTGGTGCAGAACCTAGCACATGTGCCAAATCTTAGTTCCTTATCAATACCTTCCCTGCCATGCAGAAGATAAGCAGCTGCAATTGGGACGTCTCATGGCATATGACCTGACATTTGCAACTTTGTGGGTCTAAAAGCAAGTGTACAGCTTTGCTCAAATGCTTAGACTGTGTGCTTTGGGTGCACACAAAGTTCGACAAGATAGCCTCATGCAGACAGCTATGTATGTGCAAGCAAGACATAGGGCAGCATTGAGGACCTGCACTGACATACATGGCCGGTTGCTGGCCGTAAGACAAATTGCTGTCATGCTAGCTCAAGCAAGCAACCATGCTGGTTGAACTGTCATAAGCCAGTGGCTGACTTGTACTTTCCAACAGCATGCAAGTGAAGATGGGTAACTGCTGGTTCCAATTTGCGAATTGACTTACACAGTACCCTGACTTGATGGTGTGAGCTGCAATGACCACCTTGGACCATATTGAGCCCAGCTTTGAACTGGCATGTGTGACCAGAACCTTGATGCATGGGACATAAGCACGGTCAGAACAACAGGTTGACAGACGCACCACAAGTGAGTGCTCAATCATTGAGCAGAGCTTGACCAATGTTACAATTCATGCCGTCTTGCTCAACACCACTCACAGCAACATCTGTGAGGACTGCAGCATCGGTCGGCCCACCTGACACTGGCTGCTTGATGACATAATCTCCTTCAGGCAAGTCTTGTGAATAGTGTGCAGTCACATCAAAGCCTTCAGCATCTTGAATCCTGCCACCCTTGCAGGCCTTGTCTAGCTGCTCCAGCAGATCCACAATTGTTGTATTACTTCGAACCCTGACGAGAACCTCATCCTCAAGCTTCAGAGACACAGGTCCCAAAGCTTTCGCCATGCCTGTGCAAATTGCTATTGCTACAGACTAGTTGTGCCCAGGAGCGTAAGGAAATGTCTCTGAGGTTGCTGTCAGTCAGCACATTGCATCCACATTGCAGGTCAACTGTCAACACTTGGCTGCACACACTGGATCACAGCAAGGATGCGACACAAGCTGAAATGTACAACCACTGCCACACAGTGCAGCTTCCATCCTGTGCAAAGTAGCAGAAACATGAAGATGCTGTGCAATAGTTGCTTGCACTGAGATGCCCACAACTGGGGCAGCTGTGATTTCATACCTTTGCTCAGTGGCTGACTACTACATACAGTCCTTGCTTCAGCACGCTGTAAGTCCTGGCCTGGCAAGGCACCCTCCAAACACCTGCCTGAGGGCCAGTAAACACTGCACTGTCACTGCAGTCATAAATGCAGCAACCTGTGTTATTCCGTAGCAGCGAAGCATACCGTGCAGCAGGGCTGCTGACACTCTGTATTGCAGCTCTGCGAAGTGAGGTCACAAACTATCCTGCACAGCAACCTGTGAGCACACAGTCCTCAGTCGCTGCAGCAAGCAGTTGCAAGGCTGATCACGTCTGCTTCCGCCAACCTTGAAGTGCAACAGCACGCAGCCTGGTCTGGGTCTCTTGCAGAGCTTTCAAGATCACCCACGAGGGGAGTGGCAATGAACGTAGCGGAGCAGTACTCGAAGCGTTCCTGAGGGCCGATACAAGTAGAGCCGTGAGAACGAAGTAGAGCGCCGTTGCTGAGCAAGACACGGTTGCTGGAGCTACTACATGCCCGTTCCTAGGACGACTTGTATTTGTAAGTACCTCACAGTCAAGCTAGTACGGCAAAGTACGCGCAATCCTCGGTGTAAGCACAGCCAGTACAACACACTGTTATACCGTGTGTTACTACATGTTTATTTTATGACATGCTACATCTGAATGCAGGGGTTGCTGAAGCAATCGCAGCTTCAAGATGCCAACCCTCTCTTGTATGCAGAAGCTGGTCACAAGGAAACTGCATTGAACATGCCTTGGTGGTAACAATCATCATGGCCAGAAACATGACGCTGTACGGATCATACATTTTGGCCTCCTGATGTGACAATGGCATACACAGTAATGTTGGTGAAGAGATCTCTTTGGTATAGACCAGAAGAAGGCAGGCAAGTGTGACCTGATTTCTGAAGTAGTGAGTGCACTGGTTGTAATGATAGGGACGTTGAGGACCATTGCAGTTTTAATGCAACATGCCCTCTGTACTGTACTGCACTGCAAAACATATATAGCTCATCAGCATGCCTGACCAAAACAACAAACACATCAATACTTTACAAATTCGTTTTTTTCGGACTTGTACCAATTTCACCACGGATTACACATAGCAAGCTCTTGAACAATCAGGGGTTGTCTGAAACTGGGCAAAGGAAGAATGAGCAATTACAAATACAAACTCCACAATATTCATTGAAGTGCCACAGCTTTTGCACAACTCTTTACATAACACTGTCTGCCACAAACAATGCAGCGCCAAAGCAGGAAACCCAGCAACACAGACACATTCTCTTCTCACTCAGCTGACTAATGAAACCAAAGCTGGAGCCACATCCAACACTTTGTATGCACATTGCCGCCCTGATAGCGTTGCGCCCTCCCTGCAAAACAATTCATAATTGAATGGCAGTCTGAATGCATGGCATGACACAATGCTTGATGGGCTACATATGCAACGCTGAGGAGGTCAGTATGCCAACTGTGTATTCGGAAAACCCTAGCATAAACACATGCCCTCAGAGGACGACAGCTTCAACAACCCCCATGCCAGTTGATTTAAATCCTATGCATACTCGAGCTTTGCTTATGACTGAGTTGAGAGGCAAGCAAATGTCATCAGCGCAACTTACATGGAGTCAATGTAGTCCTGTTTGGTGTAGCTACCAGCCAAGAAGAAATTGGGAACTGGAGTTGCCTGATCAGGCCTGTATGGGTCCATGCCAGGAGCCTCTCTGTACAAACTCTGACCTATTTTGACTATGCTGTGCCATGTGGGCTCAAGTCCTTTGGCAGATGGGAACAGCTTCAACACCTGATACAAAGCAAAGCAGCTGTAATGAGGCCCAGAGCAGTGAGTGACTGCTGCAAAACCTGCGGTCGCATTGAGGTCAGGTGCAGTCATGACAGTCTGCATCAAGCAGACATGGAAGCAATTGAAGACCCACCCTTCCCGCTGTCAACAAAACCCACTTGACAGGCAAGTGTCCATCAGGATTCCCATAGCGTGGGTGAAAAAACCAGCTGGCTAGCACAATGAACTATGCCTCACGGACAAGAGATGATGACGAATAGCAACCCAAAAGCACATCACACAGGATTTGTCTGCACCTGCTGATGCACTCTGGCAGCAATGTCTTCATTTGACATAGGCATGTACTGAGTGGCTGGGGTGAGCACACATTGCATCAGTGACCCTTGGCCTTCTAGGTAGTAATCAACAGGGGAGGTGACTGCCAAGTCTGCAAAGCAGCTGAAGTCTGCATCTGCACTGTATAGCAAGTTGTCTAGCCCAGACACCTGCAAGCAAGCAACAGAAGTCAACGCATGGCACACTGGTGAAAGTCAACAATTATAAGCATGTCAAAGGAAGGCAAACTCAGACACCTGCAAACAAGAGATGCAACTGATGTATGACACACTTGCATCAATTAGCCTGCTGCAAGCATGCGGAAGGAAGGCAAGTGGTGCATCCAGTAGTAGCATGTGAATGCATGCAGCTGAAGGTGCATTGTTGCTGACGAGCAGCAGCACATAAGGACACAAGAGCAATGTGTAGAGAGTTGACAACAACATGCAGATCTCACCTGCGACATGTCATTCTGCTTGCTTGTGTCCTGCAGTTCTGTAATCCAGCCATTATATCTGAGCTGTACAGTGATGACTGCAACACCGTCAAGCTTGTGGATGTCATCAAACTCCTTATGCTTTCTCCACTGCTGAGGTATCAATCTCTTAGCACCTGAAACATGCTGATATTGTAAGTCTGGCAATCAAAGAATACCTGCAATATGCTGATAGTTTGGATGAAAGCATCTATAAAAGCTAGTAAAGACAGAATGAAGATTGTCAAGATTTGCCAAAAGAGGACCATACAGTGACAGCATCAGATGACAGTTGGACTGTTGGCCATGATGCATGTCAAGACATGTGAGAAACAGTGCTTGCAGCACAGTGTGTGAACATCTTTGCAGACACGCAAAGCCAGAGTGAAGACTGTCAAAGCTTCTCAAAACAAGAGCGCACAGGGTTACAAACAACAAGCAAGACTAGTAGCCCCAGTGTGGCAGGGTGAGCATGGTGTAACTTCATGCCGGTACTGTGTACTAAATGCCAAGTAATGGCCACTGGATTCCATGCAGTAACAGCATTAGATCTATCTGACCTGGCACATCAAGTGCTGCTATGTATGCATCTGCTCTGACCATCTGCTCTTTGCCTGCTCTTGCCATCTTGAGACCAGTCACTCTGGTTTTGCCATCTGAGCCTTCATCATACAGCACCTCTTTGCAGCCCAATCGGGTGTGTATCCTGCCTCCTTTGCTTGTGATGTAGTCTGCTATGGGCTTCAAAAGACGTTCCTCTGGAGAGCCATTGAGCATCCTCAAGACAGAAGCGTCTGTCTTGGTGGCAAAGAATTGGAAGATGGACAGCATACACCGAGCAGATATCTGCATGACACAACGATACGGGTGAGTGAGCCCACTCAATCATACCACATGTAAACAAGCTTAGTCAGATGTGCTGCTGCGCTATGCCGTGTGAATGCATAACCCAGGCGTCAATATTGGCGCTTGAGTGGTGACAGACAAACTCCAAACCCTCACAGTACAGCTTGGGCAGGAGAACAAAGCTTCGAGCAAGCAGGCACAGCATGGTAGCTGTGCTGACACAAAACCCGTGATGCTTCTCAGGAGCTATCATGTGGAAGATTTGCAATCATGCGAAGCGGTCACAGCTGCATTGTTCAGGCACAGTGACATGTCACAATCAACGTTTGTATTGACATTGGCAATGATATGCGGGAAGGAAAAGGTTGAAAGTGCACATATGACCGCCTGATATGTTCAATTACAATCCAAAACCTTTTGCAAGTGATGACTTACATACATACCTGATCACAATTCAGAAAGCCCAGGGCATAAGCGATGGGGTCCCACATGCGCCGAATGGATCCCTCAGAACCCCCATGGCTCTTGAACCAGTCTGTAAAGCTGACATTGTCCAGCGCCCTCACACTACGCATACCACCCTCTGGGTCTACTAATGCTCTGACAATGGGCGAGGTACCTAGTGCCAATGAGTTGGCTGCCTGCAAGTAACACAGGTAAAAGCTAAATCCAGTCTGTGAAGCTGAAGTTGCCCAACGCTCTCACACTACGATACGCTACGCTACCCAGAGGGTGGATCTACTAGTACTCTGACAATGGGCGAGGTACCCAATGCCAACGGGTTGGCTGCACAGCTTTCTGAGCTGAAGATCATCACCGACGCTGACAACTAAAAAGCTTTTGAGCTACATGCGTCTGTGTTATGACAATGCAGCACATGTTGCCTACCTGATAAGTACTGCAGAAGATGCCAATGGCAGCAGTTTGCTGCAGCAGAACGGCATATGCTGCTGCTGTATAGTCTGCACTGCCCTGTGAGGGCAACAAGGCATACACTGCACTGCTGTATGGGTTGCAGCATGCGAACTCTTACAACCATAGGGCAGTGCAAACTATACAGGAGCTTCAACCATGCACCTGAGGCTAGGCTACTGACTTTGACTGATGCATGCTCTGGTCATGGTCTGATGTTTCATTGACATACCTTATCTAGCACATTCAGCTGTCCAGTGGTGAAGAAGGCTTTGAGACCATGGAATGGTGCACCAATCTTCTTGTCACCAGCATAGAATCTGAAATCCAGCTTCTTGATATCCCCACCTGCACAGAGACAAGACAACGCTCCAACTGAGCACAACTAGTACCTGTGCTACAAAGCGTATTGATGATCACGATGAAGAAGGGCTGTGTAGCGGTCTGCAGCATCGAGACTGGTTGAGACAGATTGTTTCAATGCTGCAGACTTTTACAGGCTGAACGTGACTCACAAATGATAGTGAGCTTGATCGATACCACAAAGGGTATTGATATGTATTACAAGGCTGTGCAGCACCACTCAGCCGCTGTTGCAGACCTGAGACAATCCGTGCCTGAGCATCAAAGCTCAGACAGACCCTTTAGCAAAATTGACCCTGCAATTCAGGCTACAACCCTGTTAACACATGATGATGCAACCCTCGTGGCAAATGCAAAAAGAGCAGGCAATCTGCACTACTGCATTCTAGACTGTAAAATTGCTCGGTACAGTGAGGATTTGTACAGTGAGACTTTCAAAGTGGCAGACATGGCGTCAGGACCTCGGCCTGCTAAGCGCACTATGTATTTCACAGTAGCAAAAATGATGTCAAGCAAGTAATGACGAACACCAGCATTGCCCACCCCTTGCAAGGCATAACCAAAACAGTGTCAAGCATGCGATGACAAGTATTAACAGCTCATGACATGCAAGGCATGTGCAAGGGACAGCAAAAATTCTGCCAAACATGTGATGACAAGTGCCAGCAGCCCATGACTTGCAAGGCATACCTGTGTTGACAAAGGTATGTGTGTGCTCTTTGAGCAGCAAATTCTCCAGCACTCCACACTTGGCCATGAGCCTGAACAAGTTGTGGTAGCAGCCAAAGAATACATGCAGCCTGTAAGCAAATCGAGCTGTAAGTAAAAGCAAGTGGCAAATGATCTAGCTCCTGAGGCCAGACTGAACAAGTTGTGGCGGCAGCCAAAGAATGCATGCAGTTTGCAAGCAACCAAGCTGTAAGACAAGCAAATGGCAAGTGATCTAGCTCCTCATGGCACCTCTGGACAACTTTTGCATGACATCAACATGCATGGGTGCCAAGATCATGCCCCATCACAGCGTATGTTCAGTACAGGATCAGCAAATCCTACCCCATCTCAATGTGGTTGCCATCCCTGTCTCTGTATGAGGCGACCTTGCCGCCTATGAATGGGCGCTGCTCATAGATATCTACCTCATAGCCTTGATCTAGCAGTTCCACAGCAGTTGACATTCCAGCCAATCCACTGCCAACAATGGCGACCTTGAGCTTTGGTGCATTCTGCATATAAGACAATTCACGTGAAGCTGCCATCGGAAACTTGGTGAGGTGACAGTGCCAGCTGGCAAGCATGGCTGCTGGTAAGCAATGCTATACTGCAGGTACCCTTTCGTACAAAGCTGCCGGTGGCAAACAATGCTACTCTGCAGAAACGTTTTTACGCAAAGCTGCCAGGATGCAGACCTTTGCAACTTTGGGCTCAGAAGGGAAAAGCGACTTCAGTGGTGCATCTTTGGCAGCCACATCATCCACATGGGAAGTCTGGCCTTTTTGTGGCTTTGCAACAGCAGGCGGCGCAGCTACCACATTGCACACTGCATACAGAATACAACTGCTTCTGCAATGTCCTTGTGCGTGCTGCTGGGCGCACATTTTAGCAGCATGTTGATTGCCAGCACTGGCTGTCAGGACATTGCCGCACCCTGCTTGTTGATAACAGGACGTCTTGACCTAGTGACTGAGTGAAGTCTGCAAGTCCCGGTGTGACTGCGCTGAAATAGCTGGTGAGCTGTCGTGTGAGTGTGCAGGCCTTGGCTGAGCATCAAACTCCTCAGCCTTGCTCAATCACGCTGCTGAAGTGCAGGAGCCCGCAAGTCTCCGCGTATGATCACCGTACAGACGAGCAGCGGACACTGCGACGAATCGAAGAACTGGCGCGTTTGGGAAACACGGAGCGTTCGATCACTGAGGGGAGCTACGCAATGCCGGATTGTCGTGATCAATGCGAGCCAGACTCGTAAGTGGTAGCAGCAAGATGGCCACGCAATCTGCAGGAACACATGCTTGATGATTGTAAACTCTATTCTGCCTGTAGACATCAATGCAGGATGTCCACTTTTGCATGTCGGGCAAAAGTGTGTCCGAAGTCAGTAATCAAGCCCGTCACGCACCAATTGCACTCAAAGTGCAAAGAGTCCACAAGTTTTCCAGCTATCGACGCCGTTTTCATGTGGCAATGTCTAGACCTAATCTGGGACATGCAAGAAATCGAAGACAGGCAGCAATAGTTTCGGTATTGACTCTCCCAGAGCGTTTTGATTGCAGAGGGGCCCCCAGATAGGGGCCAAGAACAAGGCTTTACAGTTACCCTTGTAAGGAAGTCTGACAAAGTGTTCCACAATCTGCATAGTTGATTTCAGCAACTGACTGTACAGCTGGCTGTCCTCAAATTACCTGAGTCAGGTATGCCACAGTTACTGTATAGTGCCTTTGGTCACCAATAATTCACAAGCTAGAGCATTGTCACAACTGCTCACAATCATGCTGATAGCTATGCTTGTGATCCACAACTGGCTGTCCGCACTGCTGCAATGACCCCCGCTCATAATGATCCAGCTGTTGCTGTGATTATGAATCAATCTGAACAGTCTAGATGGCTTCAAGTGCTTGAATTCTCTTGCAAAGCATCTGTCAAGGTTTGGGCTCGTGAGGCACCTGCAACACCAGGTTTGAAACTGAAGAAAGACTAATTCCTGTGAAATGTCAAATGTAAGTCAGTGTTGCTGTGTGAAGAGCTTTGAGTGAATTGAGGACCCATTTGCGTTGGCATGAATGGCCTTAAAGGCATTGTCTGGAGGCGTGTCACTGCTTCTGTATGCCCACCCCTGGTGATGGAATCTCACTAGAAATTGTCTCAACGATGATATTAATGCTGATGTCAATGCGTAGCAGGCGCGCCATAGAGACTCAACAAAGTTGTTGCTATTTGTGCTGCACTTGTGTATGCTCAGTTATAGCAACTGGATTCAATTGTATGTGTCTCTGGTACCTTACGCGGGCTTTCCCAAAGTCTTGAAGATCTTGTGTTGAAAAAAGACGCATGTTGCTGCATGACAGCGCTCTCATGGCCATCTAACTGCCTGTTGCTTGACATGCGCCCCATGGTCCAACAGCTTTGCAACTTCTGAAAAGCATGAAGCCTCTTTTGGACTTAGCCAATGGCTGCAACTTCCCTCTCACAGAATGGCGCATAATACATGGTGCTGGGAATACATCTAAGTCTCGGCTGGTCTGACTGCACCTAGTAGGCCAGCAGCTTTGCAAGTCCTGAAGAACATGAAGCCATCATGAGCTTTCTGAATCACAAATAGCAGCAATGTAGCAAATTCATGCCTAAAATCCAGAAATTAGCACATCAATACCCAGCTTCACACTTTTGGCCACAAGGAGAACTTGTAAGACCTCAAGTTTCAGGTACTCATGACATTGTGAGTTGAGGCTTTGAAGCCGAGATGTTACAAGCAAGAAGAACAAGAGGAAGAAGCAGCAGCAACAACAGACTGTATATTCACATTGTGACAGCAGCCACGCCGCATTAGCGTTGCACACAGCTACAAGGGAGGGGCAAAGTTGCCAAGGACTTTTGTGTGCTGCTTGTATAGAGGAACATATCAGATTTGAGCCCACGACTGCTGTCAACAAAACTTCACACAGCCACAACAAGCACAAGTCATGAGGTGGGCGGTGGCAGCAGCAGCATTGTGATGACCTGAATTTAAGATCTTACCATTTCTCTACATCACCGTGAGCTCAATTGTTAGAACCAGCATGCTATTTGTGGGATCCAGGACGTGAGTCTGTTATACATAGGCAGGCAGGACAAGCACAGAGGCTTGTGCAACACTGCTGCCACAGGAGTCAAGGCAAGTCAGTACAGAAACAAATAACGCTCAATCACCAAGGCAGGATTATGCTAGTATTGCTACACTACCACAACAGGTCTGAAAACACTTGTATGGCCATTTCTGATGGAAATTGCACGCCGCAAGATACAGAAGTAAGCACATGTCATGCCCTTGCTCATAAGCTGTCAGGTGTCCATGAGCTCAGCAACTCAAGTGGTGCAGCAGCATCTCAAATCAGTGAAGTGACAAATGAGTTAGTCACCTGCAGCAGCTGAGCATGGCATCAGTCTGAAATCAGTAGAGTGACAAATGGTTAGTCACCTGCAGCAGCTGAGCATGGCATCAGAACGGCTCCTGAGACTGTCAAACTCTTGGACCGGCTTTTCTTGTCTGCAGACTTGGCATGTCTTGATAGTGACTTGAGACGGCACTGACAGACGTTTGCGCTGTTTGCGGTCTGCTGCCATCTTGCCATGACAAGCCTTGCAGTAGCAATCAAGGCCATCTATCCGCTTCCGCTTCCTGCAGCCACGCAAAAGTTTAAAATCCTGAGGGACATTGACCCGCAGTATCCCTGAGCCGCCTAGGGAAAGCCAGATGTGTAAGCAGTTCTTTCACAACGAAAAAATGCCCTGTCACGACTGGCTTTCATAACTGGCTGTGAGTACCAGCTACCTCATGAGGAGCTGGTATTGGGCTTGACAGCACAAAGCACCCCATCAATTTTGACGGCGTCACCTGCATTTGCAGAGTCAGATCTGCAATTCTCAAGCTTTTAAGCATGATGATGCAACTGATGCTGCTTGGATGCATTACGCACTGCCACACAGCCTTGTACTGTGGTCGGCTACATGACTCATTACCTGCCAGCTATACTGCAGGAGCATTTTCATAAGCTTGTCAACGAACAGGTGCAAGCTATTCTGTAAGAACTTCTGTGCAGACTCAATGCTGACACACATGTCACATGTGCTATGCAAGCTCCACAAGCCTCCTACAACAGGGACTGGCACAGTTTACAGTACGAGCACGCACCTGTAGATTTGCTCAGCAGGCAGGACTTGTTTGCACCGTCTGCACTCTTTCTCAGCAACTGTGGGTTTGGCAACTGGGGCAAAAGCCCTGCGGCGTGCCTGCCCTGAAACTGCCTCGCAGGCTTTGCACCTTGACCTCAAGCCGTCTGCCTTGCTTTTATCGCACTGAAACTCAGTGGCAGCTTTTTGCTCCTGGCAGCCTGTGCATCTCTGCAAGCATGGCAGTAAGGATCAACTTCTTATGCTGAAAAGGAAAGAGAAAAATAAAAGTCTATGCTGTCAGGCGTCGTAGCAGGAGCCTCTGTGCGGGAGGCAGCCTGAGCAACTTTTTACGCTGAAGTGAGTAGGGCATGGGTGCCATGGGTGCTGCCCATCACCTTGACCTTAACAAGTGAGAGTGATAATAATAATGATGGGTCACACTTTCCAGCACATGTGCTAGTTGTGTCTGGCTCAAGTCCTATCTTGCCAGGCTGGCTTGTTCTGAGCATCACGGTAAGCACGGTTGTTAAGGTGACTACAGTGGCTGTCTGCAGTAATCAGCTGATGATGTGCTTGCACGTGATACGGCAACTGTTATGTGCAATCCAGGCACACCTTGTTGGCAGTCGCATTCTGTCTGTCAAGGTCATCTTCAGCAACCTGCTCAGACAATGCTGCGCTGTCTGGTGCTTGGTGATGTTCATTGTTGTTAGCGAAGGAAGCGGCTGCATGCAACAGCAACCACAGTAAGAGCATATATGAGAGCGGCATGCTGCGTCGGACCTACAGTATTCTCATCACGCAAAACATTTCACAGGCCATTGTGACTGATTGACCAGAGCCACAGCAAGAGGCAGAGTAGGCACTATGTTTTTGCACAGATCTGTCACATACAATCCAAAGAACAAGGGTCTTGTCTCATGTCAGGAAAGGATGAGCTTGTTGCACTGCAGAGGGATGCTGAGTTCAAGCTAGAGCTTGCCAGGCAGGATGGTATCAGCAATCACCTGTCACACGGTGGAGCCGGATCTTCTCTAAGCATGCCTTGCAGTATGACAGCAGCTTGTCCTGGCTCAGCGGATCTGGGGGAATTCTAGATGAGCGTTGAGAGAGCTTGCATCCACTGCAGGTCTTCATAAAAATCTGTATGTGCGGCAAAACCAATTTCCAGCCGATTCTAGCTGCTGACAGCAACACCTGGCATTCTGCGTGGGCTGCAAAGCCACTGAGACAGTTCAAGCTGGTAGGAGTGGTAACAAGGCAGTGCAACCCGGCCATTTGGCATGCATGCTGCTGCTGCGGGTCGCTTCAACCCAAGATGACCTCAGACGACAGGTCAAGTTTGCAGTGCATGATCATGAACTCAGGATAAGCGTATTCGTACTCTGCACTTCATTTGCTATGCGCAGCAAATAACATTTCCTACCTGGTCACTGCTGCTGATGCTGCCTGGGGCAGCCTGTTGCATGTCAAATGTGTCTATAGTCACTTGATGTTGCACCATGTTTTGCTGGCCTTTCACTCTTCTCCTGGCGTCAGCAGACTTCTTGCAGCCTTTGCAACAGCCATACAGCCCCTCTGTACCAAGCGGGTTGCTGTGAAACTCCTTAGCTGGCTTGCTTTCCTTGCACACTCTGCATGTTTTTGATTTTGCAGAAGGCTGTATTGTTTTCTTGCTGGCTCTTCTCAGGCTATCTTGCTCAGCTCTACACAGCTTGCACTTGTTTTCATGCCCATCGCTGAGCCTTCTGTTGCGGTGAAAGTCGGTCAGAGACTTTGTGATCTGGCACTCAGTACATGCTTTTGGCGCAGAGAGCTGATCTGCCGGGTTGCTCCTGATCAGTGACATCTGCTGAGTGCTAGCCTATCTGCTCTGCTGGCAGTGCCGAGCAATCAGCGTCGCCCTTGTAGTCATCGTCAGCCAGCAGCGTTTGTGCACAGCATTCTCAATTGTCAGCCATGCTTCAGACAGAGACCGATCCGCTGCCCGCTGGAGCACTTCCAAGCAGTTGCAGAGGAAAATGCCTTTTTCACTAACAGAGCGCAACATTTTCGTCAAGACAGCGCCATGTTCTGCTTCCAAAGCAGAGGCCAAATGCCTTGGTTTCGTGTTCTTGTGGCTTTCTCGAGGAGTAAGTAAGGCATCGCGTTCATTGCTACAAACTTGCAATCTGCACCTCTGGCAGGCGTTTCGTTTGGAAGTCGTCATTGTCAGCATGCACCGTGCGTTGTCGTACACAATCAATGCTAGATACACAGCTATGATATTGCGTGCAGTGATTTCAATCACACAGACTTCAGTGCAGCTACGAATCTGTGGACTTCATCTTCCGTATTGTAGTAATGCACTGAAGCTCTCAAGACCTTGTCAAGGCCACGCTGCGAGAAGTCTAGCAGAGTGGACTGTGCAGGGGAGATCGAGACATTCATTTGTTGCTCTGCCAGCTTTTCCTTGACATCCTCGGGCTCCTTGCCATCCTGCAGCCAGGCGCCACCTTGAAATGAGTTGTAAATATGTAAAACAAAAGGTGAAGGGTTTGCAAAGTTGTTCTAGCCAAGCAGGTCGAACGGTGTTTTGCCAGCAAGTCCGTTTGAGCTGCATGAGACGCTTGCAGACTGACTGTGCAGACCCTACTTTACATTACTTTGAGGCAGTGTGCCTAATCTGCATCTTCCTCTGGTCTCTCTGTTTGGCCAGAATCGCTTGTTCTGACTGTACTCGCATGTTTGTTCAAGGCATTGGCTTTTGCAGCAGACATACTGCCGAATACTCGCTGGCTCATACCAGTCACCTGGAAGAACGCCTGAGCTAAGCAAGACCTGAGCTAAGCAACATTGGCCACCACCAACAAAGACCTGAATGTGACAACTTGGCATCCTGCAATCAGACCAGCAACCTCTACCCTAGAAACTTGATGCTCCACTAGATTTGAAATTGCTGCCAATGCTTGCCTAAATTTGATCTTGAGTGCCTTGGATATCATGTTATAACGCTACATCACATGAAGTTTCTGTACAGAAGGCATGCGTAGCTCAGCCTGTGAAAGCTCAGCATGTGTACAGACTGGGCTCTTGAAAGACAGTTACTTGGTGGCGATACATGCCTCGCAAAGCCTGTGAGCATAAGTAGCATGCATCTTGCTGGGATAAATAGATAGATGCATAGCTCACCAGGGTGAAACTGACTATGCCACAGAGCAGTCGGCCTCTGTCTTGTACTGTAGCCCCATTCAATGCATCCAGCTGCTGCCTGAGTAGATTGGCCAGAAGTCGCACTTGGTCCCAAATGTTCTCAATGCCTAATTCCAAAACGTACTCGACTGCAATGCCAAGACCAGCCTGCATACAAACAGCAGCTGCAGCTGACATACATGCTTGCCTGTGCGCTGTGACACTTCAAAGATTAAGTGCATCACAACAGAGCAGACTCTGCTGCATATGACAAGCGGCTTTGGCAAGTAAACATGCTTGCCTTTACAGTTTGACACTTCACAGACTATAGGTGCACATCACAACAGAGAAGGTCTTGAGGGTCACAAGACACAGGTTGTTCTCTTTATAACAAATGCATCCTTTATCCAGACAGTGTTGTCCTTGTACTGCATTGTGCTTGCCAAGAGATACCACTTCAGTCAGAATGCAGTGATGGGGTCCCATCTGCCTTGTCCTTACATTGAGAGTGCTCTTATACAAGGAAATGTGACATTTATTGGTCCTTGTAAAGACTGCAGCATAGGCAATTCATTCCCAATCACGGCATTCTGACTGCAGTGGTATCTGCAAGTAAGGAAGATTCAGGATCAGACCAATCTTCTTGGTGTCAAATGAAGTCATTGTAACGAGAATTACTGTACACTCCATACAAGTAATGAAGAACGTACCTTGGCAGCATAGCTCATCTCATACAATTCATAGCGCTTGGCGGAGGGCACAAGCTCATAGTCATGTCGGCCCTTCCAAACAGCCCCATGCACATCCACCACAGCTGGTTCTGCCCTTGCCATTGCCGCCCTGAACATCATGCATCCGATGATTACATGATGCATCTGATGACTGCTTCATGCATCTGGTGATAGCCTCATGGTCCTGATGGAAGTTGCCAGTCGTGAGTGAAGCACACCAGCCTCACACGCATGACCAGCCTATTTATTTGAAGGTTACCCTGCAACTGTGCTGAATGCGTTTGACTCTCGATCATTTGGATTGCACAGTGATGCATCTGAAGGCCCTGCGTGCTTCTGCAATCATTGCTGCTGCCCAGCTGCTGCTGGAGCACATCATATGTGAGAAACATCTGACATGACACAAGCAGAAGCTTATCTTGATGCAAACAGAAAACCTTGTGATGCGCTAAGAAAATTCTGCCTGTAGATGCTGAAAGGCAGCATCGACCAGAAGTGCCTGACATGACACAATCAGAAGCTCGCCTTGATGCAAACAGAAGACCTGTGCCTCGTGGTGCTCTGAGGAACTTCCTGCCTGTTGACACCAGGTAGTTGCAGCGTAGCTCCTGGACATCTATGGGCATCTGTCCAACTGACTGGGTAGCATCTAGCAGGTATGGAATACCTTCTCGTTGTGCAATGGCACCCACTGCTGCTGCATTGGTGTACACCCTGCCTGCATAGCAATCAAACTTGTCAGGGTGTCAAAAAACTGTTTGGTGTGTGCACCTACACAACAATATGGATGGCTTTTACAGATTCTGGCAGACTTTTGAGATTTGTGTGGTCTGAATTCTGCAATGTGTCTATCTGCATGCTTACTACACAAAGAGATATGCCCCCAGCTTGTGCCCACAAGCCTACACGCGTACATCACAACTTAAACTCAAGACATACCTCAAGAAACCAGGCAGGGTCAGGCATGGCATGCACGCCAAGCTGTAAGCAGCTTTGCTCGCAGGGCGTTTCCAGGGATTGCATCAGCTACTACAGCATGTATGTAGCATTCGATAAGCAATAGCTACTGTAGGTTGGGTTGTGTTGTGAGTCATGGGAGGTAAGCTTACCTGAGCTAGTGGGTACTTGGGTGACAGCTATCAAAGCTGGTTTGCATGCACCATCAACAACTGCTGTCTCTGATGCTCCAACATTTCTGCTTGAAAGAAACTGCAAGGGGTTGCCACAGGCTGAATGATGCTTAAAGTCATGGGCAGAGAGTTTGCCTGAGCTAGTAGGTCTGTGAGTGACAATTCAAAGCTGGTTTGCGTGCAGTGTAAATCACTGCTCTCTCTGATGCTTCAACAGCTTTGCTTGAAAGACTTTCCAAGGAAGTGCAGTAAGCTGACTGGTGTTGTGAGTCACGGGAAGGTAGTTTACCTGAGCTAGTGGGTATGTGGGTGATAGCTATCAAAGCTGGTTTGCGTGCGCCATCCACCACTGCTTTCTCTAAGGCTTCAACATCAATGTCACCTTCAGAGTCTTCTGGAATGACCTCTATCTCTACCTGATCCCGCTTCACTGCCTGCACTGTTGCAACCAGCAACCATGAATACAGGCTTGACTGACAGAGACAGCAACCAATGAGTCATCACACATGTATTGCAATAAGCAATATGCTATACACAATATGTGGTATTTGACAGTGTGAATCACTGAGATGCAGGACAAACCATGCAATTTAATAACAGGCTTGTGCCAATGCGCAACATGCAATAAGCAAGTCATTTTGAGGTACAATCACTGCACATAGGGGTGTGTATATTTGCTGAAAGCATCAATGCTGACAATGGATTCAGCAGCGAATTGGATGTGCGTGAGGAGAATCTTTCAGTATTGCTTCTACACAAGTTGATGAGTAGCTCATGCCAAACCAGATGGCTACAGCTAAATACTGTTTCAAGTTAGGACTGCACTCAAAACAGCAGTGGGAGTAAACATGAATGTATGTACCTGAAGGTAGGCTAGAAAGTTGGAGCCATATTCAGAAACAGAGGTCAAAATGCGATCTCCTGCGCTCAGCTTCAGCCCACCAAAGACCTGCAAAGCATCCAACTTGCTTGCCTGTGCTTCATTGCCACTTTGTAGTTTAGTTGTGATGGCAAACAATGTTGCAGCTCAGCATTTGATGCGCATGGCAATCAGGAGCGTCACATGACACAAAGCTCGCATAGCAATTTGACACTCATGTTTGCCAAATTATGTTGCGAGCACTGCGTCATTTGACAGCAAACCTGTCGTGGACCGTGCAACAGTGTCACTATTGAGCATCGCCAGGCATGAGATCAACAGTGCTGCTGCTGGAAGTTGCTGTAAGATAATTTCTCCTTACAAGGACAAACAGTATTAGGACATCCGATGCAGGAACAAGGCAACTCGGAACATGTCACTGTATTCTGACAGCAATGGTATCTCTAAATAAGGACATTTTGGTATGAGAATCATCTTGTCTCATGAATATCAGCGCATTCTGTGTCAAGAGAATATATTGTACCTGGTACCATGCAGCAGTAGCACTTGTTACTACAGCAATCTCATCTGGGTGGCAGTTGAGCAGCTGTGCCAATGCAGTGTAGGACTTCTCCATGGCTTGTGACTCTTGAGACAGCGCTTCGTACCTTCACATTGCAAGTCACAGTCAACAATATGCATGGCCACATTGTCCAGTGTTGATGTGTTAGATCTTAATCTGGGTGGGCGATCAACCCTGTTGATTTGATCAATCAGTTTAACAACCCCTAGTTTCATTGACCAACTCTACAAACCGAGGCAAATACACCCATGCTTGATTGAATGAGTAACAGACTGATAACTTGTGGGTTTATTAATCCTGCCAATACCAAGATGATCAGATATTGTCATCATGCACAAATGCAGGCTGTCTATTGCTGTCTTGTCTACCAGCATGGTTTATGGTGCTGCTTACCCGCCAATGGTTGCTTCCAGTTCTATGTAATCTTGCTGCGCCTTGACAACTTGCTGGATTGGCAATGCGCTGCCTGAAAACCACACAATCATCTCTTGCTGGCAGCATGCCGGGACGTGTCAACAGCACAAGTGCAAAGGCAATCTTTGCAACTGTGCGCAGCCTGATGAAAGAGCATGGGATCTTGGGATGCATCAGACACGGTCATGCTGGCGAACCTGCGTTGTTGAAGTGCAACACCCTTTGCGCTGCGGGAGTGTCCTGCCGGACTTGCGCCCAGTTCGGCATGATGGCAGGGGTGGCTGCCCGGCACGTCAGGAAGGCTTCGTCACGTCCACGGGGGCTGCTTTGCTAGTGGCAACGTGTCAGGTGTGTACGTGTGGCGAAGGGCTTGTTGCCGCACAGACTAACACCTTGCCTAGTCAATAGCATCAACTGTGCTATTCACCAGTGTTTTGCTCGGTACGTCCTTTTGCTTGTCGCAGACTGGCCCGCGCGTTGTCTTCGTGGTCTTCCTCTATTCAAGAGTAGCACAGTTGTCAGCACAGACTAAGTCGTGCTGATAATTGATGGTCTCTCACACCTGATCGGTGAATGCGCTGAAGGCAGCTTGTCACACAAACTTGCATGCAGGTACAAAACGGAAAAGGCGTCAACGCCCATTGCGGTCAGCTTTCACAAACACCCGTTTAGGCGACCTGCACTCGCGCGCCATCGGAATTGTGTCTTGATGCTTGCTTGCCCCTGCTTCTTCTTGGAAAGTTTGCATGCAAAGCATTTATTGCAGCATTTGCGGCTTGAAAGAAAAGGTGTCAGAAAAATGGCACAAATAGCTGAGAGGAGTATTACTGTGTTTTCAAAGTGTCCCCGGTTGCGCTGACGTCAAAAACGATAATGGAAAACATGCTGTCTATGACATGTTGTGGACAATATAACAGCTGTCCAAACAGCCTTGTAACAAGCCTGGACATTAGGCATACCAACAGCAGGTTGCACAATCAATGTTTTGCAAGCACAAACGTGTATGCGCCCAAAATTCACACAATGCATGCTGACTGATATGACGAATGCTATGATGGCTGTCTGACTGACTATCATCCAACAGACGAACCACAAGCTCAAATCAACTTGAATGTTGTCCAATCATCCTTTTTAATGCACAAGCACTGCTGATACTGTCAACTCACACTGACAACTGCTGCTGCATCTCTTGCGCAGCTGACAATTCGATTGGGAACCAAGTGCACCACCATGTGCACGCCGTGCTAGGCCTAGGTATACATGCATGACGACTGCATGGCGTCTAGCTTCATATGTTGTTGTGCAGCTTGATAGCACCTCTTGTCAGATGTTGTAGTGTAAATTGATGGCAGCTTCAGTACCAAACGGCATGCTGGCTCTTGTTGCAGCCCCAGGTTGTGCCTGTGACTTGAAAGCTGGGCAGCTTGACAATGGCAAGTACTCATGTGAGTTCTGTTGACCAATCAGTTCAATGTACTCTTGCAACGCTTGCCAGGCTGTCTCCATGCTATCTGTCTCTGCTGCTTTCAGGATGTCTGCCTTTGACATGGAGCTTTTGCCAAATTCTGCAAAAGCTTGTAGGCTCTGTTCTACAGTGGGCAGGTAGGGGTATGCATGGACGATGATCAAGGCCCACTGCTTTGTGCTCAAAATCTGCAAGCATGCATATCAGCTCTCAGTTTGTGGGCTTGGTAAATTCAGTCCTGATTGCTAGATTGCTGAGGACTCGAACCCTGTGTTCTCAAGCAAAACTGTGTGGCAATACAAGTTGCTGAAACCAGACAATAGAGAGGATCATGTCTGCACAATGGGACAAATGTAAAAACACAACATGGCGATTATGCGCTTGAACACGCATTTCACGAAAACACAGATCAGCCAGCAGTTTATGCATGATACCACTTTGATGAAGAAGCACATCCGACAAGTAGCGCAACATGCACGCTTGATAAGAATGACCAGCAACTAATACTCTTGCAAACTGTATGGACAACAAAACACGCTAGCAGCTACACAGGTGCTAGCATTGCACAGCTTACCCCACGCCGTCCTGCTGCACCACATCTGTGGTACACTCTGTAGTCTTCTTCAGCGTTTTTGGCCAAGCGGGCTGCTAGATGTGACACCTGAGTGCTCCCTGGCAGGGGGACTTGTTTCAGCCCGCTGTTGATGCAACCAGCAGCTTCTGTGATAAGCCGCTCACGCTGCTTGGCCAACACATAGCGCCGTGTGACATAGAGCCGCCTCAGAAACATCAGGTCCTCCCACTGACCATCAGACAGCTGCAGCAAGGCCTGCATGTACAACAGAAGCTGGTATTCTAGGAACTTGACAGTCCTTGGAATTCGACTCCAAGCATTCAAGGGCATCTTGTGAAGGTGCTGTGATGATCAAGCACAATGGCTGCAAAGAGGAATATAACAAGCCTGCAAAGACATACTGTGCAGCATGAATTCAGATCGCAGCATGATGACTGCAAACAGGCATGTATAAAGCAGGAACAATCTTGTGACATTGTTGCCATACCCAACTGCAAATATGTATGTGTGATGGATGTGTGCCGTACTGTGAATGTGGGGTAGAATCGGTCCATGGAGATGTTATTGGCCAGCTTGGTGTCTATCTGGCCATGCAGCATGGCATCATGAACCTTGTGGTTCAGCAGTTTGATGCAGCCCAACAGCCGGCTGCTCTCATCTGTCAACTGGTGCATCAGGTTGGTTGCTGGCCCATTGCAACGCTCATTGCTCATTTGCAGCAGGCATGAGCCGATGCTATGGATGTAGTCCTGCACCAACATGCATTGTCTTAGCAAATGTCATGGCATAAGCAAGTTGATGTTGGTCAGTGGCAACTGCCCTGATGCAAACATTGTAGTCAGGCCATGATGATTAGGTAAGGCATGAGCCAATACTCTGGACGTAATCCTGAACCAGAATACACTGTGATCAGCAAATTGATGCAGCAATCATTGTGATACATGCAAAACTTGCTGGATGCAAAAAGTTGCCATGAGGCAAAGTGGTGGTCAGGAAGGCAGTGCCGTTTGTTTTCCTGCATACGTCAATACACTGATGTAACACGAAGCACTTTAGGCAGGCAGATGAGAGGCAAAAGAATTGCGCATGAAATTACATGCTTGACAGGCTTTGTACTGGAGTTGCGTTGCCAGAGCACTGCTGCTCGGAAACATCTCCGTTCTCATGAGTGCACACCTGGTTTCCAAATCAAGCACAAGAGCATATGCAGTTGACTCAAAACTGCCTTGCTGGCGTCTTGACCCTGCCTAGCATGCCTTGTTTCGGATAACGGGCTGAGTTGCAGGGCAGGGCAGGGCAGGGCGGGGCAGGGCGGGGCAGGGTAGAGCAGGGCAGGGCGGGGCGGGGCAGGCTAGGGCAGGGCAGGGCAGGGCAGGGCAGGGCAGGGCAGGAATGTGGCATAAAAGGAGAAAGGGTGCCTCGCGACTCACCGCCCAAAGGCTGGAGAACTCTTCAACACCCATGTTGCCAATCTCACTGACAGTGATGCTGGTAGGCGGACCCCGCACTGATGAGATCAGCCCTACTCCCCGTTCTGAGTCCAGAACCTCCTGCCTAACATAGTGCTGTGTTGCGGCTGAGGAGGCACTCTGCACAAGTGGCATTACTTTGCGCTTGCAACTGATCACAAGGGCAACTTCACGTCTCAAGACTTGCCGGCATGCAGCGGTGTGCTGAGTGACATGTTTTCGGCATCAGCAGTGCTTGCAGAATGCCTGCTTGAGTGCTTTGAATACACATATGCTAGTATGTTGTGCAGTAAATGACTGGTGCTAAACTGGTAGCTGTCTTCCGACTGGCCAAAAGATCGCTGAGCAAATTGCAAATGGTTCAGTTGAAGCTAAAAGCTGTGCCTGTGCTACAAAAGGGCTGAACAAGATGCTGATTGTGCACTGGCAATGCGAGCATTAATCAGCTGAGAGGCCTCAAGATGACAAGCTCACTCTACATGTAGAGCTTGCACATCACCAGGCCTATTATTGCCTTGCACCCAGAGACTCAGCAAAATCACGCCTTGCTCCAGTTCAAAAACATGCATCTGCTGCATGAATGTAGCTGAGCTGCATGCACTGAACATGCAGAGTCCTGTGCAAATTGCTGATCACCAATCGGCGATGTCAAGACTTAGGGCTTACTGATGCTAGCGCAGTAGCTTCTGGCACGCCTAGGATAGACCCTCTGGATTGGTGAGCTTCGTGACTGACATTGAGGTGCAGACACTTCTCCAGCAAGATGTTTTTGCTCTCCAGGCGCCTTTGCTGCTCCCTCATCTGCTCCAGTTCTGCTCTGGTACTGGCTAGTTGATCAGCAAGGTCTTGAGAGCTTTCCTGCAAGTTGGAGCTCAACTTCAGATTAGCTGTGCATGTCCATGTGGTTTGGCATTGCGCTTGTCTTGCTGTTTGTGCAGGTCCCAGACAGGCATTCGTTTGAGAGACTCACGCGAGTTGCTTCAAGGGGACGGTATCGTTTCTGGCTGAGTCTGGGGTGCTGAAGGGCGCTGAGGTGCACGGAAGGGCTTTGGTCATGTCGCTCAGCAAGCAGGCTTCGTGGCACATCGGTAATATCTGTCAAGAGGTCGCCAGACAAAGCGCTATCAGATGAAACGCCTTTCTGTCCGAGCACTGCATGATTGCCAAACAGTGACAACGCTTCGCTGCGGTAGCTGGCGGGAAGGTTGGGCACAGGAGCCCAGCTTGGGCTTTCGCTGCGCTGCTGAAGATCTTCAGCCATGTCGTGACCGTCATTGAATAGTTCGGAGGCAAGGTATGCGCGAACACTGTTGTGTACTGAGGACACTTGCTCAGAGGCGTCTGACTCCGCTACGAATGCAGGCACGAAAGCGGAAGAATCGATTCGCGGCTCTGCAGGAGCATCAAGCAGCGTGCGGAACGGCATGATGGTGCGGCGCCCTAAGCTACGTTTGTGAGCCGCTCGACACCCAGTCTAAGTGGATCTTGAGCGCCTAGATTGGCATGGCGTGCGGCAAGCTCCGCGATCACGTCGAGTTCCACAACAAAGAACTGTGTAAGGCAGAAACCAGGCTCTTACTGAACGCAGGGTCGATGTGATCAAGGTTTCCCAGCAGGAGCAGTCGTTGAGTAAGGCAGAAGGTGACATTGTGTAACAATGAGAATCCTGGCTTCGGAGCGACAGGAGTTTTACAACAGAGGGGGGCAGGGCGGGAGGGTAGGCGGGGCTCGAGATCATGATGCCTTGTTGCAACTGACAGGGGATTTGCGACTTTGAATAGGACAGCTAACGAAACAATGTTAGTGGAAATTTCGAGCAGTGCTAGCTCTCTGCCTGGACCTTTCGATCCAGCAGGCGGGCGTGCTTTCTTCATCTCACTCAACACACTTCTCCTTTAAAGCTGAGGATGCATTGGCAATGCTACTAATGATTTAGCTCTGTTTACGCGGAGGCAACAAACTCGCAGTCACACTCAATGCCTTCTGCTACCTGGTATGCAGCTTCGCACGCTTGCACGGATATCAGCTTGAACAGTCTTCTTCTTGTACAACTTCCGTGAGCGCATTGCTGACTCAACTGTCCGCTAGCGCTTCGCTGCATTACGTCTCAGGCCCGCGCCTGTATTGGCAGACACCTCATTGACATTGCCTTGTTGTGTGTCCACACGCGCTCAATTTGCTGAAGCGAGCGGAGCACAGCAGGCCCTTTGGCTTGTGAACTCCGAAAGCTTTGGTACTGCACTCGCGATATTATTGGCAGATCTGCACATTGCATGCCAGGCGCACAATCCCAGTCTGGTGTCACCAAGTCCCCTTACGAGCCGGGCGTATACTTTGTGCGAGGTCAGACTTGGCAGGTGAGGATCAACAGGTTCCTTGCTCACGAGAGTGTTTAACGAACCGGAGTTGGCAGTGCTTCCTAAGCGGTTCTGCTCATTTAGGTCGGTGACCGATATGAACTGGTCAAGCAACTCGGCACAGGCTCCTTCTCGGAAGTATGCTTGGCCCTCGATAGGTCAACAGGCGAACAGGTATATTGCATCTCGGTAGCGTTGCAGGGTGCACGTTGCGATGCACACATTCAGGAAAGCTACCCTCGTGTTGCTGCTCTGTTGCCTGGGTCCAACGCACTTCGACGTGAGTCTTCAAGGTCTCTGAACAAAGCTCCTGATCTCTCAGTGGTTTTTGCTAGGTTGCCCTGAAGCGCATACCTGACGTGCTGAGCAGCCCTGAGCAGGCCAAGCGGGTTTTGAGGGAGATATGCATACTGAGAAGGCTGACACACCCATTTATCATTGAGCTCAAAAATGCTTTTGTTCAGCCATCTGCAACAGGTCAGTTGCTGCAGCTAACTAGTGTGTGCTTACATGCATGCATGCATGCATACATACATAAAATTGCAGGCTATTTAGGCTCAAAGGCCTTGCCAGGTACGTATAGTCACCAAGCAACTGCCTTCAAGCAACCTAGTCCGTAGACATGCTGAACCACTACAGATGCACTGAGGACGAGCGTTAACAATTCCTTTGTAGCATCAGCACTTGTAACAAATGCTTACCTCAATATGTTCCTGCTGCAAGCTTGGCATGCAGAGTCATCAAGTGCTTGCTGATTGTTGCCACTTCGCAGCACAGTTGTGTCTTCTGCAATCCCGGGCTGCCCCTATATACAGAGTCTCGCGGTATCAGGCCTGATGGCGCAGCCTCTTTTTTTTTCTTTTCTGCAGGGGCTAGCAGACTCATCAATGGCCAGCTTGTATCCAGTTCTGTGGACGTCTACATTGTGTTCGAGTATTGTGAAATGGGTGACTTGTTTCATTACAGGTGAGCGGTACTCTAGTTGCAATTCTTACTGCATTTCAGTCCACTTTCAAGCTCCAAATGTTTGCAACACGGCAACCCAGAATCTGATTTGCTCTATACCATGTTGCATTCAAAGAGTTGCAATGTGCATGTCCAGAACAAGCATTTCTTGTCATATTGCATCTGCATGCAGATTGTAGCCTTAATGTCTGCAAGTTTCAAAAACCTTACAAGCCTGACTGTCGAAAGTGACGAAGCCGTTGCAGAGACTGTCATCTTCACAACACATGTTTGTGACAGCAACACCTCACTTTGTCAGCCTGTCTCTTTCGCGCATGTTGCATACGTTATACAAAACACAACTTCACGTGGGATCCACAGTGCAGTCAACACGTTCAATAGCATCAATGTTGTTCATGGCAATGCATTGACGCTGCCGACCAGCACACAACAGTCAGCACTCTCACAGAATGACTGCAATGCTTGCAGAGGGCAATTGGCATCAGACGAGGTGCAGTTGCTGTTGTGGCAGATCCTGCATGTCCTCAAGTACCTACATGCAAACCACGTGTGGCACCGAGACCTGAAGTCAGCCAATGTTCTGGTCAAGCTTGAACAAGGCCAACGCATCATCAAGGTAAGACAGCACCGTGGGCCACTCAGAAGCCTTAAAAATCAAGTTGCACAGCTGTCAGTTGCTCTGGAAAGCTACAAGGACATGTTGTCTCAAGGCCTTGCTGCAGGAGGACCCTCAAGAGATTGTAGTACTCAATTTTGTCTTACAGCCATTTTGTGTCCGGGCAGCTGCTCTGTAGAGTAAGCAAATCCTCTTCGTCTGGGATATCGTCTGTCACCGAGCGTAGCTTGCTATCCATTACCAGCAGCTGGGTCATACAACCTCACCAGAGCAACCTCACTAGAATGCATGCAGACCCTGATGATGATGCAGGTGGCTGACTTTGGGTCAGCGAGGTTTGCCACTCAGGAGGGGTACCATTTCGTGGAGCAGCAAGCACCAGAGAGGGCTGGCGAAGTGCTGGGCAGCCTAGAAAATCTCACAGTGAGCCTTTCTTTGCTCATGTATGTGAACACGTGTCACAGCATATGCTGCTTGTGTTCAGTGCTACTAACATCATGGCACAGCTACCGTGTTTGACAGCCATTGTTGCTTGACCTGACCTTCAAGCCTTGTGCAATTGAAATATGTGATTGAAATGTTTGACCTCAATACACAGCACAGCATGTTGCTCATTGAGCATTACGATTACCATTATCAGACTTTGACAGCATCTTGTATTTGTGATCATGACCGCTTGTTATTGGCGCAGAGAAGGCATTGCTGCATGTCAGCACAGTCACAAGACACTGCATGCAATGTGAACCATCACACGCCAACTTGCATGAACTGGTCTTGCCTATTCAGATTGCTGCAATCTGATCCCGCAGCAGAATCAGCTTTGACATTGTCTTTTCCATGCAAACACTATCAAGCAGTTGGACATGATTGCAGCAGGAAGGAGGTCAAGGCTATCAAGACTGCATTGTGCTCTCACTCAGAACAGCATGCATTGTGTCAGGTCCACCTTGGTCGCGCTGTACAAGCCAACATCAGGGCAGTGGTGCAATGCAGGCAGCCAGGAAGCAGCCAAGCGCCGTGTCACATGGTTTCTCAGGTCCTGTTTGCTTGTTCTGTACAATCAACATCAGGCCAGTCGTGCAGTGCAGGCAGCAAGGGAGGGGAGCAGTGCTATGCCAGACATGGAGCTGCGGTCAAGGGCAGCTGTTGGCAATAGCGCAGACCTGTATGTTAGACCAGGTATTTCCTTTTCAGCTGCAGGGTCTGTCTGCAGGTGCTGCTTTCAGACAAATCTAGAGTCTTCTGTTTAGCTTCAGGGTCTGTATACTGGCGTCGATTCTTTGACTGCAACTGCTGAGTACAGAATTTGCAGTATGCAGCTTTGAGCGTTTCCAACTCAGCAAGGTTCAGCAGAACTTCTGGCATCAAACCTGTGCATCAGCCAAGTCTGCAGAACAGAGGATTCTGATCAGTCTTTCTGCTTCTGGTTGTTCAACATCATCACCCAGTCTGCTCAGAAACACGCTTTGAGCAGAGTTCAACTCAGAGATTTTGCTGTCAACTAATACACAGCACCTTCTCCTCTGTTTGTGGTTGGCTCAGCTGCTTACATTTCACGCTTGGACGCAGTGACCATGTCAGCATCAGCATCAGCTGCTTGATGTTTGCCAAACAAGAGCCAAACAAGGCGCCTGCACCTGCAGAGGAGTTACATGTTGTCTATGACTCACAGCAAAGGTATGCCCTACTTGCAGGCAATGATGCGCGCGCCAACCATGCTTCTGGCATACAAGCTCCGTTGACGCGTGTGGTTGCCACGCCTTGCTACCGCGCCCCAGAGGTCAGGGTTTAATTCACAGAAGCATATCTGTTACAAATTGTTTTGACTGCTGATTTGCTTGGAGGTTGCTGTTATTGAACTGCTCCGAGGCATACATTGAACCGCTCGGTGGCATACATTGAACCCAACAGGTGGGGTACAAGGAAGCAAGTTGCAAATGCTGCATCTGACGTCTTTGGTGTGCATGGAAATGTACGCAGCAGGCAGAGGGTTGCATTGCATCCTGCGTTTCAACATTTTGCAGTGTGGACTATTGCCTTCTGTTCTGTCACACATTGAGTGCCTTGCCCTTGCCCTTTGTGGACAGTTCAACTTTCTGGGAGCTGCTGCATGAAGGGATGACCTGTGGTCTTCAGGCTGCGTCTTTAGAGAGCTGCTGCAGGACACCAGTTCCCGTAATCAGTTTGAGATCGTTGTGAGCTTGTGTGCCATCTGATGCTGAGCTTGATTTCTGCAGGTGGTGTTGTCAAGAGGGGGCTACACCAGTGCCATTGACCTATGGTCATTGGGTTGCATCTTTGGGGAGCTGCTGCAGAGGGTTGCAGGGCTGGGGGCGGCCTCTACCCCCCAGCTGCAGGTGGCCCCCATGTTTGCCATCCAAGGCAAGCCCAAGACCCCCTCTGATGGGTATGCCTGCCATGTTTCTGTTTTTGCTCGTACTCATGACTTGAGTATGCGCATGTGCATGTGCCAACTTTTGTTGGTATGGAAGGTGAACCATACGTATGTGGACAGAATTAGCATATGTGCCCTGTGCCAAAGTGTTGTGATGCAGGCAGGGTCAGGGAACAGCACATTCTTGGGTATTTCATCACTCATTCTTTGGTCAGCTTCATCCTTTCCTTGGTGCAGGGAGGTGTTTGGGGTGCAGGGAGGGCCAGTCAACAGCACAACCCAGACAGAGCTGAAAGCGCTGTTTGACATCATTGGCACCCCCCATTGGGCAGATGTGGAGGCCCTGCAGTCCCACGCCTGGCGCAAGTATCTGCAGCGTCTCCCTGGCAAAGCCCCCACTCTTTACAGGCGAGTGTCTTGCACGCATGCATGCACTAACACACCATTAAAAGCTTGGGATGCCTCCCTGGCAAAGGCCCCACCCTCTACAGGTGAGCCTCACATGCACGCGTATCAGCACAACCATTCTGCCTGGCGCAAGTACTTGCAAGGCCTGCCTGGCAAAGCCCCTGCCCTCTACAGGTGGGTATCTTGCACACATGCATGCACACGTGCATGCACACATGCACAAACTAACAGCTTGCAACGCCGCCCTGGCAAAGCCTTCACTCTGTACAAGTGAGTCTCACGCATATACACACGAAAACTCTTCCTTGCCTGGCGCAAGTTTTTGCAAAGCCCGGCTTGCAAGGCCCCCACTGTCTACAGGTGGGTCTGCTTGGAATGCTGTGCTATCAAACAAGTAATGCTGGGCCTGATTTGCTGCTGCATGCACTACATGGCTGTACACACATATGGTCTGGTTCTCAAGCCTGGCGCAAGTACCTGCAACACCTCCCTGGCAAAAGTTCCAACCCTCTGCAGGGGGGCCTGTTGCACACATGCATGACCACATGTATGCACACATGCACAGATTGAGGTACTTACGGCACTGATCCAGCAAAGCTTCCACTTTCTACTGGTGGGTCTGCTGCAGGCATGTGCACCAGTCATATTGGGCATCGTAAGAAGACCAAATTTACTAATGACAGACCAGAGCTACTGTTGAAATGCCAGACAACTGTGCAGCTTGGAACAATCACCACTCGCAACTTCACTCCTTTGCTTGACTGTAAGCATTGCATTGCAGGCATCTGGGCAATGCAGGAGAGCCTGCAGTGCACCTCCTAAGCCGGCTGCTGGCCTTTGACCCCGCCCGCCGCTGCTCTGCTGAGGAGGGTCTGGCTCATGAATACCTGCATAGCTTTGAAGCCATAGAGTCACAGATGGGTGAGTCTGCGGCATGGCAACTTGTGTATTTTTCACTGTCAAGGCACTGCAGTGGCTCTGTTGCCCAAATGCACAAAACCTTGGATTACCTTTTGGCACACTTAAATGACCGTTTGGCTTGCAATTTGCAGTCAACCAAGCTTGCAATGTATCTGGCATCACTAACATGACTTCTGTGAGGAAGACATTTCATGCATGTACCTGCTGCATCATTTTGATTGGGCCGAAGCTTAGGGACTGAAAGCTGCAAGGCATCATAGCACAGTCTAGGAGACCAGGGTTAACGCCAGGGCAGGTGCTGGTGGTGGTGGTGCTGCTGCTGCTGGTGCTGTGATGCTGATGTTGATGTCCATGTTTATCTTGCAGAGATAGACGCAAAGCGAGAGGAAGAGCTAGAGAATCTGCTGGGAGTGGTTGATGGCATGGACCTGGACGCCTGCAAGAGAGTGCGGCGGCCCACCGTCTTGGACCTCAAATCAGCAGTGGAGGCAGCTGAGCAGCAAAATGCCAAGAGACTCAAGTCTGGCATGCTGGAGTCAAGAGACGGCTCTCCTGACCTGCAACATACACACCCACCGACGACGCCGCTGCCCAGACATTACTATGATGAGCCTGACCCTGCCAAGTGAGTGATCCATCACACAGCCATGCAATGATTGATTGCAATGCAAAGTGAGGCACAGGTTACACTTATCAACCCACCAAGATTTGCATGTGTCATCAGGCAGTTTCACCAGAAAGCAAGCCAACAATCGTGACCGCCTGCTGGTCACATTTGGCGGCCAGCGCTGTGATGGTGGGCATGCTAATTGGGTCATAAATTTCTGCAAGTTGGAACAAATAGTTGGATTGCAGCCCTGCTTGGAGTCCTGCACAGTCCTGCATGAAAGATTAATGACCTGCGGCCCTGCGGAATACTGCATGAACAAATTGGATGAATAAATGCATGCTGGTGGCATTGCAGGACCCTTGACATGCTCGAAGCAGAGCTAGCCACCACCTGCCTGCTGGAGCAGGACGTCGTCACGATCTGCTGGTTCATGACCTGAATGTAGCTGCAGTAACTGACAGCATTGTGGCTCTGCTGAATGGCAGTCTTGCAGAGTAACGTACCTGCAACTTGAATCCTGCACGAGACTGCAAAAATGTGGCTGTGCAGCGCACTAAACATGTCGGCAGCAGAGCTAGCCACCATCTGTCCCCCGGAGCAAGAGAGCAGCCCCATGCACTGATGGATCAATTCTCCATGAGCAGCTCAAGGGTGGTTGCATCATGTTGCAAGAGTGTATCAATGCATGACTGCTGCATTGGCTATGCAGGGCGCTGGACATGCTAGAAGCAGAGCTAGCCACCATCTGCCCGCCAGAACAGGAAAGCAGCCCTGTGTATGGCAGGGCTAGGGAGCAGGACCTGCACAAGCTCAGGTTGCTGCTAGAGCGGGAATGTGCTGCACAGGCGGGGTCCTCCTCTTATCACCCTATATCTTCTGATTGCCTGCTTTTGCTGCCTCCATTGCTGCTGCTTTCTCATCTTATTTGCTTCTGCTGCATTGACTGTTCCAAAATGCTATCTGTACTCTCTGGCTCTCTGTCAGCTGTGCTGATTTACCACTTGGCAAAGCAGGCTTGCTGCTTGTCATTGACCTTACTTCTAGGCTGTCTGATCTGCTTGAATGCTGCAGGCCCGCCAATCGCCCTCATGTACCCCCTTGAGGGGCCCCAGCATCTGTATACCCCCCTCCAGGAGGGGTAGCTCCATGACCCAGCCCCCTCCTAGCTACCTGGATCCTGACAACGTGCTCACTGCGTGGGGATCCAATGCAGAGCAGCTGGGTCTGCAAGTATGCTCTCATATCTCATGGTGATATGCATCATCAGCCAAGTCAGAGTATCTGTCACACGCTCAATCCTTTGTTGCGTGTTGTTGTTGGCTGTGACCCTGTGTCCACATTTCATGCATGCTTCATGCTGGTGGTTTACATGCAGAGCAACAGACTGTGCCAGCTGCAAGATCACTACCTTTGCCATGTCATACTGTGTAATCAGCAAGCATTCTTATGACGGATGCTCCATGCCAGCTTGGCATCTCCATGGCTGCAAGCCTGCTGCCTGCTCATGTCAGCATCCTGCTTAATCAGGCTTGCCACTGATTGCTGACGATGATGATGCATTACACTTGCTCAGCTGTAGACGATACTATGCTACCTTTGGCACGCCCTTCATGTCTCTAGCGTGCTTTCAGTCACACATTTTGGACCGAGTTTCTCAAGGCAAAGCATGGATTGCGGGAAGGTGCAGGTCCCCTGTATGCATCTGAAGTCCGTGAGGAGCATGACCCTTTCTTCTCCTTTCACTGCTGTAGTCTTATACGCACGCCAAGGTCCAAGAAACATATCACTAGCCTGTACCCAGCTCGCAATTTTGACTGCTGCTGACCTAGTATTTTCTTTGGTTGCAGGAGGACGCAGGTGCCTCATACTCATTCAGAGACCCTGAGGAGCATAGCAGGGCTCAATCTCTGCGTCTCTGACCTTTAGTCTGCTGCAAACTTTGCCCAGGCTTCGGTGAGCTGTACCTCTTTTCCTGATCTGATCAGGCAAAAGTATGATTTGCAGGAGGACATGGGTGCCTTGTATGCATCTCGAGATCCTGAGGAGTATGGTCGGGCGCGGCTGAGCCATGTAGCAGATACGTGGAAAGGCAAGCTGGACCCTGCAGAGTACCTCAACCCAGGCAGACATGGGGAGTGGACATCAGCCTCAGGTGAGGCTGTGAGCCCCATCTTGAGCTCTCGACTGCTGAGTCCAGATCCTGAATACTGCTGCTGTTGTGGGCAGGCATGGGTAGCAAATTGCAGCCTCAGATGCAATGCTTGATCTCGATAGTGATCTTTTGCAACCCATAGCCTTTGCTGCCAGTGTCACACATGATCTCAGGTGTCCCAGACAAGAAGATGTTTATGTTGGCAGGGCATGGGTCAGGCCCTACCTGGGGTGTTAGCAGCCTAGCTGTGCATGACAGTGACTCTCACATCCTTTGCTGTCCCCACACGCATGGTATAAATCTGTCCAGCAGTTCTGGTTGTATGAGCAGGGCGAGGGTGCGGATCGGGCCCTACCTGGGGTGTCAGCAGCCTAACGACGCATAACACTGTGACTCACATCCTTTGCTATTTGCGCACAGATGGCATCAAATCGTTCAGCAGTATTAAAGTGGGTGTGTTGGCAGGGCGTGGGTGTGGGTCAGGCCCTACCTGGGGTGTCAGCAGCAGCCTTCCTGGTGCAGATGAGATCACAGACCCTAGAGTGCGCGAAGCAATCAGAAATCAGCAGTTGCGGTGAACGGCGCTCAACATCCAATTGACAGAACTTTGCTTAAGGCAGCTCGGTAGCAGCATGTTTGGACAGTGTACATCCTTTTGCAGGAGAGTTTCTGTACAGTGAGTACTTTGTTCATGTGTACCTCTCATTTTGCAGTACATGTTTTGAGTAGCAGTGTCAGCTTGCACAGCTTGCGTTATCACCGTCTTCTGGCATGGTGATAGCGCTCAAGTTTTGGATTTTCGCTAAGTTCTGCTCTTCTTATCTGTATGATGTAGATATAGTTGTGCTACTGCTCGCAGTTACCTCTCAGCGGCGAATAAAGACAGCTTTTTCCTGGTCTGCCTAAACCCTAGGCTATTTGTCAGCAACCTTACTTTGTGCCCAAACATACCGCAAACCTGACTCTTTAACCCTGAATCCTTTGCATATTGTGAAGGCTTGTGGATCATGCACCATGCCTCAAGTTGAGGAACGACTGTCATGCTTGCCCGACAAGCCCAATGCAAAGCCTTGAGGTTGTGAGCATGCGAAAAATGTGCTGGTTGCACTATCATAGTGAATCTTGCATGCAAGAGAGAGACAGAGACTTTACATCCTCTGGCCAGCCTGCAAGCATGCAAAGCGTATGCCAATGATGTATGAGTTATGTCCAGTCAAGCTGCTGTCCCTGGTTTCAGAGCCCATCTCAACTGACACCAGAACCCATCTGCCAAGCAGTTTGCTGATCTTGAACTTTGAACTTCGCTCGAGCCTTGACTGTGTATACACGAAGGCCTTATCACGGCAATGTAGACCACAAGAGGCATGGCAGCACCCTGTTTTTCGGACTGGTGCTGCCTGAATCAAGTGCCCTTGGAGCTGCTGGCGCAAAGCCTAACGGAAGGTGGACCCGAAGATGACGTACAAGAGTCCTGGCGAAACTTTCGGCTTGTTTGCCGCGACTGGCGCAACGCTTCACGTGAGTGCCTTATCTGCATGGCTTTTGGGAGGTTGTGATGGACCCCTCGAGACTCGCGTGCGTGCAGGCACTATGATCACAACACTGACTTTGGGGCGTGCGTGTGGCGACGAGCAGCTCAGCACGCTGCTTCAATGCTTTCGCAATATCGAGGTCGTCTCCATTGGCTCCGAATGTCCTGTTTCTGGCCCCAGTCTGGCTCGTCTATTGCGTCTGCCCAAAATACGAAGACTGAATTTGCAAGAGGATGACCGCGATCTTAGCCGGGTGAAAGTTGCAACCGAGGTCCATAATCTGCTTGAAATGAAGCTTGACTTGTGCGCCCGGGCTCCTGTTCCTTTCCCTACAATTGCATGGGGTGGCCTCACAAACTTGAGGCAATTAAGTTTGTGGGCTGACAATCCTCTTGACAGTCTAGCAAACTTGCCACTCCTTGAGCATTTGGAGTCTGACTGCTGCTCCATCAGCTTCCGCTGCCTGTGTCAGCTTAGAGGCCTCATATATCTGAAGTTTGATCTGACAGACATTGACAAAGAGTCTGAGGTTCTACTGGCGCACCGACAAGCTGCAATGGTGCCTTTCTTCTGCGCCATTAGCTTCCTGGGCAATCTGCAGCGCCTGCAGCTGCAGGCAGATCCAGATGATCTTGCTCTGCAATCAATGGCAACTCTTGTCAATCTGACAAGCTTGTGCTTCATACCCACTGCAGAAAGGCTCCCTGTATGCACTGTGGATGCCTTGAGGTGGCTTGCCGCACTCACAAAGCTTCAGTTGTTCAGTTGTGACTTTGTTGAAGTGCAGCTCATTGTTTCTGTGCGATTGCCACACCAACAGGGTGCTACACATAGATTGACTGTACCATTGCTACCACCTGGATCTGGAGCACACATATTTTCTTTGACAGATGTGTCTGTGCGATCTTTTCCTGCCAGCAGGCCCAGTGTACACAATACTGTGAGCTTTTGAGGGGCAATCTGCGAGAGATACAGCAAACGGTCGAACTACTGCAAAAATCATTGCACATTGGTTCTATACTGTGTATCATAGAAGCGTTGATTGTCGCGGACCTGATTTTGCCTCTTTGTGAAATACGAATTATTGTTTTGGCCTGGGGCTTGCTTGGCACTATGCTGATAATCATTAAATTAAGTAGCCCTGACTTCAGTCTCTGTGGACTTTGCAATGTATCAAAAATTGTGCATGCAACCAATGCCACGCAGCACAGTGCAATGCAATGCAGGCATTCTGAGTGATCTGACCACACTGCTACAGCAGGATGGTCATGGCTGGAATGGTGATTTGACAAGCCTGGCCTCACCAAGACATATAAAGCTCAGTACTTGAGCTCTGTATGTCTCCTGCTCAGAAAAATATGCACAAGCAGCATGCAAACATGAGCCGTCGTTGCTGTCACCTCCTGGCCTGCTCACTTGGTGCAAACATGGACTGATGCAAGTTTCTGATATCATGAGTGAGGCCTACACCTGAAAGCTTAGCAAAGTGTAAGTGTGGACGGTGCGTGGGGTCCTTGCTTTGTCCTAGCGCGGCCTTGAGGCATCGCAGAGATACAGAAATCGTCACTTGAACAGAGGGCATGCGCGTTCTGGACACGGACGTGGTACTTGCGCAGAATCCGGCCTCGCGCCAAACTATGATCACTCCGTTTATCAGCTGATAGGTCAAAAATCTTGCTGCAGGTGTCTCAACTCCGAATCGCTCTAGTTGGTCTGTTTGCGCGCAACCGTCTTCCAGCTAACCCCTTTCCTGGACTGGCGGAGATTTTGTCAGCTGGTACAGATCAGCAGGGTGTCTGGAAGCTGAGTGAGCTGCAGGTAACACTTTCGCCGTCAAATAGTAAGTTTAGCGCTTCTTTTAGCAGTGTATTACCTGCCTGTGCTACGCAAGGTCGTCAAACGCCTGCAAGATGGAGGGCCAGTGGTTGTCACCAACTTTGCAAGTGACTTGGCCAAGCTGTCACAGTACGAGTATGCCTGGAGTCTTCCGCATGTGCTGGCATCTGTTTGCTGCAAAGGTACGCAATAACATGACCAAAACAAAATGTGTAAACATGCTTGCTTTTGCATGTGCCTTCTTATGCCAGAGCATGATGATGCTGCAATACAACACTGAACATTCACACAGGTTGCTGGTGCTGACCTCAGAGATCAGCTTCAACAACTGTCATATCTGCTGCTGTTGGCTTCTGCAAATGTTCCATGATGCAGCTGCTGTGACTGCTAAACATGGTCTACAAGGTGCTCTGTATTGCACACAAGAAAAAATTTATTCAACCAGAGCTTTTTGTGATGCACTTTTGTCAATGCAGGCATTGGCGTCATACGCTCAGTGTTGGCCAATAACTTGCCAACTGCGTATTTCCCCACCTTCACTGCATCTGACCCTGACTCTGATGGATACACCATGCAAGTTCTGCCAAGCTTACAGGTAAACAGCTGCTTGCTTCTAAATATGCTGTACACTCCAGGTTGTCTGTGAGCCATGCCCCTGGGTTCTGCAGCATGCTTCCATATGCAGCCGTCATGGTGTGGTGCTCTGTGCCCCTTGTGTTGAGTCTCTGAAATGGCATTTGTTGTGAATAGTAAACAGTATGCACCCTTGCACACACGTCACAGAAGCAGTCCACCTGGCATATCCTTGCGTATGAGCGCGTAGCCTCCTGTGATTTTGCGGCGTGACTGCATCTGCAGCTTTTACAGTATGACCTGCACACTGCTGGTCTTCAACAAGAAAGCCAACACTGCTCCTTGCTGTGTCAGCGCTTGTTTAGCAAAGCAACTTATATGCAGCAAATATGCATGGCATTTCCCAATGTGGAAAAAGGTGTGTACTGACAGTGCACAAAGCAGCTTGCGCTTAAGCCCGTGAGACTGGGTGATCAGTAAGGCACAGCTCTTGATGTGTTGGCACAAGTGTTGAGTGTCTCGTTGAGGCTCAACTTTTGTCTCGAGAGGCTGGCTTATGCACGTCACAGTAGCCACATGTGGTTTCCAACCGCTAAATTTTGAAAACATGCATATTGTTGGTTTTGACTCTGCTAGCAGCGCACCAAAACAGTGTTGCAAGCCGCACAGGATGATGTCCTCTGCAGGGAAGGTGTGTGAGCTATCAGCCTGACTGGCAGCCTTTCCCTCTTCTTGAGGTGCGGGTAGATGTGGTGGTAGCAGGGCCTGTGCAAAGCTTGGCCCTTGTCAAGCTAGCCCGTCTGGTGGTGCGAGATGCAGCAGACATGACTGCTGCTGGACATTATGTCCAAGCCCTGGTCCTGCAGGTCTCTGTGTTTCTCCTGTAGCCTTCATGATAGCAAGGACAATGTTACAATTGAAGCGCCTGTGGTTGCTGTCATTGCCCTGTCTGTTGTGCTACTGACTTTGTCACAAACAGATGGGAGCTTGCAGAACAGTTCATGTGCAAAAGCTTAACCAAAAACAAAAGATTTCACTTGCAAGCTCCTTTGTGTGCTGCAAGCATTGTCCAACTGTCAAACTGTGGTGTTTCGTCCTGCAGGCGCCACCACAAGCAGATGGGAGTGTTCCATTGTACATGCCTTTATCACTGGGCCTGCTGGGGGGCAGTGAGGAGAGCGTCATGCAGGCGCTGTCTGGCATTGTGCAGGACAAGAGCTGCATTGTGTGCAGCATGGTTGTGGCTGTACAGGTGCCCAAATCAGGGTATGCTTTCCAGCAAGCTTGGTGTGACTGCTTACATGGCTGACAGTTGTTTGTGCAAACATGGGTCACAAGTGAGACAAGCACAGCAAGCTTGGCTGTCACAGGCAGGACACAAGTACCAACTTACACTGAGGCTTTCCGTGAAGATCCCCTGCTGGGTCATACGCCAGTAAAATACACCTTCATTGATGAGATGTTTGACGACTGGTGCACCAAATGATTCCGTACACAAACTTTAGAGCAGATTTAGCATTTCTTTTTCTTGTTCTTGCACAGCCTGCCGTACGGTGGAAGTACATTAGAATTATCACATTGTTTTGATTTGTGATCCCTGACCACGTGTATGACCAATCAGGTCATCAAACTCCAGCAAGGAGTGACGACTCATGCCCGGCACCAAAATCTACCACCCTCGTTTTGCACTTCAGACTGGTCCTGCAGTCTCATTGGCAGCCATGTCACCAATTGAGAGGGCTGCAATTGAGAGCTTTGCACTGTCTGCTGCACATGCCATGCAAATCATCTCTTGTCATGTGAAACTAACCACATGTATGACCATTCAGGTCAACCATTTCCAGCAAGGAGTGGAGGTTCATGCCAGCAACCAAATCCTATCATCTCCATTTTGCCCTTCAGACCGGTCCTGCAGTCTCATTGATGGCCATGCCATCAGTTGAGAGCTTTACAGTGGCGCCGCATGATGCGCTCTTCACCGGCCTGTTCCTTCAAGAGGCTGCTGCCAAGCGCTACATCAACCTGAACAAGGCTGTTGCTCCTTACAGGTGCTTTGCCAATTGCTGCAGTGAGAACAGTCTGCTGCCTGAAAGAAGCTCCATGCTGCATCCAAAATGCGGCCTGTTGATAGCCTGGGAGGTGTTACAATATCCAGGCTGCAATGCGGGTGTGCATTGGCTGCTGCATGCCCAGCTGTGATGAGCGTGTATGTTCACCTCACTGTACAATCAATAGTACCCCCTTCTGCCCATCACAATCAAGCCTGCATCAGTCAACTGTAGTCATGACCTTTTATGCGGTATGATCTGACAGTCAGGATATCGTACATCAAGCAATCTTGCTGGTCACGTCAGCTCCTGCTGTAGCGATAACATGAGCCAAAGTTGCTGCAAGTTGGTGACCTGCCTTTGGCACGAAATCTAGTTTCTAGAGCGGTGTACATAGCTCTGCATTGGCTTCAAAGACTGCTGCTACACTGTTTTTATCATTTCTGTTTTCAGCACAATGCAAGCAGCTGTTTGCATGCAGCCAGACGCTGCCAAACATGGCCATACTGCTACAGCAGCTCACGCTCAACTATGCAGCTGGCCAAGTCAGTTGGGCTTACAGCATGCTCATGCTGCTAGCGTTCTGCCTGGTCTCTTGCTTGACTGCACGTTGACTGCAGCTATTTGCATGCAGTCAGACGCTGCCAAACATGGCCATACTGCTGCAGCAGCTGACCCTGAACTATGCAGCTGGCCAAGTCATGTGGGCATACAGCATCCTCATGCTGCTGGCATTCCTCCTTGACCCCCGCTTGACTGGGGCTGAACCCCCCCTTGACCCCAGCCTGGACTCTGCCTTGGACCCCAACTCAGCCGCCAAAGCCGCCTTGGGGCTTGTTGGGCTGCCACAGCTGCAGGAACTTGTGACTAATCATGAAGAAAGGTTGAATAAGTATGCGCAGAGAGAACAGCGTGCTCAGTCAAAGCAAAAGCCAGCAGTAAGCTCAGACTCTGAGGAAGACTCTGGCTCAACCTCAGATTCAGACTCAGAATCAGGCACTGGATTAACTGCCGGAGTCCCTGCGGCAAATCCATCTGCCAGCATTGAGCTTGATGGCAGCCCCGACTCAGCCGTTTCTGAGCCTGCTTCAGAGTCCAAGGGCGATTCAGCAGCAGTGACTGTTGGGCCAATGTTGATCAGGATGCAGAATGGCGTTGCTGCTCTACTGACTGGACTTAGTGAGGAGCTGCAATCAGTGCAGTGGCTGCTTGGGCGCTTGCAGACAGAAGCTGTCGCTTCACCACAGGTCCATTGATGCCTCTGCAATTGTATGCCTGCTGCTCACACCTTGGTGCGCAAATCTCAGCTCTAATATGTATGCAGCAGTCTGATTGTTTGTGTTCAGATGCATCGTGAAGTCTGCACAGGAAGGCTTTGCCTAATTCAGCATTCAACACTGCTGTCGCTGAAAGCAGCCAAGGAAAGTCACCCTTGTTGACCTGTCATACATGCAGTCTTATTGCATCAATCATCAAAGTGGAGTAAGTGCAACACGTAAACTGTGACATACATGACATGGCAAAGTATGTCACAGGTGCAAGACAAGCTCATGCAACACATGCACAGCTTGTTGACAAGGGTCCTGCACCTGCCGTCCAACACAATCCCTTCAGGTAAATCTACACTGACATCACACTGCAGAATGCGTTTGCTTGCATACATGTTCCTGCTGTTGTGCCATGTTTTGCTGATCAAATCAACAATTCTAGCAGATGCAGTCTTCTTGTGAAAATGATCACAGCGTTTCTGCTTTTTGCACCTTTCTCTCCATCATGCATTTCTGCTTCTACATGTGCTGCTTTTTAATTGCTTACATGACCTACTCCACATCCATTGCAGGTGGAAGGGCAGTTGTTCAGGGCATTCTGGCGGAAGCCCTTCAGCCCTTGACTGAGGCAGCTGAACAAGAAGCCAGCTCCTTCATGCCAGAGGAAGCGTTTGCATGTTCTTCACTGCTGGCCAGTCTGTCTGTGCCATGTGCAAAGCTGCAGTCTGTGCTAACTGGGCTTGCAGCCACTCACGCTCAAGCACTCATACATCGCGCACCTCAAGTTGGGGCTTTTGCAAGTAAACTGAAGGTACTTTGAAAGACAGTTGATATTGCTGGCATGCTTGGCAACATCAGCAAATCAACAGGATTTACAGCATGGATCCAGAGTATCAATGGTTGAGGTTTCCATCTCTATGGCCATTGTTCCAACCGGGCGAGAGACCCTGCAGCATCAATTGGGGAGTTGACTGACTCACCAGGACATATAGCGAATTTTGGGCATGTCAGCATCAAACTGTCTTGTTGCAAATGCTCTGTTGGCAGAATGCATAGCATTGCCAGTGAGTCAACACAGGACCGTGGATGCAAAGATGTGCCAAGAAAAAGCAATGATCAACACAGCAAGTCATTTACTGCAACACAACTGTGGAACTTGTTGTGGCACATTTTCCACAAGTCGCTTGACTGCCATGCCAGACTGCAGCCAGCAAGCAGCATGTGCTGTGCTCACATGGAGGTCAGCATCAATGCAAGCTTGATGAGTGTCTGCTGTTCAGGTAAATTTGCATTTATTGGACATCAAGACTGGCAGTGAAACCTCGCCTTGGCTTGCGCCCGACTGGGTCTTGAACATCAAAGCTGAGACTGAGAGCAGAAGGAAGTCAGGTACTGCGACAGGCTGTGCCCACTCAGCCTCTTCAAAGGCTTAGTCACTGCATGTCATTGCAGACATTCATGTCATCAGAACAGGAAAGCTGCGTTGTCATGCCAACCGATCTGAGACATGACAGCATGTGTAAAGATGGAAAATGGGCCTCTATACCTGACAATACATCACTGCTGCATGCTCACTAAGGACTGGCTGATTTGTCCAATACATCTTTGCATCTCCTGTGCAGGAGACTTGCCAGAGCAGCTGATAGAAGAGGGCGTCGTTTTAAAGTATGCCGTAGACACCAGGTACTGCAGCTCATGCCCTCCATGCACTTAACTGCTTTTGCTATTGTGTGTAGATATGACTGCATGTTGCAGACACTAAGTGGTGCATCTTCCGGTCATGCATTAAATCTCCCTGCACTTGGCTCTGGTGTAAACATCACTGCCTGTTGCAGACACCAGGTGCTGCATCTCACGCCCTGCATGCATTCAACTGCCTTTGCTCTTTGTGTAGACCCTACTGCACATTGCAGACTAAGCGCTGCATCTCCTGGTGTACATGCTCCCCTGCGTTTGGCTTCTGGGTAAACATTACTGCTTGTCGCAGACACCAGGTGATGCATCTCTCGCATGCAACTGCCTTCATCTTGGTGTAGACCCTACTGCATATCGTGGACACGAGGTGTTGCATTCATGCTGGTCATGCATTTGACTGCACTGTTCTCTTTGCAAAGCTTGCTCTTGTTACCGCAAGCGGGGTGTCACAATAGCTGCAACAGCCAGCTGTGATGTGCATCTGTCAAAAGCCTATGTCGACAACAAGCTGAAGCTCAGCTCTCATACATGTCCGCCAAGCTTTGCACGCATGTTGCAGGCTGCATGAAGCTTTACAGGACATGTATGACCTGTGAGTACAGCCACCTGTGCCTGCCAACGCTCCGCCTTAGGTCACAAGCCTGACACCTTATGTCTCTCATGAATAGAAAGTTCTTGCATGTGTGTTGCAGGCTGCATGAGGCTCTACAAGAGGTGTATGATCTGTTGGTGCAGCCCCCTGTGCCTGCCAACCCCTTTCCTGCGATGACTCAACTGCTGCTCAGATATGGCTGCCGCCTAGAGCAGTGGGACTCACGCATGGTGAGCTTTGCCAAATAAATGGGACAACCACAAGAAAATCATAAAGGAATCAGGGGCAAAACAAAACAAACTGAAGAAAGTGGAAATATTAGCAGGAGAAACAAATATGAATTATTAGCATTTCCTTGTTGTCTTTCTCTCATTGGGCCATGCAACACCAATGCTGTGCACCATCCATTTGCTACTTGCTATTTGCTATTGTTATACTAGGGGCAGCAAGCCAAGACTGCTTCTACCCACAAAAGCTCCTGCTAACCTTACGGTGCATACTTTTACTTGCTGTAATTTGCTATTTCATCAAGCAGCATGACTGGGGTGTTTCTGCAAGCAGCCTTGATAAGCAACGAGTGTGGTTGTACAGAGTCTTCCACACTGTCAATGCTTTTTGGGCTGCCTGCATCATTGCATCTCCAGTGCAGTCGGGTCGCTGTTTAGCACGTCAAATCTGCAAGGTCTATGTGCTGCGCAGTATCTGAGAAGCTTTGCAATGCAGGTTCAGAGAGGTTTCTCAACAATATGGGCATGTGATGTGCGGACTACACCAGTCAGCTTTTGAACCAGCTATGAAACCTGTGCTGCAACGAGCCAAACCTGACAGACTCAGATTATATGTGCGTGGGCATGTTTGTGTTGCCAGCCACTGCAAATCAGTCATTTTCGATTTCCGTTCCAAGCACCTAACCACTGCGTAACAATTAAGAGATCCAGATGACGCTGGTAAATGCCGTGCAGGGCAACACCAGTCAGCTCTGGAACCAGCTATCAAACCTGGCAGACTCAGACTACATGCACATGGCTCTGCGTGTATTGCAATCTGCTGCAAATCGGCCTTCTTCCATCAACATCCCAAGCAATGACCCCAACAGAGACCCCAATAGAGACAGGTAGATTAAGCTGGTCTTTGCTATGCAGGGCGACACAAATCAGCTCTGGAACCAGCTATCAAACCTGGCAGACTCAGACAACATGTACATGGCTCTGCCCGCACTGCCAACTGCTGCAACTCAAGCCTCTCCAACTAAAACCCCAAACACAGATCCCGCCAGGAGTGTCGCCCAGCACCCAGACAGGGACCTGACTGAGTCCCCCAGCAAGTTTGCTGTTAAGTCACCCAGAAGAACTGGCATCAAGGCATCAACAAGGGATGACAAGCCGCTGCCGGTGACATGCTTAGCTTGCTCCTGATATGCTACCTGTAATGTGTGCTGCATGTAGAATGTTGGCGTGCAAGCTTACAGGACATGACAATGACAGTCACACTCATGTAAAAGTATATCAGCAATGACCAACTCTAGGGAAGTTGAAGTGCTCTACGCATTATGAATGCTTTCAAGGAAAGTCTCAAGGTGTAATCATGACAGTAGTGATTCTATGCTGCGTTTGCAGGCGGTTTATGGATGCTACTCAGCAGTACAGTTGACTGATGTCCATGCGGCACAGCAGGTGGCAGAGAAGCTGCCCTTTCTTCTGAAGCACCGCAGCTGGCAGTCTGGAGCATATCAGGTAGTCCTTCCTCTCCTTTGTCAATCAGACATGTCGAGATGTGCTAGGTTGCATGCTTTATTGATGTTGTCTGACACCAGTGTGTTGAGAATGCCTGCAAACAAGAAATGGCCTATGTTGATGTAGTAGCAGCCACCATCTTCCGTAGATGGGCTTGTGAAGGTAGTAAGCTTCATCAGGCAACATGCAGCACATCCACTTTGCAGGCTCGCTGCATCATTGCTCAGAGGCTTACTGACATCATGCTGAAGACAAAATACATTGAGATGTGCCAAGATGTGCCCAAGAGACGCCAAGCGACGTGAAGTCAAATCAAGTGAGAACACAGAGGGAAGTCTGGTATCAACTGGATTTCCTGAGTGACTGTTATGCAGGTGGATGTGACACCATCGCTGAGTGGAGATGCAGCCCTCGGCAATGCCTTTGCACTTCACCACTCCAGGGTTGAAGATGCCACCACTGGCTCTTCTTCACCCTCCAAAACCCATCACAGCCAATCACGGACTGTGCCAGTGTACCTGCATGAGAGAGGCTTCAGCATCTTGACTGAAGATCATTACTTGATTGAAGGTAGGCTATTGCCCTCTTCTGCTTTTGCTCAGTCACAGCGGACATGTGGTCGGCTTTGCTAGCCTCGGGAAATGCCATTGCTCTTCGCTTCCATTGGATCACAGGTGCCATTGCCACAGATGCCAGATCTTCCGCACCGAGCAAGACACATCACAGTCAACCAAGGGCTGTGACAGTGCACCTGCATGACAGAGATTTCAGCCTCGTGTAAGAGGATCATTATCTGATCAAAGGCTATTGCCCTCTTCTGCTTTTGCTCAGTCACAGCAGACGTATGGTCAGTTCTGCTAGCCTTGAGCAATGCCTTTGCTCGTCACGTCTTTTGAATCATTGATGCCGCTGCTGGCTGTTCTCCACTGTGTAAGGCCTACCAGCCAAGCTGTGCCAAAAAATCTGCTTGAGAGAGGTTTCAGCGTCTTGACAGGGGATCACTACTTGATGGGGGGTGAGCTATCGCCCTCTTCTGCTGCTTATTGAGGCACAGCAGACATGTGACTGGTTTTGCTAGCTGTTGGCGATGCCTTAGCTCTCCACTGTTGCAGCTTTTCTAGGGCTGTGCCAGTGTACCTGCCTGATTCAGCATCCTGACAGAGGATCATTAACTGATTGAAGGTGGGCTTCTGCTCTTGTCTGCTGTTACCAAGTCACAACAGACATGTGCTGGATTCTGCCAGCATGCTGTGTGTCCTGCCAGGGCCTTGCTGGGTTCTGCCACTATGGAGCTGATCCTACCAGCTTCGTTCAGGTTCTGCCAGGGACTTGCTGACTTCTGCCAATGTGTGGCTGACACCCTTTGAAAGATGCCTGGAAGACATGACAGTGACTCTGTTGCGTCAGTTGCACTTGTGCTCCTTACTCTGCACAGACATGTCAGCACATGTCTCAGATCTGTGTACACTGACTGAGACTGCTGGAGCACCGCTTGATTCTGATTTTTCTCATTTGCAGCACAGCAGCAGCAGCAGCAGCAGCATGAACAGAAGCCTGTGCTGTTGTGTGCATGGTGATGTGTTGCTGTGCTGCAGGGCCAAAGTTTGGTGATGCAGTTCAGCTGTTTGTTGCGGCATACCAGAAGTGGCAGTCACTGCTGCTGTTGCTGATGCCGCTGTCGCTGGTGCTGTATTCAGCATGACATGGTGCTGATCTGCAGGGCCAAAGTATGGTGATGCAATCCAGCTGTTTATTGTAACTTTTCAGAAGTGGCTGGAAGAGCTGCATCAGCACACAGAACACGTCATCAATGGCCTGCAGGTGAATGGCAAGTAATCATTTGACCTCAATTTCAGAATCTCCTCCCTATCTGAAGTGCATGTCAATGTTTCACAAGCAGCTAGCTGTGCACTGCGGTCTGACAAGCCACATATGTTTGCCCGTTTCTGCTCTGAGTAGAAGCAGTTCAAGCCAAAACACTGATCTGAAAGGTGTGTGTGATGCATCAGCATCAGCACCAGCAGCATCTGTGCAATGTACAGCATATCTTGCCAACTCACGAGCTTTGCCTAATCTGGTCAGACAAATACTTGAGCCATAAGTCATGCCTGGAAGATGATCTGTGAGCACATTGCACATGGTCCAATAAGAACTGCAGGTCCTGGGGAAAGTTGCATATGCAAATTGATCGTGGTTTCACTGTGGCAGGTGGGCGCAGATGCAGCGTTCAGTCTTGATGAGGCAAGAAGCCGCCCTCAGGCTGTTGCCAATGCCATCATACGCTGGTGAGGCTTAACTGCATGCTGACTACTTTATGCTTCTATGTTTGCGCTGATGAAGCAAGGGGCCGCCCTCAGGCCCTGGCTAATGCCATTGCGCATGAGTGAGGTTGTGCAACATGTTGTTTCATTGATACGACCATGGTCAACTCAGGAAATGACCAAGCATCGCTTGACTTGCAAACAGTGCTTTGTCCAGCTATTGCTTGCCCCAACCATCTCAAGGTGCATCAACCAAGGAATGGAGCACTGCTCAAGCTGCATGTTCAGAAACGTCTCGTCACCCTCAATATTGCAGCATGGAAAGACTGTTGGCATGGGCCCTGAGGCATTTGCAATATTGTCTCATCAACTTGTTTCACACACACCAGGCGCATGCAGATGCATGATGTGCAGGCTGCAGGTAAAGGCTGATGGCGATGCCATGGCAGAAATTCACCTGACAGCAGCACCAGCTCCTGAAGGTTATCAGCAAGCAGCAGGACTGCAACGAACCCTCTATGTTGCTGTTGTCAAAAAGGTTTGCCGCAGTCTTATCCAATAAGAGGGAGTACTGAATTGGAGGTTATGCTGCAGCTGTCAAACTGTTCCTGTCTTTGCCAGAACGCAGTTACTGTACATTGATGTCAACAAGAAGGTTGGTAGCAAACTTGCCTCGTTGAAGATACAGCTGGTAGCTTAAGGCTGCGGTCACTCTGTTGATGTGCTCATCAACATGACTGGCAGTGGTCTGTTGCAGCAGATATGCTAGGTCTCTTGTGGTTCAGGCCTTAGCTTGCCAGGTCAATTTGTAGACCATGCATACGTCCGATTGGCATGCGGACACCACTCATTCTTGTCAGCAGGCACTCGGTCAGAGCATGTCCTATTTCTTGTGTGTCTTCTTGATGCCAAGAAGTTGATGCTGTTGCTAGTTGGGAGCAGAGCGTGCAGTTTCTCCATTTTCCTATCCTTTCTTTAAATGGTGATTTTGCCCTGCAGGTGATGTTTCAGTATCGAGGAGTGAAGAAGATCAGACTGGGGCGGCAGCACTGGGGTGCAGATGGAGAAGAGTGGGGACAGCAAGCCCCTGAGAAAAACAACAGGACAGCTGACCAATGGGACAGCAGCGTGTATGAGAGGGTGTTCCTTACGCCCTCTGCTGCATCTTTCTGGGCTCAATGGAACAGGTACTCAAGCAAGCACCACAACCACCCATGCAATCAGTCAGTTGCTCAAAGAAGTCATCAGTCATTCAGTCAAGTAGGCAAGCAAGCAAGGAAGCAAGTCAACCAGCAAGCAAGCAGGCAAACAAGCAAGCAAGCAAGCAAACAAGCATGCAACTTCTTGTGCAACCAATCGCTTAGTCAGTTGACCATGACATTCTGCCAAGCTTATAGCGTTTGCCTTCTGCCAGGGAACTTGGAGATCCAGCTCTGCCATTGCACCACTTGCCTCTAGTGGCAGCTCTTCAAAAGGCCACAACAACAGCTGACAAGGCAGCAATTCTTCATCCTGCTGACACTTAGGCTCACTGTGTTTGCCAGGGAACTTGGAGATCCAGCTATGCCATTTCACCACTTGCCTGTAAGGGCAGCTCTTCAAAATGCCACAGCCGCAGCTGTCAAGGAAGCAGTTTTTCATCCTGCTGACACTTAGGCTCACTGTGTTTGCCAGGGGTCTTGGAGATCCGGCTTTGCCCTTCCATCACTTGCCTGTCGTGGCAGCTCTTCAAAAGGCCGCAGCAAAAGCAGCAGATGAGCAGGACTTTCTGACTGCCATACGTCTCAAGCTGAGGGCTGCTGTGATTGCTGGACGACAGCAGGAAGCTGAAGAATGCAGCAGAGCCCTCAGGGGCATTAGCCAGGTATGTGTGGGGTTGCCCATAATCAGCGCTATGCTCAATCATTCTCAAACCCCTTCAGGGGAGCTGGGGTGAAGGACAACTGGGACAAAACAGTGCTGATAGATGATTGCAAGTTGAGGAGTGTAGCAGAGCTCTCAGAGGCATGCGCTAGGTGTGCTCATCATCTTCAAAAGCATGAAACAAATTTTGCCTGTTTGTGTCCACAGTCTGTGTTTGTCAAGGTGAAGGCCGCTGTGATTGCCAAATAGCAGCAGGAAGCTGAGGATTGCAGCAGAGCCCTTAGGGCGTTGGTCAGGTATGCGTGGGTCTACCAATGGTCAAAAAGCTTTGGAAAGCAGCTGAGCAGGATTTCCTGACTGCTGGACCTCTCAAGCTGAAGGCTGTCATGATTGTCACTAGCCAGGTATGCGTAGCATCCTGCCCATGTGCAAAGCGTCCAGAAACACTTTCGTGTCAAAGGCATGTATGTCTCAAGCTCAAGGCTGCTGTCACTGCTAGGCAGCAGCAGGAAAATGAGGAGAGCAGCAGAGCTCTCACATGTATCAGGCAGGTATGTGTAGCACTCTGTCCATGCTCAAAACCCTGAGCAGGCCTCAAGGGCATCAGGTGTATGATCATGAGCAGTCAAAAAGTTTGCCTGTGGGTGTAGGGGAGAAGCTGCACAGCCTGCAACATGACATAGCACGCTTGCCAAATCACACAGATTACATCATACAACAATTTCATTTTCACACATGTTGATCATGGATGCGAACTGTCATTTCTGGGTGTGTGCCAGGAGCTGTGCAGCCTGCATGGCCACATTCAAGGTCTATTGGCAACTGGCAACGCTCACAGCAGCCCTGTTCTTGGGTCTGGTGCAATTTGATGCATTGGACATGTTGCATTCCATATATCATGTGCTTCAGTCTCTGTGTATTTTTCGCAGGAGTTGCACAGCCTGCATGGTCACATACAAGGTCTAGTGGCCAATGGCAACGCCCAAAGCAGCTGTGACTGTAGCCTGATGGAATGGGAGAGGTTGCAAGGAGCAGTAGCAGTTGTGTGTGACAAGGCGATGCAGTGCCTTGTCATCGGTGCATCACAGCTCTGCTGCAAAGGTAAGGAAAACACTTGCCTTCTGGCTGTCAGTGCTGTGAACGTCTGTTATCAAGGAGTGGGAAGCACTTGTCTTGTCCTGAGTGCAGTGCAGCTGTGCCGTGAAGGTATGCATCACATTTGCATTGAAACGTTTGTCTTGATCTGTGAGAGTGTATTTGTGTGACAAGGTCATGAAGAGCCTCATCTTTGGTGCACTGCAGCTCTGCTGCAAAGGTGTGAAAAGCAGTTGTCGTCTTGTCAGTGCGATTAAGTTCTGCTGTGCATTTGCGAAAAGCACCTGGTTTGTCATTGGTGCACTGCAGCTCTGCTACACAGGTATGCATAACATTTGTTTTTTGCTTTTTGTCATGATCTGCAAAGCTGTATCTATGTGACAAGGTCATGCACAGCCTTGTTGTTGGTGAACTGCAGCTCTGCTGCCAAGCACTTGCATTGTCATCACTGCACTGTAGCTCTACTGTACAGATGTGAAGAGCGTTGTGGGTGTGCAACACACTTGTTTGAAACCCTCTGCCATGCTCTTTGTACCTGTGTTTGATAGCACGTTACTGCTGCATTTGCAGGCATGCCACAGGAGGCTGAGTCTCTGATAGTGCAGCTCAGAGGCACCCAACTGACTCCAGACACCTGGGACAGTGCCTCTGTCCTGTTATCACAGCTTGGTGCCTGCACACAATACTGCATGGCGTGCACAGCCAGCACATGCTGGAGCTGCCTGCAACACCAGCTTGATTCACTTCCTGAGACATGATACAAGACAGTCTGAGTGTGGTGTTTACTTCACAAGTTTGGCCTGGATACCTGAAACGCTACCTCCGTTCAATTGTGCCAGCTTGGTAACTGCATGGCGTGCACAGCCAGCACGTGCTAGAGAACAGCTTGAGCATGGTGTTCATGACTAGGGCAGCCTTGCCTCTAAGTCTTGTCAATCGAGACTGTGCAGCCAAGGAGGGATGTGTGTCATAATGCAGTTCTCATGTTGAGACTGTGCACTGCCCTGCTGGCCATTACATTACTTGACTACTCATGAATAGACCCACGTGGGTGTGTTGATGCTGAGACTGGATGTCTAGCTGCATGGCTCAGTGTCGTGATCTTGATGTTGCGTGTTGATTGATCAACGGTCAGCTTGATTAGCATAGAATGCAGGTGCTGTACACTCTCTCTCTCTCTCTCTCTCTCCACTGCTCCAGGTCTGGTACTGACTAATGCGAATCCGTGCGCAAGCTTAAGCAGGCCATTTGATTAGGAACAACTTTATTTAGCTTAGCTCCAATAGTGCAGCAGTTGCGCATGCTTCTGTAAAAGAGTTCATTGCACAGCGTGCGCATGCATGATTCTGCACTTCGGCAGAGAACACGGTACATTGCAAATCGGTGAGCAAACATGCAAGCCAAGGCAATGCTTGCCAATGACAGACGTGACGCCTTTCAGTTCATTCATAAAAGAGGATTCGCTCAAAGACTTGCAATTTCATGCATCTACAGGCATGCATGTGTTGGTTCCGAAAGCAGACTCTGCCATGGAACATGTTGCGTCTGTGGGCTTCAACAGCCTTGCTGCTGACCATGTGAATCCTGCTGTCCTCCATTCAAGTCCTTCATTGATGTTGACTTTCACTATGTTCCCTCTTAGCCTCAATGTTGTCCATGATACGGCCCTGAACAGCACAGACCCATTGAGATGCTGATTGTTTGAAGGAACCACTTTGACCATCAAACTTAAAGACATTGTGCAATAAACATGAATTGTACGCGCAGCGTTACCTTGAGATGTGCTAGCTCCTTGTCAATCTTTGCTCCCAACGCAGACCTGACCTGGTCCAGCAGAGGGTACACAGGCGTCTGAAAAGTAGCTTTGAGAGCAGCAATGGCTTTGTTGGTTGATCTCATGTAGCCAGTACCTGTAACAGCAGGTGCAAGCACCATGAGCGGTGTGGTGACAATCATGCTTAGACGCTACATCGCATTGCCAGTCACAGCTGCCGTTTAAAGACTTCTGTTGACAGTGAACACAAAGCTTGAGCTTTGTGACCTTTGGCTCCTTGCCACAGTGTTACATTGCCACTGGTGCTGATTGGGTCCTGCCAATATGAATAGCACAACAGCTCATGTGGACACAGTTTTCAGCGCTGCTTGCCTTTTGACTCGCTGCCAATGACATTGGATGCCAGACAGTAATGTTTATAGAAGAAGCCTGCCAGCAACCCCGCTTCTACATCTTCAAGAGCCTTGGCGTAATTGTACAGCCCAGCATGAAAATCTGGCTCCTCATACACCTCCAGCAAGCTCTCCAATTTGGCCTCTCTAGCTTCTGCTGCTGCTGATTGCTGTGATTTGGCCTTGTGGGCTTCCATTCCTGCCCTTTGTTGTGCAAATGCTGCTGCTGGTGACTGGTCTGCTGCATCTTGCTGCAGCTTTTCCGTGGGTGCAGCAGTTGAATACTGATGTGAGGATGTCAGAGCATGCTGGTTGCCATTTGCTTCAGCTGTAGGTTGCATTTGAAACTGCTGCTTCGCTGCTTGATATGCGCCATCAGGCATTTTAGGTGGTATGTCTTCTGATTGATGAGAGCTAGCGAGTGCATGTTGGTTGCCATTTGCTTCAGCTTGGGGCACTTGACTGCTAGACTGCTGATGTGCGTCTGCTTTATGCTGGTTGTCCATGGGACTTGAAGCAGTGACCTGATGCTGGTGTCCGTTCGCTTCTGCACCAGGCAGTTCATGAGTGCTCTGCGTGGCAGCAGCCTGTTTTTGCAGCTCAGATGTGAGCAAGCGCTGGGATCTCAACCGCAACTGAGAGTCAGAGCTAGGTTGATTCTGTAAGGATGGTTTCAGAGCCATGTCAGAGCTGACTCGGGGGCTGAGGCGAGGACTAATTGGTGCTGAGAAAGCTGAGTCGAGTACATCTCCTGGATCTGAAACTGCGTCGTGGTAGGTCAGTGCATCTGTCAATGGCTGGAACAGAGCTTCTAGAGAAGTCCTGCCAACACAGACTTCAAGTGTGAGACCTTAAGGCTTTCATCTGAGCTGTATGATTTTCCAGCAGTGCAATTGTGCTTGATTGCTTGCAGCTCAAGCGAGCAAATATCAGAAATAAAGACAGCAATGTCTGCTGCGCAGACAGGGATAGCATAAGTCTTTGGACTTAGCTTGACAATCATTGCATATTACAAACACATATTTCTACACAGCTAGCTCGCAACCCACAACAGTAGGTGAAGCTATGCCAGCCAAAAGCAGACATGGGTCTCAGTCCACCAACTGCTGCTGTGATCAATGTCACTGCTATCATGTCAGTGCAGATGTGCATACTCTAAGTGGTGCTGAAACCTGTGCATACATCTGACCTGAAAGCTTTGACTGCTTTGGAGCCTTCACCACTGGTGCCCTGGATCTCCACTTTTAGGCGCAGGTAGTCTCTGAGGTTCATGCTGGTCAGCATCAGGATATGATCACCGAGGTAATGTAGCATCCTTGCTGCCTGCATGACAAGTGCAATTATCAGGCCTGGGCAGGTGACCTCTGAGCTTCTTGCTCAAAGATTTGTACTGGTCAGGATCCGGCTGTAGTCTCCTAGGTAATGTAGCGTTCTTGCTGTCATGCCGGTCAGCATCAGAAGACGTGGTCGAGATTAATGCAGAAATCTTGCTGCCCGCATATCAAGTATGCCTGTCAGGGCTGAGCACGATACATGCTGATTAGCAACATACATGGGTGATATGACTTCTTGAGTGAGGTAACATTCTTGCAGCCTGCAAAGAAGTATGCATGTTAGGCATGAGCAGGACAGCCCTCAGAACTCCATGAATCCGTTCAGCGGCCTGTTGGGCCTGTTGCGCAATGCAATCCTGTTGTGCGCTATGCAGGCTCTGTTGGCGATGCAATCCTGTTGTGCGCTGTGAAGGCTCAGTAATGATGGCTTACACAGCTGCACACCTGCCCCTGCATTATATCTCATCGGCTTTTAAAACCCACCATAGAAAGCGCAAAAAAACCTTAAAACCCTAAATCCTACAACCTAATCAAGTCCCCTCACATAAACAAAGTCGTAAATTTTGCTTCAGATTTTTCTAATCCTACCGCCCGAGACCCGATGAATTATATTGTCAGGTGCAGACCTGACCTGCATGACTGTGATGCTCACAATAAGGCTCTCTAGCACCATAGAATGTGTAGCTCATCACACAGTTATGAAATCTTACTTGAACAATCCTGGCAGATGCAGTAATCCACCATTGCTGCTCAGCCGCTTGTCGGGCGATGGCTATCTTGTTATGCCTGATGAAATTTCAGCACTGAGATGGTCATTGAGTGTTGCTGAGCATCAAGTCTTGATGAGCTGTGCAGTGCTGTAGATCTGACCTGAATGATCCTGGCAGATGCAATGTTCCACTGCCCTTGTTCAGCAGCTTCTTGGGCAATGGCTATCCTATTGTGAACTATGAAGGCCCAACACTCACTGCCCAAGTGCACTGTCCTGAAGAAGAAGTCCTCCTCATGCTCATACACCTCTCCTGACAGCGTCGTTTCCACAACCTGGACAGCAGTCATTGCATGATTTGAGTGCTCAGAAACCAGACAAAACAGTCAGATTGAGACAAGTCATGATAGTGGCCTGTTGGGCGATGGCTATCCTATTGTGCACTATGCAGGCCCAGCACTCACTGCCCGAGTGAAGTGTCCCGAAGAAGAAGTCTGCGTGCTTGGAAACTCGCCAGGCCGAGTCGCCTAAAAACCGTGTACGACAGCTGTACAATTGTTTGTCTGACTTCCTATAATGCACTATGCTGCGGTTTACAATGCAAGGCACAAACCCTACTGAAGTTTCTGACAGCAAGCTTTTGCACGGGCCTGAGGCCTCGTGTGAAGTTGACACTGCTGTCAAGCCTATGAGTCTTTCAAAATTGCCAGCAACAGCAACAGTGTGACTGCAAGGAGCCTGCAGTCATCCAGCCATCATCTGCACAGCTGCCGCTCTCACTACAATGCCCCTAGACATATGGCTAGCTCGTATGCAGGACAAGCTGGAGAAAATACAATGTGGATTATTGAAACCCCTACGACATCTGCTGAAAGCAAGTTGACTTTATCATGAGATGGAGGAGCGGTGTTCCGGCCAGACAATCAGGTACCTCAGGATGCAATGACTGTGAGCAGATGGTTCCGTCATGTGAATAACCCAGCATGGATACGAGCAGGCATAAGGTACCTCAGGGTGTACTAGTTGTGAATAGTCTAGATTCCTGGCTCTGACCCGGAAGCGTGCTTCTTCTTGCAGGCCGGCAGCGACTCGGAGCTCGTTGAGTTGGTGCTCAATGCCGAGTCCCACAGTCCAGCGGCTGAAGGAACTGTCAAAGGTGTTTGTGATGTTGAGCACCACCTGCAGTCAGCAGTGCAACCTTGTGACTATGGCTCCATCAAGTTGGGGAAGCAGCAAATGAGCACAGCTCATGAAGGAACTGTCAAAAGGTGTTCGCTGCATTCAGCACACCTAGAGTCAGCACTCCTGGAATTGTGATTCTATCAAGTTTGGAAAACAGCAAATGTTGACAGCCAATGAGCAAAATGTCCAAAGTGTTGTTGATGATGTTCAGCACCACCTATAGCAGGCAGTGCATTGTGTATGAACAGATCTGAATCAAAGTTAAGGCCAGAAACAACAGCAAACACAGCGGCTATTCACAGCAACCCTTTACCTGGGTGACAGGTCATCTTGCCTTGGCAAGAGAGTTACGCTCAACTTGTGTCATGGCACCTGGTCTGGTTTCACAGTGTCAGACCAAAGCATATTCAGAACTTAACCCAGCAGAAGTCAGCGCAATGCTGAAACAGAGCTCACATTAGAGAAACAGAACATCATTGAGACAGACAAAAGTCCTTGCGTCGATGAGGGAGTTGCATTCAGCCAATGTCATCGCATCTCTGCTGGTTTAGCAAAGCTACATGAACATCAAAGTCAGGTATCAAGACAGCAGAAGTCATTGCAATGCTGGAACAGAGCTCAAACAAGCTACAACAAGCCGCATACTTGAGACAGGCACATCACTGAGACACGCAAACACCCTTGTCTTGATGAGGGAGTTGCGCTCAGCCACAAACACGGCAGCTCTGCTAGTACAATATAGTTACGTCAAAGCAAGGTTGGGAGTCCACCCAACAAAGGCCAATTCTGTGCTTGAAGAGAGCTAATGCAAGTCACATTAAATCGGGTTGAGACAGACAAAACTCCTTGCCTTGATGAGGGAATTGCGCTCGGCCACTGTCATGGCACCTCTGCTTGTTGTGATGGCATCAATGAGGCGCTGCAAACTGGGAGAGTGGGAGGCTTGACTAGTGGTTGGGGGACACGCTTCAAATGGGAAATGCTGTGTTAGGCTTGCCCTGCTCACATCAGCTGTGTCTTCCTCTAACTCGCCATCAACAACCTGCGTGTGCACATGAATACAGCTTACAAGGTGAAAAGGCTGGCGTGCTGGAGCGATAGCGTAAATGGACTCAAGTAGCAGTAAGTAAGAGCGTAAGTAATAGCGTAAGCAATAGCGCAAGACAGAAGGCGATTCTGGTTGCAAAGAGGTCTGTCAGGACATCTTCAACTTTGTCTGGATAGTTTGTGCCTTTAAATCTTCTGCTTTGTTGTCAGCTCAGGACTTACAAATATGCAGGTGTCAGGTCCATGACTAACCTCTGTCAGCAGCAAGCATTGCTTCTGTATGTCTGTTGCCACCATCTCAATGCGAGGTCTTCTAAAGACGTACTTGCGGTCATCGCTGATGAACTCTGCCAACAGCAGGAAACACAGTTCAATGCCATGGAAAGCAGCTACAAAACAGGGCTCAAGGGCTGGCTTTTCTGTGACAGGGTTGTCCCAAATCTGCAAGCAGCAACCAGCCTGACGCGTGCTGACAACCCTGCAGACCCCGTTTGTGCAGCTTGAGGGTTGGAATCACCTGCTGCAGAGGTAGAAGATGAACGTAGTCTTCATAGAGTAGGATGACACGCTTTTTCGCGACCAGCCAATTTTGAATTGCTTCTGATTGCGCGGTCTGCGACATGAGTACATTGTTGATTTCGCAGGTCAACTCATGCGCAGTGGCAACTTCCGCTTGTGCAAAAGTCAACCCACCATGCTGGCCGGCTAAAGTGCTGCTTCTTGGCAAGACCAACTGGATGCAAGCTCACGCGCAATCTTCAGCTGCGCAATTCTGCAGAACCCGCTGCTCTTGGGTGACGACGGGACTCGCGAGGCAGTTGCTCCCACGTTCTCGATCCTGCACGTATGCTCCTTGCCGCCAAGTCAGCTGAACACGGTCAATACGCCTTTTCGGCAGCGAGCGAGCTTGCTGAACCTGCACGTTGGTCTGCACTGATGAATCACGATCGTTTTGTGTCACTCGCTTTTGTGTATCGCTCGACCTGTCCAGGGAAAAGGCCGCACAAAAGCAGTCACTGGAGTACTGCCGCTTCGTCTTCCAGAACATGTGAAGCAAACCACGCTCAGCACGAAAAACTACAGACCCATTCGCGTCAGGTCTCCATTTGCAATCTGTATCAAAAGTTTGTGAACATCACTCTGCTGCATGCCAGGTACTGACATGACGGCTACAGCATGTATACACCACTCTTTTGGTCCAAAATTTTTATACAGGCTGGCTCAACCCAAGCACACCAAAAATGGGCACCACAGCTGCAACAAGCACCGTCAGCTGCTCTGTCTGCAGTGCTCAATGAAATACACCAGGCTATGAACCAGCAAAGAAACGGCAGGTTGCACGTTTCAGCGTGCTACAAAGAACCAGCAAAGACAGATCCAAGCAATCAAAGCCATGTTCACATCTGTGCAGTGGTCTCATCTTGTGACTGACGTGGCTCATGAGCTCAGCAAGTGCTGTTGTAGTCGCTTGTGCACATGACTTGCCTATTCTGTATGCCATGCAAAGCATCCACCATTGGATCTCCCAAGCTCAATTGGGCAGTTTTTGCAGCAGATTGTGCATGCTTGCTGGCAGACACCTAGCATGCCTTGCAAGGACGTGAAGCTGATATGCAGCGCAAGATATTTGCCTGCAGGTACTTGAGAACTCAATGCTAGTTTCAGACATGTGCACTTGAGAGGACACAATTGTCCAGCAGAAGTTGCCAGGAAGCTCAAGAACAGCTAGCTGGCAGCATTTTGATCAACTGCCCCTCTGGTGCCACGTGTACTCCAACAGAATTACAATCCATTCAGCAATTAGTTGCAAAGGCTTGCTACGTACTTGAGGAGCTCCTTTGCCTCATCAGGATACACTGCTGCCCAGAATCAGAAGTTGAGCTGACTGCTGTGTGAAAGTTTGACCAAACATGGCGTTAGTTTTCGCCATTTTGTTGTTGGCCCAACACAGAGCTGTGCAGCATCTTGATCAGGTATTGCTGGCACTGCAGTAGATTTTGCTTGATTCCGTTTTGCAAGCGTTTGTGCTGCTGCCATAAGCGTATAAGTGAACCTCTTTAGAGGCTTCATTCCTGTATTGACTTGGCACTCATTTCCAGGTCACGTTACTGTGGGCGTAGGCACATCTCCTGCAGCTTGTTTGTATCGCCTGGTGTCACCAACATCTGCAGAGCATCAAATGTATGCTGCGTTCAGGTAGTGCTGGCTGCACATGCATGCTGCTGCCGCCAGTGTCGGTTCATTTGCTTTCCAGCTGTGGCATAGGGCATTGCCCTTTACGCGTCATGTTGCTGGTGTGTTCACCGTTTGTCTCTCCCTGTTGCTGCAGCTGTTCTCCATCACTGCTGCTGCTGTTCCCGCTGCTGAGATGGCAAAATAAGTTGCTGGGCGGAAGTGGAATCAGGAAGAATTTGAATTCGTAAGTTTTTTGCCCTAATAGGTCATGAGCTGTCGTGCTGTGCATGTGCTGTGACAATGCATTTATGCGCATGCAGCGCGCCGTGGAATCCACTAAATCCGTTGCACACCGCACGTCCAAACAACAGGCACAGCGTTCGTTCTGCAGTGATGCCGTGTCCGTCTCCAGCTTCCTGAGCCAACCGATCCGAAAGCTCGCCGCTGTGGTAAACGCCGACACACGGGGATGAGTGTCAGCGTTGACGTTTTGAGTGGCCTGCAGCAACACACTGTGAGTCACGTTGTCTTCCGTCTGCAACAAAACTTCGACACGTTATGCTGATGACGTTGCTTTGTCTGCTTCCTGCAGGCCCGAATCAGGAATATATGTATCCTGGCACATGTCGACCATGGCAAGACAACACTTTCCGATCATCTCATAGCATCAAACGGCCTCATACATCCCAAGCTAGTCGGGGAAATGCGCTACTTGGACAGCAGGGACGATGAGCAGGCACGTGGCATCACCATGAAGTCCAGCTCCATTTCCCTGCTGTATGTTCCAGGGGCTGCGCACAAGCCTGAGGGCACAAGAGGGCTGCCTGAAGAAGAGAAAGCAGCACAAGGCAAGACATTCCTGACAATTAGGGCATCATGCTGTGCAATCATGCACCATAGTTGCGCACAAAGCTCAAGCAGTACCATCCTGTCAGCTGTGATAAACATGTATCGTGTTGTTGGACATCTCCCTAAATTAAGCTGCTGTCTTACTGACCAATCTCATACACAGGCGTTCATTGCTGAAGGCACCTTGCTGCTACACATACACAGTCAGCACTTCGTTTGTCTGCTGCAGGCTTCCTGATGAACCTGATAGACTCCCCAGGACATGTAGATTTCTGCAGTGAAGTGTCAACAGCAGCACGCCTGAGTGACGGAGCCTTGGTTCTAGTCGACGCTGTAGAGGGAGTCTGCATTCAAACTCATGCTGTGCTCAGGCAGGCCTGGGAGGAAAAGGTAAGTCGTTGTGTTGCACTATCGCAGTAGTGCGTAATTGATGTGTTAACTCATGCAGGCAATGCCCAAAAAAGCGCAATTGAGCAGAAATGCATTGGAAGAAAGGCTCAATGTGCTGTGGCACTGCCATATTTGCAAGCAAATGCGCTGTGATGGTATCTGCATGAGATGTCTGCATCACTCACTGCGTAGCCTTGCTGATGCCCAAACGTGATGATTTATGCCTCTATCTCAATCTGCAGGACAAATGCTGTGCAAGCGTCTTTTTTGCAGCACATGTATTCTGCATGCACACGGGTCAATCACAGGACTGCTGCACACAGCTTACCAAGAGCTGAGGTTTCTGTAAATAAGCTACCACCAAGCACTGGCACTTCTGTTGCAGGGTTAGTCGTGTCTCAATGCATAACCTGACACCAAACACTGGCAATACTGTTGCAGGTTCAGTTGTGTCTGGTCGTCAACAAGATTGATCGGCTGATCCTGGAGCTGCAACTAGCACCACAGGAGGCTTATGACCGCATCAAAGGCATCATCACTCAAGTCAACATGATTGTGAGCGCCTTTGAGAGCGAGAGCTTCATGTCGGAGGCTGATGCAGTCCTGGCTCACGAGAACACCAAGGCAAATGCAGACTCTGGGCAAGTTCTTTATTGCTGTGCAATGCATCAAGAGCATTATCACATGAGTCAACACGATTGCGATCGCCTGTGAGAGCGAGAGCTTCATAACAGGGGCTGATGCAGTTCTGGCTCACGAGGACACCAAGGCAAATGCAGACTCAGGGCAATTTTTTCACTGTTATGCAATGCATCAAGGGCATCATCACTCATGTCAGCATGGTTTTGAGCATTCCCGAAAGCAAGAGCTGCATAACGGAGGTAGACTGGCAGATGCAATCCTGGCTCTTGCAAGCATCAAGGCAAATGCAGATTGTGGGCAAGTCCCCTAATTGCCCACGCGTGCTGTGAACTTGGCACACTTCCACTCACTCTTTGCAGTAGCAGCAGCAGCACTGCTTGCGCAATTCCAAGCTCTGTAGAGACTGCGGTCCACAGCTCTTTGTTGCAGTATCTGCAGTCACACAGTGACATAAGCGTGCTACGTTTCCTCAAGAGCAGCTTTAGTGTCATCTACACACAGCACAACCTGTGCATCCTCATAGAAGCATGCTTACACTGCTTTGTTTGCCAACACAGGGCCCAGCATGACGAGGTTGACCTTGAAGACAAAGAAGACCACTTTCAGCCTCAGCTGGGCAATGTTGCCTTTGCCAGTGCCCATGACGGCTGGGCATTCAGAATTGGCCAGATGGCCAAGCAGTACACAGACAAGCTTGGCTGTAATGCCTCTGGACTGGAACAAGCCCTTTGGGGAGATTTTGCCTTCCAGCCCAAGACAAAGCGCATTGTGAAGATCAAAGCGGACCAAGCGCACAAGCACAAGCCTCTGTTTGTGCAGGTGATGCCCGACCCTGCTGAGGTGTTCTGATGCAATTGCCTAGCACTTGTGACCTGTGCCAGGTCATGCATTGCGCATTGCAGCACCCATGCATGCTATGGTGCTTGTTATGCCAGTGTTGCTGGAGCATGATGATGCGGATGCCAAACCTGCTCAAGCTCACGCAGTGTGCATCTCTGCGCCTGGCTGTGCAAGTGCGGGGCTGCATATCTGAGGCACAGTGCACCTTCCCTTGTTGCAGCCTGCTGCTGCAAAGATCTTGAAGAGGCAGCAACTGGCATAGTGGGTGTTAGGGTCAGCAACATCCACACAATCTGCTCGTTTGTTGGGCAAAAACAAGCCTTTCTCCAATCAACAACTTGTTTGTATGTGCAGCTAGCTTTGGAGCCCCTGTGGAAGCTGTATGAGGTGTGTAACCCAGGCGCAGATGTGAAGAATGCTCTCGGCAAAGCTGCCAAGAGCTTGGGTCTTACTCAGGTGACCTTCCTTCTGAGCACAAGAGCAGCCTGGGCTGATTCTGCCAAACTGCCTATCATCAGAACACTGTTCAAATGGGATGGGCGTGCAAGGTTTCGGGGTCCTGTTGTACCTCAACAGTATTTGGGGTGCCTCATTGCAGTTTGAGTGTACTTGCTAAGCCTTTGATTCAGAGATTGCAGCCTTATCTGGTCTATTGCATTGCCCAAAAAGCTGCTGCAAGCTTATGAGCTGAATCACAGCTGTGCAGCTGTCGCACTTTCAGCACTGTCACTCTACATGCTTGATTGCTGTGGCTGCTATAGACCTATCAGGCATATGCTCATAGTTTTGGTCAGAAGCACCAAAGGAGTCTTTTGTCTGTCATCTTTTGCAGTGCTGTTGCTTGCTGACACATGGAAAATCAAAGCTTGCAAGACCAATGCTTCAGCCCCTAAGCACGTCTATCATGAGTTTGATTCCTGTTCTAGGCCCAAAAGGCAAAGTCTTGCTGCAGGACACAGACCAAATGCTGGCACCTCCAGCTGCACGCACAGCTCAGATCTTTGAAGTGTGCTGTCTGCATGAAGCACCGCCATAATTTCAAGTTCTGCTGCAGGTGACAGACCGCATGCTGGCACATCCTGACGCACGCACAGCGCTACGGACGCTGCTGAAGGCCTGGCTGCCTCTATCTGAGGCAGTGCTAAGCATGGCAGTGCAGCACCTGCCAGATCCTGCCACTGCCGCGCCTGGTCGCCTTGCCAGGCTGTTGCCTCCACAGCAGCTGCACCTGAAAGGCGCCCAGCTGCCTTCCGACCTTCAACAGGTAGACCGAGATTGATGTTTAGCCTGCACTCTTGTCAGTGATCAGCAGCTGGTCCCTTGCCAAGCTGGCCATCCCTTGCTGCCACAGCAGTCGCATCTGGAAGGGGTTCCAGCTGCCCATACCTTCCAAAGGTGGGCTAATGTCATTTCCAGCTTGCTGCTCTGTCAGTGATTGTGGCCAGCAGCTCACTGGGCTGCTACTGTTACAGCAGCTGCACCTGAAAGGCGTCAAGCTGCCCACAGACCTCCAAAAGGTAGGCCAGTGCTGTGATCAGGCTGCTGTGATACCTATCAAGGGGTCAGAAGCTCTATGTATCTGAGGCACTGCTAAGCATTGTAGAACAACATCTGCCAGATCCTGCCAGTGCTGCCCCAGGCTGCCTTGCCAGGCTGCTACCACCACAGCAGCTGCACCTGAAAGGTGTCAAGCTGCCTGCAGACCTTCAACAGGTAGGCTAGTGCTATAGTCAGCTTGCTTTCATGACTTATGGAGCCAAAATGCTTGAAAGGCGCCCAGCTCCCTACAGACCTGCAACAGGCAGGCCAGTGCTGTAATCAGGCTGATGTGATACCTATCAAGGGGCCAGAAGCTCTATGTATCTGAGGCATTGCTAAGCATGGTTGTACAGCATCTGCCAGATCCTGGCACTGCTGCCCCAGGCCGCCTTGGCAGGCTGCTACCACCACAGCAGCTGCACCTGAAAGGTGTCAAGCTGCCTGCAGACCTTCAGAAGTGTGTTGCTGTGTTGATGCCTGGACAGGCAGTGTCACAATGTGCTGTTGTACTGATGGGTGAATGCCTGGCTGTTGATAGGCACTTGGTGCTGCAAAGAGAAGCGTGCAGAGCTGCAGCATGCCCTGATGCCTGCTGCCTTTTATATAACATGTGTGACAATGTTGGGCTGCTATGCTGACGGTGGGAGCGTGGCTGTCGACAGGCACTTGATGCTGAAGAGAGAGGGTTGCAGAGCTGCACCATTGCCGCTAAAACCCTGTGAAATGTGTCTGACATTTTGTAGTACGGTCTACCGTCGTGCTGACAAGTGGGTGCGTGGCTGTTGACAGTCACTTGATGCTGCAGAGAGGGATGGCTGTTGACAGACACTTGGTGCTGCAGTGAGAGGCATTCAAAGCTGCAATATCTCCTGTAACACCCGGTGCATTGTATATGACATGTGTTACTGTGGTATGCTGCTGTGCTGACATTTGGATGCTTGGCTGTTGACAGGCACTTGGTGCTGCAGAGAGCGGGTTGCAGAGCTGCAGCTCATCCCTTGATGTGCTGTGTGTTTGTATGGCATGCGATACTGTGCAAAGCAGCTGTGCTGACAGATGGGTGCGTGGCTGTTGACAGGCACTTGGTGCTGCAGAGAGAGGTGTGCAGAGCTGCGACACCTCCCCTGATGCGACTTGCGTTGTGTACGTCTCCAAGATGGTTGCAGTCCCTGCTGCAGCGCTTCCCAGGTAGAACACCATAATCACTGTCATCAGGACTTGCTAATTTTGCGCATGGGAAAGGAGGTTGAAGCGCACCCAGCCATCAGTGGAAATGTCGCAGTGATTGCAGTCTGTGTTATGTTGCATCAGTCACCAGCTCTGTGCATCTTGTTTTGTCACAGCTGATGTCCTCAGCAGCTGGATGTTAAGCAGCTGGATGTTAAGCAAAGCGCATCACTGCAGGGTTCAGGGCGACTGATGCTCGCTTGCAGCCAAGAGGACTTTGGGCAGTCTGGATGCATGCAGACCAGTTGTCATGGCCTTGTCCAAACACTCAAAGCCATTCGAGTTTTGATTTCATGCTTGCTGCGACCTGACATGTTCGATCTCAGGATGTGGCGCTTGGCGAGGTTTCAAGCGCCACGCCCTGAGGTTGAACATGTCAGGTCGCAGCAAGCATGACATCAAAACTCGCTTGAAACCTCGCCAAGCGCCACGCCCCAGTCCTGCGCAAGTCTAGTGTACAGGCAATGGCATGCATTGCTTGCCATGCAACCCAATGCATCATCTTCAAGAGGTGGTCTGAATGCTGCCACAAAAGTACTCTGCCAGAATGCAGCCAGTAGCAGCTGCAGGGACATCTTGATTGATTGTCTTGGGCATACTGCGTACCCCTGGGAGTTGGCTTGAGCACTGTCAGCTCAGCACAGTGTCCTGTTGACAATGGACAAATGGTCTGATCTCGTGGGCTTGCAGGCAAGCAGGAAGGGCTCCCCCACAAGACCCCAGCCAGGAAGTGTTTCTGGCCTTTGGGCGTGTGTTCAGCGGAGTGCTGAGGGATGGCCAGTCTGTGCATGTGTTGTCTGCAGCTTACAACCCATCTCAGCCACACTTGCAGAGACAGGTCCAGCAGGTGTGGCATTCATCTGCTGCTGCCTTTATGCTGCTTTGCATGGCAGCATGGCTTACCATGTAATGCATCCTGTGCCTTCTTTGAGATGACGTGTACACGTGTGTCATGTGTATGCTTTCTTGCAGCACAGCTGTGGTTGCCCATACTCAGCAGCTTGCAACGACGTGGATCATTCATGCAATGATATGTATCATTGCAGATTGATGGTCTGTTCCTGATGATGGGCAGAGGCCTGGACAGGCTGCAACAGGTACCAGCTGGCAATGTGATAGCCATGGGAGGGCTGGGCACTGCCATACTCAAGTCAGCCACCATCTCCTCCACCCCTGCCTGCAGACCCCTAGCCCCTATGCTGTTCCAGGTGGGGTCTGACCGCTCTGCCAAAGGTTTGCTGTATTGACTATGATTGAGGCTTGCAGACCCCTAGGTGCAATGCAAATGTCATGAAGGGTCTGGCAACTGCCACACTCAAGTCAGCTACCATCTCCTCCACCCGTGCCTGCAGACCCCTAGCGCCCATGCTCTTCCAGTTGTGCTGTGATGATTTGGATCCAAGTGGGTCTGCTGCTGTTTTCAAAATTTGCCTTACTGCTGTTGGTGTAGGCATGCAGCCTCCTAGCCTGCATGCTGCTCCAGGTGGGGCGTAGTGGCTTTGCTCTGATGTACAGATATGCTGCTCTGTCAGAGAGTTGTTGCACTGCTCTTGATTGGAGGGCTGCAAACCCCTGACCCCCATGCTGTTTCTAGTAGGGTCTTGCTGCATTGATCGCAGCAAGGTTTTGTTGCCATGTCAAAGCTCTGCTCCCCTGTATGATGTGGCTTGCCAGCTTGTCTGCTACCCAGTGCTGCTTCTATTTGTTTCCTGAGATAAGCAGAATTGCCTATGCAGGCTGCTCCTATTGTGAGAGTAGCCGTAGAGGCAGCTCTGCCCAGTGAGTTGCCTAGGCTAGTGGAAGGGCTGCGCCTGCTCAACAGGGCTGACCCCTTCCTGGAGGTCACCCTGCAGGACAAGGGAGAGTATGTTCTGGGCGCTGCAGGTATGATCATACACAGTGCACCTCGAACACAAGCAAACACATGATCCGTTTCGTCCGTTGTATGCACTTGCCAGGCAGGCTTTGGAGCCCAGCAACCACGTCTATGCAGCATCAGAGCAGGTAAAATGACGACGTGTGTGCTGTTTTCTGCTCCTGAAAGCAGCAGTCCTGGGCTGCTTTTGCAAACACAGACTCTCTGTTCAGCAACTCATGGCACAAACCGTTGTTTTGGCTGCAAAGTCACTTGCGGTGTGGCCTGCATTGTGCCAGAAAACTTGTGTGATGACACCTGACCCATGCAGACATTGCTCAACTCTCCAAATTCAGTTGCGCAGTTTTGAGTCAGGGTTAATGGGCATTGGCACAAAATAGCTTGAGAGCCATACATATTATTGCTGTATACACCTGGCAGGGTTACAAGACTTTGCCAGCAACCATGTACACAATGAAGGTGACCATGATGTTGACTTGCTGAGTGGCCTCCAACTTGTAGGTGAGGTCCATTTGGAGACAGTCATCAAAGACCTGAAGGAGCGCTTTGCAAGGATCCAGCTCCAAGTGTCACCGCCCTTGGTGGCTTTCAGGGAGTCAGTGTTCCTGCAGTCAGAGTCACCTGAAGCCATTGTTAAGCCTCCCAAGGTGTGCTGCTGTGTGAAGCAAATTGTTTCAATGAGTCCCGAGCTTGCCACTTTGCCAAGCAACATGTCGGCACCTAGGTCAACCCAAAGCACTGTCAAGTCTTCAAATGTGGGCTGCTGTATGAAGCAACCCCCTTGTGTCACTGCGTCATCTGAAGCCATTGTCAAGCGCTCACAAGGTGCGAAGCATCCTGTTGTCAAAAACTCAAAATTTTGCTGTTGTGTGAAGCATGATGTTGTCAACCCCTTTTCAAGTGTGCTGCTGGGTGAGACTGCCTGTTGTGCAATCAAAGCTCTTGTCAAGTTTTCCAAGGTTTGCTGCCGTGTGAAGCAAGCTGTTGTCAAGCCTGCCAAGGGTTGCAACTGTGTGACTCACTCTGTTGTGTGGCTGCAATGTGCAGTCATATCAGCAATGCCTACAGCAGCGCTGCTCAGCTACAGCAGATAGTGTTCAAATCACACGCATCACTGAGCTCTGCATCGTGATTTCGTGACTTGTGACTTGTGAAGGCCAAGTGAAGCATGCCACGCTCATCAATCGCAGGTAGTAGAAGCTACAACAGCAAATGGCGTTTGCACAATGCGCATCAGGGCTATAGCCCTTCCTGGTCCTGTGGCGACTGCCCTGGATGAGAATGCAGACCTCATTCGTATGACACTTGCTGCCTCTCAAAGTAGCCCTTCTGACAATCCACAAACAGAAGACACTGCCACATCATCTGCTGATGGAGTCAGCATAGACGCACAGACAGATACTGCCACACTGTCGTCTGAGGGAATCAGCACTGACGTACAGACAGACATTGCTGACACACCAGCAGCCAGCACTGACGCACAGACAGACAAAGCTGACACACCAGCAGCCCATGAAATGAGGATGGCATCCAATGGAAATGCTTCAAGCCATGAGCTCAGGTCATCAGAACTGCAAGCAGGTGCAAGCAATGCATCACTTAGAGCGAAAACAGATGCACGTTCAACTGATGCTGGAGAGGCGGCTGTTGACAATGGCAACAACAATGGCAGTCACCAGTCTGGAGTCAGTGCGTCCGAAGCCCTCAGTGATGCATCAGGAGTCAGCAGATCCTTACAGAAGCAAGCTGCAAAGGCTACACAGGCTCCAACAGGGGCGCTAGATGGTATAGATGGCTTGAAAGGGAGGGCAATGGATGGCACTGTAGACCACAACACCACAGACAATCTGCAGAATGAAGATCAGAATGGCAATAGCAGTGTGGCGTCTGGCAAAGTTGGGCTTCTGAAGCAGCGGTTACTAGCAGCAGCTAAGGATACTAAAGCTGGACCTCCTGCCATTCTGCAGGTTAGTCATGTGAAACAAGGAGCAATACAGTCGAAGCGCACATTTCCTCGTGTCAAGCCTGTTGTAACATGTTGCAAGCGTCATGCTCTGGATCCAATATTTTCAGTCTTCAGCATTGGGATTGCTCTGACTGTCGTGGTATGACTCGCATCCAGCTCAGGCTTGTAGCCTGTTCCGATGCCAAAGTGATAGCTTGCATGCTGCCCACAACTGCCTGAAACTCTTATGTCTTGTGCCATGTGTCTGCTCCAAACCCCTTGTAGAACACGTCGTGTACAGCAAATTGGATTTTTTCAGAAAAGGATGGCGTTTGCGTAGACACCGCACATATAAATCAAGAAAAGGTCCCAAAGATCAAACAGGTAGGACAAAATCAAAAAACCCAGAGGTCTTATACATGTGCCTGTGGCTGTCCGCAGAGGATCTGGTCTCTGGGACCAAAGCGAACTGGTCCAAACTTCCTGCTCAGCTCTGAAACCACCGCCCCCTCCAGCCTTTTCTGTGTGCCAGAGACAACAGTTGTGAAGGCTTCAGCCAAGCAGGAGAAGAAGAGTGCTTTCCACCCCGCCCAAGCAGAGGGGGGTGCAGGAGGGGTTGCAGGGGGGGCGCCCCAGGTAGAAGACCCCGCCCTCAGACCCTCAGAGATGGCCGAGGCAGATACACAAAGTGAGATCAGTGCAAAGGTGGGCTTCTAAAACGCCTGTTCCTATGAATACTCTTGTGTAGGCCAACATTGTTGTTGCATTCTGTAATTCTGCAGCAGTTGGGAACTATGCAGGCTGACATTCTTGTTGCGCATTGCAAATCTGAATTGATTGAGGACTGTACAGGCTGATACTGCTGTCACATGTTGCACGCCTAAAGTGACCTTTGGCAAGACGACTCAGGACATTGGAATGGCAGAAAACATTACAGAAGTTCACAACTGTACAATGAAGTACCAGCAACAGCATTGTGCTCTGTGCAGGCCGGGACAAGTCAAATAGCATTGCAATTAGGCAGGCCAGAAGCTTCAGCAATGTTGGGCTTGGCAGCCTCAGCCTCCCAGGGGCCCCCCTCAATGGGGCAGGGGTGGGACAGGGTCAAACACAGCGTGAAATCCGGCATCATGCACGGCTTCCAGCTGGCTTCCGCAGCAGGGCCATTGTGCGATGAGGCCATGTGGGGCATTGCCTTCGAAGTAGAAGCTAGGCTGAATGTGCCAGAAGGGGAGGATAATCCTGGGAATGTGAACCTTGCTGAAGAAGTGTATGGGCCATTCTCAGGGCAGGTCAGGCCTCAGTCAACATGCTTGCATGCTAAGCAGTGAGCCAGTGGCACCTGTGTGCAGATCTTTTTGCCATCAGTCCATTTTTAGCTGGCTAGGTTAAGTGACAAGGAATATTGCAGGAAACGTGTTCATCAGTCACCCATGTTCTGCATAGATTGCTGAGCCTTGCACATCTGTGCAATGCTGCAACTGTCTGACATATGTCAAAAAGACTGTGATAGCTCTCAGACGAGCAGCACAGCCCGGTCTATGACAACAGCAAAGCCTTTCAGGTGACTGATACAGCCTACAGGCCTTCAGAGTGGCAATGACTGTATGTCTATCAGACTATGATGCGTTGTAGGTGACTAGCACAGCCCGGCAGGCCTTCAGGAGGGCTGTTCTGGAAGGGGGCCCTCGCCTGGTGGAGGCCATGTTCCTGTGTCAGGTCTCAACAGCTTCAGAAGCCCTCTCAGGTGAAACAGCTGTTCACAGATGAGCTTTTAAGCAGTCTCTTGGTCACCCACATTTGCATTAGCCATGCAGTTTTGTATGACGTTTGGTGCTGTACATAGTGTCACCTTTGCTCTGCAGATGTACATGCAGTGCTGGGCAGATTTTGACAGGTGAACATGATTTGACTGACAGTGATGCATTTGGTGTGCAGGCGTGTATGCAGTGCTGGGCAGAAGACGAGCAAGGGTGGTGCTGGAAGAGATGAGGGAGGGGAGCGACCTGTTCAGCATACACGCTTACCTGCCAGCACAAGCATCTTTTGGGTTTGCCAATGACATGAGAAGGCAGTCATCAGGTGAATCTTGCGCGGCTCATGCAAAGGCAGCAAGTTACAAACTTCAATTTGACAAATTTTCTTGCCAGTGAGGTGTACAAATGCTGAGCAGTTTGGACTGTTATCCAGGTTGCAAGCCTCTGACTCATTGTTTAGCTGCAGTCTTACCGTGCCATTCAAAATGCACAATGTGCTGTCAGCATACACCATTTCAAATCGACTGGATTCTTCTGCGTCAGCTTGGACAACTTTGTTTAAAAAGTTTTGCCCTGCTGGTTTGTGATGTGTGGAGCGTATTGGGGTTGCACATGCATCTCACCTGAGCCTCTGGACACTATGACTTTTGTACGATACAGGTGCAGCTTCAGCCTCGCTTATGCTGTCTCATTGGGAGCGACTACAAGTAGATCCATTCTTTGTGCCAGTGACTGAAGAAGAGCGGGAAGAGTTTGGTGAAGAAGGGCAAGGGGTTGGCACAGCAAACTTAGCTCGCACCATGATTGATGAAGTCAGACGCCGCAAGGGTTTGCCAACTGACAAAAAGGTTGTTGAGGTGTCAACCAAACAGCGCACAAGGGCCAGGAAGGTGTGAAGTTCGAGCTGGAACAGGGGCAGACCAGCAGGGGTTTGCTGGAGACTCAGCACCCTTTTTAGATCTGCATGGGACAGTTCAGGCCTGTGAACACCAGGAGTGATGTTCAGTAGCCTCTTAATAACCTGCGCTCAGAAGGCAATGTGCTCCAACTGAGCATTCAATTTGAACATTGTTTTTGCAGCTGAGGTTGATGTTGCCATCGGTCTGACTTTACTGTTGTGTTACCCCTTCAACAGCATTCAAATGAGGGTTTGCGGAATTGGATTCGCACTCTGGGGAGGCAAATCACACTCGTTGGACCTGACTCGAAAGGGCATTGTCAGCTGAACGTGGTTATTGATTCAGGACAGCGGTTGCCTCATCAAACAGCTACATACCCCGATCCTGCTCATGCATCAAATATAGCATGGCCATTTGAGTCGTTGCAGTCTTAGCTACAGCGATTTGCTAACAAGTCGACCAAGGACACACGTTTTTGGATGAACAATGCAATCAAATGAACCCAAAGCTTCTCAGTCTACCTAAACACTCTAACGACATGAGCCGAAAGCTGCATGAAACAGTCTGAACATAGTAGTGACCATCTTTGAAATGTCTTAAGCAGAGCTTGCATGCATATGTTTGCTTGGAGACATAGCGTTCATGATCGTCCGTTCACTAGGCTTGATGTTACGACAGACCCAATCTCGAAAGCCATCCTTTGTTGGCTTCTGCTTTTGGACTACTGACATTGGCCTGTGAAGGCCCTTGACTCAATTTATGCAGCTGAGCTACAGACCTTGGTTCAGTCTCACTCATAGCACTCCGACCATAGAGTGGATTGTCTGTCAGTGCCTGAATCTCTGGTGATACAGGGCTGTCTGGCAATGCAGAACTGCTAGCAGGGTAGAACTCCTCCTGACCCTGAGCACATCAGTGTAAGCAAACATCAGCTTGTGTTGATGTCAAAATGGCATGCCAGCAACAGGCTGTCTCGCTTTTACAAGCATGGGTCATGTTGAGCACAGTGCAGGTAGGAGTCAGCTTGTGTTGATGGCGAAATGGAATGCCAGCAGCAAGCTGTCTCTCTTTTGCAGGCAGCAATGTTCAGCGCAATGTAAGCAGGAGTCAGGTTCTGTTGATGCCAACATGGGATGCCAGCATGTGATGCCAACATGTGATGCCAACATGTGATGCCAACGTGTGATGCCAGCATGTGATGCCAGCATGTGATGCCAGCATGTGATGCCAGCATGTGATGCCAGCATGTGATGCCAGCATGTGATGCCGACATGTGCTGCCGACATGTGCTGCCAACATGTGATGCCAAGATGTGATGCCAGCAGCAAGCTGCCTCACGCTTGCACGCAGGAATGTTGCAGTGTCTGTCACATCTTTCAGCGGTATGGAAGACAAATTTCGTTGCAGGTGGATTGCAATGTTCAAGTGGTGCAAGTTTCAAAGGCAGACCTGGCTATTGACATCCTCATCTGTCTCTGACGCCTCTTGCTCTGACTCAGCATGTGCAACCTCCAAATCCTGCATGTGTGAAACAATGTGTTAATGTCCCTTCTCGCTTCACACACAAAAATGTGACACCTTCTGCAATGGACTGATCCTTTTCACTGCTGTAAGCAGCCCTGCTTGATTGAAATCAGAACACGCCTTTGTTGGTAAAAACATTCTGTAACTGAGTTTCATTAGGCATGAGGTCAAAGTTCTAGCCAAGATGCAAGTCTTAGGGTCTTTGCCGCAGGCACTTACAGAGCGTGAACTAGCCGATTTGACAATAACAGACTTATGCCACACATGTCGAGAGCGGTGTACAGGTGAGTGCAATTACCCTCAGGGTGGCCCAGGGGCTTTGCAGTGATGAGAGCGTCCACCCTTTTGATCCAAGACAGATGGAGCCTTCAAGGCAACCGCATGCCGTGTTTGAGCCTTATCAGGCATGAGTGCAACTTTCTAGACCAACTGTGAGTCTCAGGGCCTTTATCCTGGACAAAGTTTTGTCAACAGACGTGTACCAGTGCAGATGAATGGGATCAGAGTATTTGTGACAAGGGTCTTTGTCATGGGTACTTACAGGGTGGCCTGGAGGCTTTGCGGTGATGAGAGCGTCCACCCTTTTGGCCTCTGTCAGCAGCTCTGTCAAGCCCTCGTGACTCACGCCAAAAGCTGGAGACTCATACAGCTTCTCAGAGGCTATGATGCCTTCCAAAGTTTGAGCAGCCTGTCTTGTTCCCACCTCCTGTATGGCAGTGTGCACAAGCTTTGCAGAGCGTTCACAGGGTATCATGACAGTCTGACCCTGTGTTGCTATTTACTACCTGCATTTAGCGCAGTGTCGGAGACCCAACAGAGAGGTCACAGGACACCACTCAGGCTGTTGTTTGATGCTTTACTCAATTGTCGATTCTGTATGACCCAACAAGCATATAAAAGCAACCAACTTTTGAGCCAGAGTTTGAGCAGCCTCCTTCCCGCCTCCTGTACAAAGGAGTGCGCAAAGATATGCATCAGAGAACTTTGAAAAGTCAGGGGGACTTTGCAGTCCCTTGACACAGCTGCCAGCTGTGACAAAGCCACAAATCGCAATTGGCTGCATGCATCGATACATTATAGTGTGACTGACGCTCAGGACTGAAGCACTGTTCTTAGTTGAAGTGACACATTGACTATCGCTCAGAATTGAAGCACTGATCTTGGTTGAAGCGACATATTGATTTGTGCTGTGCTGCCACCAAGCAATCAGCAAGGAATGACCGCCTTAGACGACGTTTGACCAGCTTTGCATGTTCTGTATGCCTACCGGACAGACTACATTTGAAATGTATGTTTGGGCAGTTATCAGGTACAAAGGCTAGGGGTAAACCCAGAGACACTTAGCAGACATCTGTTTACAAGGATCTCCCGCACTCCCTTCATGCACAGTGCAAATGGTCAGGACCGCACTGGTTGGGGACAATTATTTGCTTCAGTCCACACCGAGCTGGGCCTGCTGAGCCTGTCTAGCATATGTCTCAAATAGATGAAAGAAACGAAGTGTACGCTTACCTGTTCTCGCTTGTCCAGGTCTGCAGCTCCTCGTAGGGACAGAATCTGCTGCGGTCTCAGGAACAGGTTACCAGCAATGACCCTACAAGGAGCATCACTGCTCAAGATCACACAGTTTGATGTCCTGACATGCTGCCACAAGCAAGTGCTTACCATAGACACCAGCTGCTGTGCATGGATGAATGGGACACAGTGCATTTTGCGATTTGAGCGCCGCGTAGACCAAGTGCCAAGCAATGTGCTGAAAGTGTACAAGCTGACATTCTGAGCTTCTTTGGTCAAGAATGTGATGAGCGCAAGTCAGGATCATGTTTGCCAGTGCTGTCTTTGACTATGCGCTGCATGTTTGGTCAGCACATGTATTCTGTATCAACCGCTATGGGTGGGATAAGAGCAAGCAGATGGTCACAAAGGCCATTCACATGCTGTGCCAGGCTCACCTGAAAGCTATGGTGATGAAGGGCAGGGGCACCAGCAAACCGGCCTGGATGGGGGCCTTCTTTAGTCCCACCAGCCCTATCATTAGCAGCTGGAAGATCAGCACTGCCACAATGATCTGATCAAAGGCTTGCCGCCAGATCTGCAAAAGTGACAATGCATTTCAACAGTGAAGGGCATTAAGATCCAGTCTTGCAGCTGGCCATCAAAGCTGGTTATGCTAAACAGCTGGATAAGCCTAGTGGTGACACATAAGCTGTGGAGGTCATCATCAGCAGCTGGAAGATCAGCATTGCCACAATGGTTCAATCAAAGGCTTTCCGCCAGGTTAGCATCAACGACAGAAGAGTGGCACATCAGGAGAACAATGGATTGGACTTTGGCTATGAATGCTAAACAAGCTGAGCCAAGCTGAGATGATCAGATCACCGCGGTCTTGGATGGTGGTCTTTCACCTGAACATGAAGTTGTCACATGAATCTTGCTTACAGCATGCATTACACTGTGCAACAAAGAGCAACATCTTTGAGTAGCCTATACTGCAGATGTCATAGGATGTAGTACATGTGACAACATACAGATGAGTACCTTGCCGCCGATCTGGCAGCTCTCTGTAAACACATACAGCATCTGGTACTTTGTAATCAGCAGCATCACTAGGAAGTACAGCAATGCACTGGGTGCAATCAGTGGTCCCACAACACTGAATCCCAAGCCTAGGAGGATAGCCATGGTGTGGTCTGGCACCCCTCACACATAATACTGCGGAATGGATCTTTACTTTGCCGCCGCTTTGATAACTCTCTGTGAAGACATACACAGTCAGGCACTTCCCAATCAGCAGCACAATAGGCGCATTCAGTGGTCCCACAACACTGAAACCCAAGCCCAAACGCATGGCCATGTGTAAGGTTTGGTACATACACAGACCACAAACGAGGTTGATACACACCTTGCCGCCGCTCTGATAGCTCTCTGTGAAGACGTACACCATCTGGTACTTGCCAATCAGCAGCATCACCAGGAAGTACAGCAACGCAATGGGTGCAATCAGTGGTCCCACAACACTGAAACCCAAGCCCAGGAGGATAGCCATGGTGTGATCGGGAACCTCTGACCCAAAGCTCATGGTTTGCTCCTGCCACAGCCGGGCTCTCGCTCGAGCGGTGGTGGCAAAACCAGACTTGATGTAGTAGAAAAGTAGACCCACGAGTCGTAGAAACCCAATTGGCTTAGTGGATAGCGCCTGAAACAAGAGCGAAGATAAACTGTGAAGGTCTGCAAGCAGTTGTGGAAAAGCCAGAGTTGTTGTAGTATAAGTACAGACCCAAAGCTCATGGTGTCAGCTGTTCCTGCTACAGCCGGGCTCTCGCTCAGACGGTAGTGGCAAAACAAGACTTGATGTAGTAGAAGAGCAGACCCAAGAGAAGTAGGAAGCCGACGGGCTTTGTTGAAAGTGCCTGCAGGTCAATTAGATGTGTTGCAATGGTGCTGTACAAATCATTGAAATTTGCAGATATTGTGGCGGAGGGCCTGTGCTGTGATGGTGCTGTTTTTGATGCTGTCATGATTGTTGAACATAGGCCAACAGCTCACACCTTTCTGCGTAATTATGAAGAGCAGTGAGATCATGCAGAACGCCAACTGCAAGCTAAGTCAGATCAGGAAGTTGCTCCCTTCATCAGCAGGGGATACATGATCTTTTGCCATTGCCTCCATGATTATGCATAGGTCACAAACAACAATGCCACTTACAGATGAGACATCACCTGAATGTCAGCAGGTAAATTGCAAGATCAGCTGGAGGCAAATCAGGAAGAAGACGACTGACCATGAGCAGGAGGTAGGTCATGAAGAAGACTGCCACTTGTGGGGCAGCGTCTCCAAGGATGTGCACCAGGGAGGTGGGATCATGGATGATGGCGTTGATTTGGTTCAGCAGGCTGCCCGCAATGAAGGTGCCAAAGAACACTGTCAGCACCTGCAGAAGAAGAAGAAGCATGGGGGTTGCAACAAAACAGAAGCAGAACGACGGAGGAAAAAGAGGAAGAATGGCACTCTTGATGACACCACGACAATCAAGACTCAGGGAAAGATGTTGTTGATGATGCAAATGCAGATGATCACAGAAGTGCGGCCGATGGTGATAAAGAGGAGGAGGAAAGGGAGAGACAGTAGAAGCAAGGAACTTTGCTAACAACATGCATCAAACAGGCAGGACCAGTGGGATTGCTATGAGCACCTGAAAGATGAAATACTTGCGCAAGACGCCAAAGTCAATTTGACTCTTGCTTGTGAGGCCTTGCACATGACTCATGAAGGCCAGCAGGTTAGGCAGCAGCGCCAGGAAGATGCGCAGGATGACTGATGGCATGAAGCTGGTGATGAAGCCGTTGATGACTGGCAGGTTGGCAACTGTCCTCAAGCCTGGAGTGCTCTCGAGCCTGCTCACCTGCAGGTTGTCATGCATACAATCATTGATGCATGCAATCATGCACGCATCCATGCAGTGTGAGACACACATGCTGATGCTGTCTTGCAAACTGGCAACACGTCTGGAACTTAGCTCGATACGAAGTCTGCGCATGAGCGGACTAGCTTGCCACAGCACTTGACAACGCAACTATTTGCACATAAAGCCTGTCTTGTTGCGACTGCAAGCTGGCCTGGCAACACAGGACTTGGGCCGCACAAGCGCTCAGCAATTGTGTCTTGAGTCACACTACTACTGTTGTTCATGTTGCAATCAGGCAGCATTTGCACAGGATGTAACCAGACTGTGCTCAACAAGCAGATCTGCGCATTATTATTCGGCATTATGGCATTAAAGGCAAATGTGCAGCTTACATTGATGAGGCCCTGCACTGCAGTGATGGGAATGACATAGAACAGCGCCAGGGCAATGAAGGCACCCCAGATTCCCAGGAATCGCAACTGCCTCTCCCAGTTACGCCACCTGCACCCACACACATGCGCTTACAGAGAGGATGCTGGCTGCCCACATGCAGCAAGACTACACGTGATGTTGTATGTCCTTGATGGCACATCTTGGAAATGAGCATCGCGCATCACTTTGCTGTGGCTCTCATGCATTTTGTTGTGCTTTGGTGGAGCTGCATCTGCTCACTTTATTGCACATCCGGTGTTGCTTACCCTAAGTTGCCCCAGACAAGCTCTTCTGAGTTAGGTGCTGCATCGGCGTTCCATGCCCTCTGGTCATGGTGCAACAGGCTGCTGCAGGCAATCACCTGAGTCCTCCTGGTCCTGTACCACAACACATATGCTCACAGCACAGCACAGCACAGCACAGCACAGCACAGCACAGCACAGCAGCTTGTCTGCAAGGCACAAAGACAGATAATGTTGGAGCTTCAATCAATGCTCTGACAAAGCCAACGGCACAGCACCACACAGCATAGGTTAAAGGCATAGGGTCCATCTGGCTGGAGCGCTTCTCGGTCTTGTCACAATTCAAAAGCGTGTGCCACAGCAAAACGCAGCACAGCACAGCACCGCACAGCAGCTTACTTGAATGTGACAAAAGCAGAGGGCACAGCCAGCTTGAGCGCCTTCTGCTGCTCAGTCTGTATCTGATCCGCTAGGCAAGTCAGCCTGTCTGGCCAGAATACCAGGGCGTCAATGTTTGTTGGTGTTGTTCCATACTTGCGTAGGCCCCACATTCCATACTTTACACCCACTACCTTGATCTGCAGCAACACGGTGAATGATATACATGTGCAGGCTACATCACACGTCACAATCCAACAGCTTTGCCGCTGTTATTATGCTGATCTATTGGTACATAATGCATTGGCTAGACATCATCTTCAAGTTCTCATAAGCAAAAAAAAGGGCGCCGTGCAGCAATCACATCATAACAAAATGCTAGAATGCACCAGCTGACATTTTGCCACTTGCTTTTCTCCAACGGTCAGCTCGAACAAAGCAGGAGTGCTCTTTGGTGTCTCACCTTGCGTCTCTTGATCCTTCTTCAGCTCCCTCTTGGCAAATGTACTCAGCAAACAAGAGAGGTTCAGAGCTCAATACTGAACAAGTAAAAAGAATCCTTGAGAGACATGCTGCGGGACATCACAACCAACCAGTGGCCAGCTTACCTTGCGTCTCTTGATCTTCTTCAGCTGCTTTTTGCGGCCAATGTACTCGTCTAGCAGGTCCTCCAGCTGCCGCTTCACCTTCTCGTACTCCTTCACGACAGGGTCCAAGGCAGTCGTGTCATGCACCATGCCCACTCGCACCACTTGCCCAGGAAACAGCTCATTGAACTCCCTTTCAGTAATCTGTGCAAGTTACGTGAGAAAATGTTAATGCAGGTTGACCCAAGGACTTTCGCTGCTTTTGATCAAATTCTGCAGGAGCACAGAGTCTTGTGCGCAAGCACAACGGTGCAGGTAGCGTTTCCAAGAGGCATGGATGCAATACCAAGCAGGAGAGTGGCGAGACACGAAGAGGGCTGTAAAGCACATGTTCAGCTGGCTCGTTGGTTGTCAGCATTCAGGCCGTATTTGGGCAATAGCAATCCAAATGTTGCACCTTACAGGGAAAGAGAACAAGCTTTTGCATGTGAATATGGCTCAGCATGCCAGCATCATGCAAGAAGGGCGCCTTTGCTCAGGTGATGGCAAAGCAAGTTCAATTAGCCACTGACAGGCTTCAAAGGCTGGGGCAAGGCGGACCACAGAAATATGACCTCATGACATCAGAACAGGGCAGGGCATGTGTGGCAAACAGGGCATGGCTGGGTTGGGCAGCAGAAAGAAGCCTGGCAGGGCCAAAGCTGCTTAGTGCAGGGCACCAAGGGGTAGGTCAAGTAGGGCAGATCAGGGCAGCATAGGGCAGGGGGAAAGCAGCGGAAGGGCAGTATGGGGTGAAGCAGGGCAGGGCAGGGCAGGGCTAGGTGCGTTGAAGAGGGCAGGGCTGAACGAGGCAGGGACAGGGCTGGCTAGGGCAGGGCAACATAAGGTATAGCGCAGCAAAGGATCAACAAACAGACCAGCATAAAATTATTTAAACAGGCCACAATCCAGAGCGCAGCCATTTCTGCCATCTGTCACATGGGAACGCGCTGCTAGCAGAAACGGGGACATCTGTGCCCCTCTGACAGACATGCTGACGACTGAGGGGAACATGCTGTCAATGAATATCAAAGTCAGTCTGTGTGAGGCTTACCTCTTTGGCAGACATGCCCACAGCTGAGAGGGCGCTGCACTTCTGCCAGGCGTCTAGCTCAGTCACATCCTGAGTGCCAGCGCCCGCTCCTGGCTCCAACTCCTCAGGCTCCTGACACACAAGTGAAGGCGTCACCCCACAAGCAGCTGCTGATGCAGCAATGGGTTAAAGCTAGGCAAGAAGAAGTCAGGGCGCAACATGCAACTGGTCATGCCAGCACATCAAAAAAGGTACAACAAAGAAGCCAGCACCTGCTCCTGGCTCCAACTCCTCAGGCTGCTGAATATAGAGGGCTGAGGGCGTTCACTGACAAGCGGATGCATTTCAATTGTACTTTCCTTCAAGCCATGTATGCAATACTGACCATTTGATCTTGCGAGCTTGCAATCATAGAAGCAAATGCATGTGAGTCCCCACTGCAAAGAGCAATGCATTAGCCCACACTTACCAATCATTTGTGCTTGAAGAGCACTGCTGCAAAGGAGGCCGTCACACAGACATATCTGCAGTTGAGAAGCCCGTATGGCACACCACAGCACAGCATGCAATGTGTCATCACCTGAGGCTCAGCTTCCATGGGACCTTCAATGATGTCATCCTCAGTCAGCCTCTTGCCATACACAGGTAAGTTGGTACTCTTTGCATCCCAGAACTGCGCTTCCTTGAAGCTGTCCTTCTTCAATGGTGGACCACTGCCAGCAATGCCAGATTTGGTGGGTTCAAGGTCAATGGTCACATCGCCAGCCTCCAAACTGGGGTTGGCTTCTGGTGCAAGGTCTGGTCCAGGGTCTGCAGCTATTGTGCTGGTGGGTGTCAAGTCTGCATTGGTCAGGGTGACTGACCCCTTTGGGCTCAGGAGACCCTTGGAGCCCCTTCTCTGCCTGCATCAAAGGAAGATTTGCTTGCAGTCAGTTGTGATTATGTAATCCAAGATTGAGACTGTGTCTGGTCCAGGATCTGCAGTTGTGCTGCTGGGTGTCAAGTCTGCCCTGGCTGGCGTAACCCTGTTGCGATGAGGACCTTTACAGTATCCTCTCTGCCTGTGCAAATGCTAGGATTTATGCTTGATCCAGAGCTTGCAAGCTTGATGTTGGGCCTGGTCCAGGGTCTACAGCTGTTCAGAGCCTGAAAAACGCTCACCTGACTGCCAGTGGATCACATATCAGACATTGAGCAGCTGCAGACCCTGGATCGTTGGCTGACACAAGCAACCCTTTGACATGACATGCCCTTCAACAAGAGCAGTAGCAACCTGGAAACAGCATCTGGCAACTTCTCCAGGATGTCGGCAGGCTGAGCACTGTGCAAACGTTGGCTGTGATCCAGAGCATCCAGGCTTGATGTTGCGCATGGTCCAGGGTCTGCAGCTGTTCAGAGCCTGAAAAACGATCACCTGACTGCCAATAGATCAAGTATCAGACTTTGAACAGCTGCAGACCCTGGACCATTGGCTGACACAAGCAACCCTTTGAAGATGACATGCCCTTCAACAAGAGCAGTAGCAACCTGGGAACAGTGTCTGGCAACTTCTCCAAAATATTGGTAGGCTGAGCACTGTGCAAATGTTGGATTTGATCCACAGCATCCAGGCGTGATGTTGCGCCTGGTCTAGGGTCTGCGGTCTGAAACACGTGAACCTGACAGCCACTTGATCACACATCAGACATTCAGCAGCTGCAGACCCTGGACCATTGGCTGACACAAGCAACCCTTAGAGGTGACTCCCCCTCCGACAAGAGCAGTTGCAGCATAAAAACAGCATCTGGCACCTTCTTCTCCAGGATGTTGGCAGGCTGAGCATTGAGGTGTGTGGGTCAAACAATAAGCCCTGGACTCACATTTAGTCAAGCCTTTCTGTGCATTATCCTACATAGCCGTTGGGCATGAGCTGTGCCTGAGAGCAGCAGCAGCAACAGCAGCAGCAGTTTCATGCTGCGAGGCTGAGCAGCAGCGAGGCAAAGCTTTTTGAAACCAAACAACCAGTCGTGAAGGCAGGGCAGCGAGCTTGATGCAGTGTCACGTGAGGTATATTTCAGAGCAGCATCAGTGTACAGTAGCAGACAAGGAAAACAGCTGTGCCATCAGGCAGAATGGTATGAGCCTATGCGCAAGACAGCAGCGCTGCAATGTGCAGTAGCCCCAAGGAGCAGGGAGATGGCCTCCCCATGCATCGTCACTCTGGACAAGAGCCACGTCACCGAGTAATCGTGCATAATGTGTCGCGTATCACCAATCTCTAACCTGGCAATAATCTCTGGCAGCTTGTCTAGGATGTTGGCAGGCAGAGCGCTCAGGTTTTTGGGCAGGCCTACAAGGCCAGGAGGCAGCGAGATGGCTTCCCCATGCAGCAGCACCTTGTTGGCCCGTCCAATGGTGGCACTCAGCCCTGAATCCGCCAGGCCAAATCCTGTCTTGGCAATGCCTTTCACCCATTCCTACAGAAGCACTTGGGACACGCTCAGGTTTTTGGGCAGGTCTTACAAGGCCAGGGCGCAGGCAGATGGCCTCTCCATGCAGCAGCACCTTGTTGGCCCGTCCAACGGTGGCACTCAGCCCTGACCCAAACCCTGTCTTAGCAATGCCCTTCACCCATTCCTGCAGTTAGAGTTGCACTGTCTGAAACCATTACACTGAAGACTCCAGATGCAGGCATTGAAGGCTGAAACCGCCAGCCCAAAACTTGTCATGGCTTTCACCCATTCCTGCAGAAACACTGAAGACACGCTCAGATTTTTCAGGCGGGTCTACAAGACCAGGGGCCAGGGAGATAGCTTCCCCATGCAGCAGCACCTTGTTGGCCTGTCCAATGGTGGCACTCAGCCCTGAATCTGCCAGGCCGAAGCCTGTCTTGGCGATGCCCTTCACCCACTCCTGCAGATTTGGTTGAGCGGTTGAATGCTGGTTCAGATCCAGCACAGCATGCGGGCATGAAAGCTGCAAAACACCAGCTTGAACATCTGGGAACAGTCTGCAGCCATCTCTGAAAAATGGGTTGTGCCATGTTGAAAGATTCAAAAACATGCAGATGGCTTCATGTTGTTCTGCGGACTGGAATTGCCAGCTGGAAGCATATCTTGGCAGTGTCCTTTACTTATTCCTGCAGGCAGAGCTGCGGCACACTGAGATATGCAGCGTGACATCAAAATGTTCAAGCCAATACTCAAACAATCACTATCTTTGCAATGTCCTTCAATCATTGCTGCAACTATGATTGTGGCATGCCAAGAGACTCAAAACGCAACACACTATATCGCTGATGACAGGCCAGTACCTGAACACCATCGCCTCAATCATGAAGCCATATGCTGGCCTTGACAGGCTGAAGTCCAAACGCTGCGGTCTTGAGTGTCAAGCCAAATCTTGCCCAGGCAACTGTCTAAAAACTGAGGTGTCAATTGTCAAGGTTTATGTTGCCTAAGTATTCTCACAAATGCAAGCATTACCTTGACCCTGACGGGCAAGTATCTGAAGACTGTGGTTTCAATGCGGTGGGGGACTGTCCCAAACTCCAGTACTGGGATGTCTGTCACCAGCACTGTATGGCTTTCAGCGCCTTCCTTGGTGTTCATGAGATACTGTATGCGCAACGCCACAGCCTCCTTGTTGAACCTCCACAGCAACTGCATTGCACAAGCTGGATGAGTGTCACCACTAGATGCATACCTACTGGTCAGTCATATTCACTGAACATGCTAGCATGGGTGCTGAATGTCTTCCTGAGATACTGTATGTGCAACGCCACAAAAGCCTTGTTGAACCTCCACAGCAACTGCATTGCACAAGCTATATAAGTGTCACCCCTGCGCGCATACCTACAGGTCGTAGTAACATACACTGCACATGCTAGCATGGGTGCTGAATGTCTTCATCAGGGCTGTATGTACAATGCCACAGCCTCCTTGTTCAACTGCCACCGCAGCTGCAACAAATAAGATAGCTTAGTGTCCCTGGAAGTAAGGACGCTCAATATAAGGCCACTTCCATTGTGAAGACAGTGCAACAGGGACCCGATTACTCACTGCGTTTTGACTGCATTGATATTCCTCACCATGGACAACTTGAGGCAAAGGCAGTTGTCTTGGGAACAAAAGCAGTCATTACATCAAGACCAAACCAAGATAGCGAGGGGCATGTCTGTCAATTTAAAGGCTGTTATGCATGCCGACCATGTGTTCACACAGGATTCATCCACTACTTGACATGACTGGTCCAGGGTATAGCAGCATACCTTGTAGATGTACCAGGATATGACATATGTGGAAATGAGATGCACCCAAAGCCGCCGATCAGCGGTGCCCAGATTGGTCATAGCAGCCTGCAGAACACACAGTAACACACATATTTGGCATCTGTCTTGAACAAACAAACTGTGCATGCTGCTAGACCTCAAGATTGGAAGCCTGAGATTTGCAGAAACAGTTCAGGGAGCAGGCAAGCAAGTTCTCCACTAGCATGCTAAACGTCTGCACCAAGCATGCTACAGACCTAGTTCAGGTTGATGTACTGATACAAGGGCACGCTGTAGTCAAAGTGCAAGCATTGCACCAAAGCTTTCTCAACACCTTGTCAAGGTTGCTAGGGTGGTAGACAGGCATGCTGTAGTCAGAGTCATAGCACTGCACCAGCACTCTTTACTGCACCTAAGCACTCTACCAATTTGCAGCAGATGCTCTACACACCTTGTCAAGATTGCTGTACTGGTAGAAGGGCACGCTATAGTCAGAGTCATAGCGCCAGCCCCAACTTGACCAGTTGGCGAGGCCAAAGTAGGTAGAGGGCTGCTGCAAGGGCGGCACATCAGACCTGTAGTGCCACCACACTAGCCCTGGCGGAGCAGGGGGCACATCTTCATAGAAGTCTGGGGTCTGCAGCACGGCTGTGATCTCAATGTGCCAAAGGTGAAATAGAATTTTCCCATAGCTGACATCCCTAACATAGATGTGATTCTGAGTGTGCAGAACCCTGGCGTATCAACATCCAGTCATCAGAGCCTCTGCGTCTGCCAACCCTCACATTGGCACATGCAGTGATAGTTGGAAAAACAATGTCAGCGATTGAGCACCTTATTCCTCTGCCAGAGGTGCACTGGCACTCAAGCCAAATTCAGGTGCTAAAGGGAATCAAAGGACAAACAGCGCATGCGCCAAGACTGCAGCAGACTGCATCAGAGCAACGACTTAGCTAACCAGCCAGACAAGTTTGCTGAAAGCAGCACACCTTGATTGGGTTCGGCTGGTCAGAGCTGGAAGAGTCCAAGATGCTGCTGGACCCCACTGGGGTAGGGGATGGGGGAGGGGGTGCAGACACCCAGTATGTGAAGTTGCTGTAAGCTGCTTCATTGTTTGTGGACATCAACTGGCTCACCTCATTTCCCTGCAGTTACCAGCAATGTTTGCTGCCTGGTACTATGATATGTTGGCAATGCACTGAGCAATGGATGCTCTTCTGCAATTTCTGCAGTAAAGCTGATAAGCACAAAGACAAGGTGCACCTGCATCAGCAAAGCACATTGGATAGAACCGCATGCGTTTGTGATCCCATGCGCAAGATTTTGTGAATGTGCTTATGCAGCATGCACCATAAGCTTGCTTTGCTTAAGTGGGCCCTTTACAAGGCAATATGGCAGTCATGGGGATACTGGGAGGGACGATGGTGCACACTCTGCCAGCATAGCTGCATTGCGACACCATGTACAGCATGTGCATGTTAAGCATTGCCATGGCCTCTTTTTGCAGCAGTGGTGACGGCATTGACAGACAGCAATCACTCACCGAGAGGTTGGTAGGTAGCACCACAATCAAACACCAGATGGTCAAGAAGAAGAAAAGCTCAGCACCTGCATGAACGCATCGCTAACCAACATCCATTTGAGCTTTATAATTGGTCTGTGTGCTTGCCGCATGACCACAGATCATCTATCAGAAGCAGAAAGCAGACATGGCATCAAGATGCACAGCATCTTACTATTCCTCACCAAACATGAGAATACGCAGGTACATGGCCGCATCCATGCCAGCAAGCTCTATGATCTCCTCTTGAGTGTATCTGTATACTATTGGGATCCATTTGTAGAAGCTGTATGGCAGGCGTGCTGGCCGCTTCCGCCCATTTCTGATATACCTGCAGTACACACTGAAACCTACTATTCGACTGGTGCAAGAGGATTCGGTCAGCAAGATGCGATGCAACGATTCGTTTTGCCATGTTTCTGGGTTGCAGGTCAATGCCAGACGCTGAAATGAGCCTCAAATTGCTGCATTTCATGCAGCAGGACATGTGCAGGCAAGCCAGGAAGCTGAGCGCTTGCCTCCTCGGTGCGTAGTACTTCGACACGAAGTTTGACTTCCTGAAGATGCCAAAGAAGATAAAAACAGCAGAGGCAATGACGAAGTTGGTTGCCACGGACACGGCGAAGGTCGTAAAGCCCTGTGTCATAGTTGATCAAAGCCAAGCCCTCCCGCCTGAAGCGGCAATGCTCGAATCACATCCTATCTGTATACCCTGCTGTGCGCTTGTCAATGCATTCCTTGCAACAGTGCGCAGCGGCACAAGCTGTCAAATTTGCTTCCGGAAGTCGAACTTATATTGTGCTGGCAATGATGCATGTGCGGATGCCACTTGAGAAGCTGGCGTTTCGGCCCCAGACGACTGGGGCAACCATGGCCAGATTACTCGTCACCCCTCGTTTGAAATTTTGACTTGAAGCAGAGCAT